>JAOTOL010001355.1:35000-587500 GCA_034440575.1 Imbricaverruca yamaguchii | reverse complement strand
TACTGGATCTCGGCTATAATTTCGGCTAAGATTTCGCGCATATATATATAGATTAGGGTGACACTTATTTTTCGACTTTCGAAAAATGAAAAAGGCAGTTGATTTTCTGGTTTGTATTAGCCTAAAAACACCACGTAAAAAGTTTCATCCTGATCCAATTATGCTTAGCCATGCCTCATCGCACTTGAATGTATACACTATTAGGCGGGTCCTATGGGTCTTCCTGGACCCAACGTTGCGATGGGTTTCGAAGATAATCCTGGCCTGGTCCTGGTCTTGGTCCTGGTCACCTGACCTCAGTCAGGCTGGGTGACGGTGCTCTTGTTGGCGTCGGGTAATCTTCCCCGGTGCGCCTCCACACCTGCAGGATGTACTGCGTCTGGTCCTCGTCCTTGGTGAGGGTCAAATTGTAATCTTCCATTAGGGCGACGCCACGCTCGGCGAAGTCGTTCAGTACCCGGATGCCCCTGACCTTGCGGGCTGCGGCGACGTAGCGAGGGTCGTCGTGCTACTCTGCCGGGTCGGTCGGGTCGGAAGCCGTAGTCGATCCCCAGGGTGACGAAGAGCATTCGCGACGACTTAGTCACGAAGTCCGCGAGGGTCTTCTGCGACAAGTCGGCCTTGAGATCAACGACGGCCCGCTTGGTGAGATCCTCCGAGCCCTCATTGGAGCTGAGAGCCTCGATCATGGCCCGCTTTCTTCCCAGCGGTAAGTTCTCGTCGAAGAACGCCAGCGGGACGAGGCTCTCACTCAAATACCACAAGTGGCGAGGGACTTGTCCTCGTACCCGACCAAATCCTTCAGGAGGGCGAGGTCGTTCGCAGGGGGCGATGTGGGGCTCGGCGCGGCGTACCACGCAGGGACGTATACCAAGACGGTGAACTTGACGTACCGAAGGGTGCCGGCGCTCTCCCGGGCAGTCAGGTTTGCCTGTCCTCGGAAGATGTAGATCTTCACAGCGTAGATCAGCTTGGCCATCCAACGCGCGTGGTGGTGAGCCCCAGGCCGCCGGAATCGAATGCCTCTGGCCGGCATCCCGCCGAGCGCGATCACGGAGAGCTCCAGGAGCTCGCGATAGTCATCCCGTGGCTGGAACTGCGACGGATGGAGCTTGAAAACCGCGATTGGGTTGTCCCGGGAATCCTGGATGGCCTCCGTGAGGTGGTCATCGGGCATGATCTCGTACTGGTCCTAATCGATGAAATCCCATTTGTCCTGGAAGCGTTCGAAGAGCTGGTTTTCAGGCCCGGACGATGGGGTGTTGATACAAACCCCGTAGGCCTTCGCTGCGATGAGCTCGAGCATGTGGTGCCTGCAGGCGACATTGAGCAGGTCACGACCGAGCTGATGCTCAATGTGCACACACGCCCCTGACTGCGGGCCTGTGTTCGAGGCCGTAGTGTCGAAACACATACCCACGACCGGGTCTGCAGCGCCTCCATCGTGCAGGGCCTCCACGACAGCGTTTGCCATCGTCAGTCCACTGCCGATCTCGAGCTTGGGCACGGAGAGCAGCTCCTGTTGCCGGTCGTGGAGTTGGGAACCAGTTTTCCGTCCCAGTGAACAACCAGGGGTACGTCCGGCGCAAACGACGCCTTGATGTCCAGCACGGCCTGCTTCCGGTGGTTCCGCCGGGATTGGCGGATGGACTCCCGATTCATGGTGAGCGCGGATACGTCGTGCCCGAGGGTGTCGGCCACCGCCGACAAGACGTACCCTTCCTGATGGTCCGTCACGCGAGTGCGGTCTAGGGCAGCGGCGACAGTCGGCGAGATTAAAGTCTCCCTGCCGCGGCGGCGCTTCGGCGGCGGTGGGCAGGCGGTGGAAGTCGATGGTCGAGGCTCGTCCTCAGTGCTGGACGTTGTAGAGTTGCGACAGGGGCTGGAGCTAGACTGGAGCTCAACAGTGTCGATCTCGGCCATGCGCTGCGCTTTCCGAGTCTTGCGATCGCTGGCCTGGGAGGCGCGATTCAACTGCCGCTGCTCGATCTCGGCGAGCTGCCGATCGGCGCCTATAATTTTTCCTCGGCGGCCTTCCTCGCGTTGCGCAATGAGGAACACTTTGTCTTCATCGATCTGGATGGGCTCGAGGGCCCTTTGGTTAACCTCCACTCATCAATCTCTCGTCGGCGAGGCCGATGACCGGTATATACGTTTTCTTCCGCGTTGCCGGAGCGGCCATATTTGCGAAAGGACCAAAAAGGGCATTAATATTGGGAAATTGGAACAAACTATAATTATAGCTAAATATTAAACTATAATTATAATTAATAAGGTTGCAATACGATTATTCAGGGCACACCCGACCAGCACGAACACGTTCTGACTCTATTTTAGCCAACACATACCCGGAGTAACAGGGATGGGTGGTCCTAAAAAAATGTCTGGGGTGTCTGACATTCAAGTGCGATGAGGCACGCCTTAAAATTATTTGATCGAGATGAAACTGTTTATGTGGTGTTTTTAGGCTAATACGAACCAGAAAATCAACTGCCTTTTTAGTTTTTCGAGAAAAAAAATGTTGGGTCCAAATAGCTGTCACCCTAATATACATATATATGTACGTGTATATATACATATATGTGTACATATATATGTATATATGTGTGTATATATATATATATATATATATATATATATATATATATATATATATATATATATATATGTACAGACTCGGAAAGACAATAAGAATAAAACCAGCATGATCCTTGGGAACTAACGAGGACCACGTTCGGTCCATGCAATTTATAGACAAATAGTGCTTGCAAATGTGTTTTACCCTCTTCCATCCGTTCAGTGACATGATAAATAAACACAAAGTACAAAGACAAAAAGGCAAAGGACGAATCGTGAGATTGGAAGTCCAAAAACTATGGGCAAAGGGGCGAAACGTCAGCAAAGATAGCCATCAATGGGAAAGCTCAAAAACGGCAAGACAATTGGAGAAAAAGTTCATTGAAATGTCAAAGCGCAAAAATCCGAATGGAAGAAAGTAAACTTGTGAAAAGTATGCATGGTTAGGAGTGAAGGGTCTGATGTTAAAAGCATAAAATGAACATGGTGAAGGTTACAAAGGGAAAAAGGCAACTGACAAAAAGTTACCCATAGATGACGGTGAAATTAATAGAACTGGGTGGGGGGTGAGATATCTCGTAATATAAAAAGAAAAGGACATTCGTATGAAATCTAGTGCTATGACTATCATTTAACATTGTTTATTTATCATGCGGTAACCGCATAATTATCATATTGGAAGCGTTCCTTGAAGAGCAGATGGTTCCACCCGACGTCGGCTGATGCCACGGCATGACCCCTGGATGTTACAGGGATGCAGGCACAACTAGGGAATGGGGGCGAAGTACAAGAGCCCGTGTCCTCTGCCCTTGGCGTCCTGAATAGACGGTGGAGAAAACCCTTGAAAACGTCCTCATTGTGCCTTCGAATGCTCTTTACTGGCCTGCTTCTGCGTGGACCTCTTCAGATCTTGTCTGGGACCCAAAGAACCCTCATCTATGGGCTATTTATTCACTTGTCAGGAGCCTCTACAGTTCCGTTCATGCGAAGCCCCATCAATCCTCGCAAGGTCCGTTCCCTCTCACGGGTCCTGAATAGCTATCCCTAGCTAGTAGCAATCATTAAGCTCCTATAGCCCCCTTCAGCTGTTTTGTGACCTCTGCCCTCCAGGTCGCTTGAAATGATCAGCCCTATAGGATTCCGGGTCTCATAAAGTGTACATTCATATTTGCATATATTTTCTTGTCTTCCAGTTAATTCCCCAAAGTGAAGTCATGTCACTGGGTTGACATATTACCTTTAGCGAGCTTCGCATGGTCGAAAATGGAGAATTAAGATATGGTATGAGCTATGTGCTGTATTTACTTGCCAATTATATTTTCCCTGTCTCTAACATGCATAGTTTGGAAGTTTGTTTTGGAGCCAATATTGACCTGACGTGACCTATTCTCTATGTACCCTTTTCACTGTGATCGGTATACATGCATTCGTCTGTTAGTTATTTAAAAACAATGTCCAAAGAACACAAGCTGTGCCTGTTTCTAATCATCTTCAGGCACTTTAGTGAGAGTCCGTATCTTGAATTAATACTTCCGTGATCTCCTTAGCAGTCAAAATACAAATATAAGGTATGTTTGGTCTCTCGATGACCAGAGCTTTCAAACGATATTCTGCATTTCATCCTATCATACGTATGTCAGAAGGTAGAGTGGGCTTTCAAAAGTCCGCGGCCCGGCCAAGGTTGATCGTGACAGGAGACCAATAAATGCCACAAGAACAACAAAAAAACAAGAACATTGAAGCCCAGCAGAAGGGCACCTCATGGTGTTTCAGGGTCAAGGTAATGAATTGCAGGAGGCAGCTACAAATCTTAGAGACCAACAATCTGGGAATGGGATTGCTTGTTTTAAATGTGTGTGGTGGGAAAACGTTGCACTGTTGTATCATTGCGCGAACATGTTGCCAGTGAGGATACAATATGTTTGCAGGGGTACAATATGTTTTCGTGCAATAGGGGTCCGAAGATCAAAAGGGGGTGGTGTAATGCTCTATGTGAATAGCTTATTCAGTTCTCCAAAAGTAACAGGTTGGGCGCTAAATGACCAACTATGGTCGATGCGCCCTAAAACCACAATAACACACACACACACACACAAAAAGTAACAGGTGGGGATACAAATGTGTCTGTGGAGTCCACTTGGCTTGATGTCACTGTGGGAAAAGACGGCAGCAATACTCTGAGGATAGGAGTTTTCTACCGATCAGGAACCCTGCCACATTCTCAGCAACTGGAGCTTGATAAGGTGATTTGTGAGGAAATCAGTAGAAACTTTCAGAGGAAGTGCCTTATTCTTGGTGACTTTAATCCAAAAGGATATGAAAATGTTGGTGTTGGCTCCCCATCATGCAAAATGTTTAGGAAATCCCTTGAAGAGGACATGCTCTGACGCCAGTTTGTACTGGAACCTACCAGGCATGACTCATTCTTGGACTTTGTATTCTCGGATTTAAGTGACTTGGTTCAAAACTTAACTGCAGGAGAAACTCTGGGAAGAAGTGACCATAACATAGTTAGATTCAAGGCACATGTAGGGGAGATTATTAAGGATAATTTGGTAAAGGTTCCAAATTTCAACAAAGCAGACTGACTGTATGAGAGCGGCTTTAGGTGCCATCAGATGGGAAAAAGCAATTAAGGCTAAGAAAACTGCATTTAGAGTGTTTGAAGAAGCTTCATATGTCGTTAATCTGAAGGCGTATCGAAAAGCTAGAGACACAAGCAAAAAACCAGAGCAGCAAAGCGAGCAAAAGAACTGGATTTAGCTAGGCATTGTAATGGGGACAGTAAAAAGTTCTTTAGTTTCTACAAGCTGAGTAAAGTTTCTAGCACAATTGGTCCACTGGAAGTCAACGGGACTACATTTGGTGAGGATAGTCAGATGGTCGAGGAGCTGAGCAAGCAGTTTAAATCAGTGTTTACATTGGAAGATATGACCAATCTGCCGACCGTACACCATAGACATGTGATCTGATAAATGATGTTGATTTCATTGATAGTGATGTTGTTTACAATCATATCAGGAAAATAAAGCCAAACAAGGCAGCAGGACCTGATGAAATTTATGCTAGGGTATTGCGGGAAGCTGAAAAGGAACTGGCATTTCCACTTAGTATTATATTTTGTAGATCATTTTCACAAAATGAAATTCCAACCGATTGGAAAAGGGCAAATGTAGTTCCTATTTTCAAGAAAGGAGAAAGAGGGAAAGTTGAAAACTATAGGCCAGTAAGTCTCACATCCCTAGTCTGCAAGGTACTCTTCAATTATCAAGGATAGAATAGTTAGTTATCTGGAAGGAAACAGATTGATTCAAGATACTCAACATGGGTTTAGGAAAGGACGGTCGTGTCTCACAAATCTCTTGGACTTTTTTAACTTCGCCACAGAACAATTTGATCAGGGAAATCAGGTTGATGTAGCATATCTTGACTTTAGTAAGGCCTTTGACATGGTACCCCATAAACGGTTAATGATACAGCTTCAGGCCCATGGTATTACAGGTAGCATCTTAAAATGGATAGAGTTGTGGCTTTCAAATAGACAGCAAAGAGTGATACTAAATGGTACAAAGTCATCATGGAAAAATATTCTTAGTGGAGTCCCCCAGGGGTCAGTACTGGGGCCACTACTGTTCATCATATTTGTAAATAACATTGAAAGTGCCTAAGCAGTAAAGTTTTGAAATTTGCCTATTATTTGAAGGTCTTTAGGGCAATAACAGGCCAAAATGAGCATATCTCGCTGCAAAAAGACAGACGAACTTGTGAAGTGATCCGAAGAATGGCAACTGAAATTTAATTTTGATAAGTGCAAAATCATGCATGTAGGTAGGCAGCATATGAAGGCTCCGTACTTGATGGGTGGCCAAGTGCTTTCAATGACTCAACAGGAGAAGGATTTAGGTGTTATTCTAAACACAAAATTGGGGGCATCAGAACAGACCAAGGAAGCCAGGAAGAAGGCACTGAGAATGCTCGGGGCAATAAATAGGAATGTATCATACAGAAGTGAGGAAGTCATCAGGAAGCTTTACTGTGCATATGTCAGGCCACATTTGGAATATTGCATTCAAGCTTGGTCTCCGAGCTATAAACAAGATTGTTGGCTTTTGGAGAGAGAGTACAAAAGAGGGTTACAAAAATGGTTAATGGTATAAGCAACCTGGCATATGAGGAAAGATTGACCAAATTGAATATGTTTTCCCTTGGATATAGAAGGCTGAGAGGAGATCTCGAGGTTTTTAAATTTGTCCATGGTCTGGGACGTCTTTGGGAAATGTTTTAATTTAACATAAATGATGCAATGAGAGGTCATAAATTCAAAATTAAAGTTAACCATAGCAGCACAAGGTCAAGGCAGACTTTCTTCACCAACAGGGTAGTAAAACACTGGAACCAGCTACCAGAAAACATGTCTTTGTGTCTTTATGTCTAGTGCCGCAGGACACACACAGGGTTAGTCTTGAAGGCTGCTGAGATATGATGTAACCTGTGTCTGCACCTGATCCGTAGCTGTAGATGCCAGTGGCGTCCGAACACAATGAATATTACCATTTTCTGTCATGTTAAGCTTCCGGTAAACGGCCATAGAATCTATGCCCAGGCCGATGGTCAGCAATGCCTCGTGGTACGGTCCGTTCGCCTACACCGTCACTCTGTACTTTGTTTGAGTGCCGATAGGTGGCAGGGTGATCCGTCGGGCTTCCCCAGGCGCCTACGCTAGCCGTCCACCGGGCACCAATTATCAGTACACTTGCTGACATACACTGAGGCTATGGCTGCATTTTTAAAAAGCGGTTTTGCCGAATTGTTCCGTGGAATTCGGATGACATTTCGAAGCTGTCACGGCTATCGATTATGTATCGGGGCATTGATTTTCGACGTATCGGTGTCGACGGCGCGGCCGGTTCCTGGCGCGCGCGCGTCCGGCGCGACATCTGTCAGCGAGAGTACCGGCCAGGGGTACTGGCCAGTCCCAAGGCCTTCCGGTCAGTGAGCGGCGTATGGACGCACGGCGAGGTGTTGAGTGGCGTCGGCGCTCCCCGCCGGACGCGACCGGCCGTTGTGGGTATAGGTTTGGTGCGTGCTGTGCTTCGATACATGACTAGATCTATACTCATCAACGGACGGCCGCGCCCTTCGCCCCCGGACGGCGGCTGGCCGCGCCATCGGCCCTGAAGGCTGCCTGCTCGGCTGTTCCGTGACGTCACGGCTGGTGAAGACTGACGGCGTGGGTGGTGAGGCGGCGCGCATCTGCCCGTGCATCACCGGCCAGCGTGCGCCGGTTCCTGCCGTGTGTGGTTTTCGGCGTTTGGTATCCGTATTCGTATCGGAAGTGTTCGGAAGAGTCGGGCGTTGGTGCGCGTTGGGGATGTTTAATGTATGGTGCAATATAGCCAACTGGGGTTGACTCACCTTAAAACCCACATAATAAATCTGTTTGGATGTACGTTTGGCTGAATAGTGTAGCCGCAATGCGTGTTGACGATAGTGCGGTTTAGTTTGGTGCAGAACATTTGGTGGAAGATGAGGTCGTCGCGGGTGATGGTGCATCTCCGACTTCGGGGCGGCGCTGTGTCAATGTGATAGTTGTGATCCTCGCGTCCGAGATCCCAGTGATTGCCCCTCCCCCCCTCCTGACGTGCGAGCTCCAGACGTCAGCTTCGGTCTTATCGTGCGTGAACGCTACGGCATTTCATACCCGTCAAATGATCGCATTACGTCGGCTATAGCCGAGACAAAGGAGGGTTGGGTTCCCCGTGCAGTTCCCTCTTGCTGGTAGCGGTTGGCCACTGAAAAATGATCGTTTCGTCTTCGCTATGAGCCTTCACGTAACCGCTCGTTGAAAAGATCTAGCTACGCGATTGATCTGAAGCTTGTCTCTAGTCATAAGTAGTTCACATGAGTTATGGGCGCAATATGACCAGAGCAGTCGAAGAGCCCAAAGGCACAAATAGTTAACTAGTTTGAACTCATCTTGGTGCTAGCTGACATGTTCAGTAGTAGCGAAGGAATAATGTCACCATAATTGTAACCAGTTTGCGGATAAATTAACTTTTACCTTTTTGTGCAGTGCTGCTTATGATACTTCCAGGCCTGTTTTTTTAACAAGCTTTATTCCGTCCGCTGAATTCAGATACGCGGTGTTTTAAGGCAATTCTCAACTAGTTGGGCCGGGATAGTGTTCACGTCAGCGATTGGCCTCTACGTCACGATAACGGGCTGGGCTCCGCGTTAGCTGACTAAGGCTCCGCGTCAGCTGACTAGGGCTCCGCGTCAGCTGGCTGGGGCTCCGCGTCAGATGAGTGGGTTCCACGGCGCGTCAGCGGGCTCGATTTTATTGCGAGGTGTGAGTCTGCTGGCGCGACTGCATTGTCTTCGGGTGATGCCTGTCGCATGCATGGCTAAACATCGAGCGGAATGTGCCCGCGCTTGCACCCGGTTGCTAAGCGGATTAGTGGGTGTTGTCTGCGTTCGCGGAAGTTGCGCGGCATTCCCACGCCGCGGCGGCGGTATGTGACGTGGCGGGCCGGTCCTCGGTGGTTGGGCGCAGCGGTAGCCCTGGGCATCATGGCGTGGCGGGCCAGTCCCCAATATGTGATAGAAACGGCAGCTCTAAGCAGTTAAGTGTGGCGGGCTGGTCCCCGGCGTCTGGGCGCAGCGGCAGCTCTGTGAGCGTTGACGTGTGGCGGGCCAGTCCCACGTGTTTGGGTGCAGCGACAGCTCTGGGTAGCGATGTATGCAACGGGCCGGTCCCCTGTGTCTGGATGCAGCGGCAGTTCTGAGGGGTGACTCGTGGCCGGCGTCCTGAAATTATGGCCGAGACTCACACTTGACGACAATTGCTTAAGATCACGTCTTTCGTTTTGGCATGAAGTATCACTTATTTTTTTAGTCCAGGTTGTGATTATGAACGAGCTTTTTTGGGGGTTTTCATCAGGGATGCGGAGCCTGGAAAATTTTGGACGGCTCCGGCTCCGGGGAAGTATCCCCGCTCTGGCTCCGAGTAAAATATCCCGGCCGCTCCGGCTCCGGCTCCGGCTCCGTACATCCCAAACGTGATCGATCCATTAACCCGCGCCGTCTTTCCTGTATATCCTCCCATCCCGTCTCCGGGGGGGGGGGGTTGAAGACCCCCTCTAAAATCCAAACTAAGCATCGCACGAAAACGTAAGAGGTGTCATCGGAAAGCGCTCGACGAGTAGGGTCCGGATCAACCCCCCCCAAAAAAAAACACCCCCAAAACTGACGTCACCAGGGGTTCATTATATATATATTTTCACCACTTGCATTATGTTTTGGACTCTGGGGGGTTCATTTTGTGGATACATGAAAGAAAAAAAGTATTTGGAAGGAGAAAAGGCCAGCGAAATCGACCAGGACTATAATTTGTTTGGTCCCACAAAATAATTTTTTTTTTTGAAATTTCATAATCTTGAGTTTTCAAGTTTTCTTTAATTTTCCTTTTCCAATGGCTAGAGCAGACCGAGAAATGTTGGAAGTCAATTTGCCCCAATAAAAATATTTATTGTAGCCAGTCCTGTATTTGAACTGCAATTTGGCCCATATGCAGAATTTATATTTAGCAAAAACGAAAGAAATGAAAAATTCAACTCGTACGCTTTGTTGCGTCCGTAAGGATAAGCAAACGCTGAGAGTTTCATTAAAATATATATCCGTCAAAGCGTGACGACTGGTTGAACGTTTTTGGAGACGACCGCACTTGACCTTGACTAACTCCTTGACCCTAGATGAGCTGACCTAAAATTTTTGAATCAACATGCCAAATTGATGTGGGAAAAGGTATGCCAAATTTGGGCGCGCTACCGCGCGCCGTTCATCCGCTATCCGCGAAAAACCTGAGGGGAGGGGGGATTGAAGACCCCCCGAGACGGGAAGGGTTAAGTAAAAGCTAGGGGATGTAAAAAAGTTAGCCGCGACTACTCAGAGGCGCAAACTTAAGACAATTATAAGCAACTTCCCGATATGATATCGGTATCTATCTTTAAATAAACACCCGTCCCCGCCCAAATCACTAGTGTTATGCCCTCGTAAACTGACGCTCGCTTCGTGCCGTATTTGAGCAATCAGAAGAGGGGGGACTCGAATCAACAACACTCCCCATCCCGTGAACGGTCCAAGGAACACCATTGTTTATTGTAATGTTTGACTTCATCTCTAATAAGGTACAACAACCCGTTGATGATGAAAACAATGAACTTAACTAAACATGAAACTATTGCATCGACTACTGAGGCTAGAAGATGGCTATTGGCCATTCTACCATTATTTCATGATATATCTACGTTACTCGTATTTAAACATTTTTGCTTTTAAAAATGCGTTTTCATGTTATGCCATACCATACCATGCCATACCATACTAGACATAATGTGGTCATTTCACGTTTGCCGATTTTGTTTAATTTGCACCTCTTTCGGAGTGGAAGTCTCCCTTCTTTTGACGGCTCCGGCTCCAAGGAAATTGTCTCTGCGGTTCCGGCTTCGCATCCCTGGTTTTGATGGCACTCATGACCTCAATTCAATCAATTTCTGACAATCAATTGTCCGTTTCGAAATCACCTTTCCTCCATTGTGTAATCAATTTCAGGACATTGCGTATGGCGGGCTGGTCCGCGGTGTCTGGGTTAGCGGCAGCTCTGCGAGCGGTGACGCGTGGCGGTCCGTTCACCGGTAACGGTGCTGGTTTAAACATATGACGGGACTGGAGTCAAAGGCTGCTACTCCGAATAGTGACCAGGCTGAATCCGAGTGATCACGTGACTGTAACCCTGGTGGGAACGCGTCCCGTCCTGGTCCTTCCTCATTCGCAAGAAACCCCATTCACACAGCTGGTTCCGTCGCTGCGCCGAGGACGGTTATGGCGACACGCCACCAGCACCACCGCCGCCCAGTATGCGTGGGAACTCGTGCATTCTCTGCTGTTGGGGTATCGGCGGACTGGATGGGTGTGGTGGTGACCTCGCAAGGGGTGTGGAGTCCACACCCCTTGCGTGGACTGTGGACCGTCGGCGCCAGTGTGGCGCCGACGGTCGACGGATCTGTCGTCGCGTGGCTGGTGACGCGTGACTGTCGTGTCGGTGTAATGCTGTGACCAATGACCGGTTAAGAAGGGTGGCGCCTGCTGTGTCGGTCGCGTGCAGCCGAGATTGTTTGTGTGTGTGTGTGTGTGTGCGTGCGTGTTTGTGTGTGTGTGTGTGATTTTTCAGGAAATAAATTTCGACCGTCGCGTTGCTCTATATAGCACCTCGGCGAAAGTTCCGAGATAGCAATTTTGTAGAAGGCAACATTAGTTTGCAGTCGGTGTAGGCAGGGGCGATGGCACGGCAACTGCAGTCAGCGACATCCCATTTGGACAGTTGGAGTTCCGAGAACTGTGCGCCCAGTTTCATCAATCTGATTGAAATCGTAGTTTATAAATAAAAAAACACGCCTACAAATCACGTTTCATGCTTTTTCAGTTTCACTAGCAAAATACGTACATTGAAAATTTCGTCGTAGAATTTCTACGAATCTACGTACACAACAAATACAAGTATCTATGAAATACCAATACAAAATTATGGCATATTCATAAATGTTCCACATTATTTCAAATCTTCATGCTACTACGAGTTGGCCGAGTAAGTTCTTTCATTTAAATAGCTATCTGAAATTATTCAGATCCAGTTCACTAATGGCAACATACTTGGTTGCCATGGGCAACCACAGAAGACAAATAAGATGCTTGACACACATCAAAGATATTTAACAAATGTTACTCTTGTTAAATGCTTTTTCATAACATTTATTGATATGCTAAGTATCAATCATGTTAATTCAGCATAAATATTGGTTTATAAAACATAATTGATGGTTTGTGTAACCAAGGCAACTAGGTAGGTAGCCAATATTCATTACCATTCATTACCATCGACTCTCCATTCATTATACTCATTAATTTACCATGGGGTATGCCAAGAATTGTGGTATCCAACCATTATCCACATTGTGCACAATGTTGGATGGAAAATGATTATGCTGGAAGACATGCAGCTTGGCATGCTGAAGGACCCACGCACCATGAGGAAATTTACAGGTTTTGTAGGCACCACTCTGCATACTGCAAGAGGTAAAAGCTCTAGTAATTTTACAAAACATCTAGAGGCTTACATGCATTCTGCCCAGGTTTCATTCATATTATTGTCAATTCTGATTTTGCTCGGTATGTAATTTCCAGGTACATGTCCAGGCAAATGCATCCAAATTTGTACCCACTTAGGCGGTACTTACATAGGTACCTACCTACCTACGTAGCCTGCTAAATAGGAGGGTACCTACCAAGTTGGGTACCGGTGATCTTCAAGTATTACTAAGTAGGTATGAAGGTCCTACCTACCGGGGAACCTAAATCATAGCCTACCCTGACTGGATATACACGGATGGCTTGGGAAATGGTGCTCCCTCGGGTCACCACATCCGCCAATCCTTCCGTCCACGCACTCCCATTCCAGTGCCCACCCCATCTCGACATCCATGTCCTTCACCTGACCCTGTAACATCAACTATCCCTATGAGCAGGCAGGGCAACCCCCGGCCCTGCACACCAGCTCAGTTTTATCGGGGTGGCCGCGCCCCCTCGGCCCGTCCCCCGGGGTTGACGGAGTCCTGGAGGTTGAGGTCACCCGTCGCACGGTTTATTGATTTATTGATTGATTATTGGTTTTTACGACACGTCGACCGTTGTGTCATGTAGTATCGCCAATCTCTCACGCCGATTGGTCGCGGGCGAAGAGTAGCGACAGGTGAGACTCGAACCCACAACCTTTCGATTGTGAGACGAGCAACTTACCCCTAGGGTACTCGTCCCCTCCGTTGCACGGTGCTAGTTGTGACGGGGGACCAACACACCTCTTTGGTCCCGATATCCCGGAGGGACGGGCGGGGGCCTCGCACGGACCAAGTGGCTGGTCGCCTCTGGCCGGGGACCTGGGATTTTCTAAGTACCCGCCGGCCCAGTTCGCCGGGATCAAGGGGTGAGCGGTCTCTCCCGGCCGGGCGAAGGCGCCGCCTGCCCCGTATAACTCCTCGGGCGCCTGGCGACCTCCTGTCCGCGGGACCCAGGCGTCCCCCTGGTAGGGCCCCTAAGGGGTGGAGCGCCCGAGGAGCCGAAGCAAAACAACAACACATGTCATCCACTAACCAAAAACACTCCTGGTCCCTCGTAGTGGCCAGACAAATAGTTTCTCTACCCCCGCATTCTTATCTTTAGAGGTCAGACGAAGTGTCTCGCCTCGTTGTCGCCCTTCCAAAGACGGGACGGGTGCGATCGACTAGGGAAGATCTTGCGATGTGAGAAATTGATGGACGGTTCATTGGAAGTGGAGTTCGCGCTGGTGGGGGAGGCAGAGTCCGCACTACGGGTGTCCGAGTTCACATATAGTGTTCGGAAGGGTGATAGGAGGGTAGACGATTCCATCCCAATCGTCACAGCCTCACAAAACAAACAATTACTCACGAGACGTAATAAACTGCTTTGATCTACGAGATGTGCCAGAGGAAGAGATTGTGGATGGACTGAGAGATTGTGGAGTTCGGTGTGACTGGAGCTAGGAAGATTAAGGTGTAGAGGAGCGGAATTGATCTCAACGAATAACAATCTTCACATTCAGCACCACAGATCTCCCCCCTGAAATCAGGTTGGGCTACGTCCGAGTCAAGGTCAAGTTTTCTCCCTAACCCGATGAGATGTTGAAGTGTCAGATATTTGGTCACACGAATCAATATTGTAGAAACCGTCCTGTATCTGGCAGATGTGCTTCCTACGAACATGCTAGTGAGTGCTGCACCTCTGAGACGACATTTTGCACGAACTGTGGCAGTGGACAAGATCCCCACACGTCTTACGACCGAACATGTCCATGCTACTTGAAAGAAAAGGAAATCATATCAATTAAGCACACTCGAAGGGTGACATTTCGAGAAGCTAGATACATTTTCAAGCAGTCGCGCACGAAAATCTCATACGCCGCAAAAGTTGCAGACTCTATGTCAACCTCGCAACACACTGACATTCGAACGAGTGACCTCATGAACCAACTGAGCACCCTTCTCCGTAAATTTGGTCCCATTGTCCCCTCACCAATAAAGCAAACGGCATCATCTCGCTCCCTGGTAGCCAGTGATGTGGAACCACCTTCCTCCGAAGCCGACGGAGATAGACGAGAAGCGCTTCCTGAGCAGGCTTCCGGAGCCCCGGAAAAGAGACTGGTTCCACTGAGTGTTGCTTCACCCGCCGCAGCGCCCTTTGGGCAGGAGGATGGCGAGTGGCGCGAAACACAGAGGAGGAAGCGTCCTACAAAGACACCCGTGTCCTCACCATCGCCTACATCCAGCACCACAACGTTGTATCCGACACCATGCAAGCCTTTCACCCGCTCTCTCCCCCAGCCATCTGGACATCCCCCGGCGGTTGAACCAAACATCCCACGAGTTGTGGTGCGCAATGGAGGCACGGACTTGAGGGCCCGTGGGCATACAGCCCGACGGCCGCCCGTCTCCTCGAGCCCGGAACCTGTGGGACAGCAGCTGGCAGTGACCCCTCCGCCTTCTGCAGCTACACCTTCGCCACGCAGGCGCGTTGAGGGTCCGACTGGGCCGCCTGGGTCGATGGGTCCGCCACCACCGCCGCTTCGGTTGAACGCCCCAACGGTGACAGGGATGGGTAGTGTAGTACGCGCTGAGAAGCGCATGTTGCCCTGCACGGCGTCTCCCCCGAGGGGGGGGGGGGGTACACCGCGATCACGTCCAAGGACATCCTCGCCTGGAGCATATCTGAGCCCCAACTCGAAGTAGAGTGCAGCCGGTGGTTGCTGAATCTCAGTTTAGACATGCACACACACACACTAAGCCAGCCAACAACCGAAATGCCGTCTCTAGTTTTACAATGGAACATACGCGGCCTAAGAGCCAATTTTACCGACCTTCATCACGTTTTATCCCAGCGAAACCCGGCAGTCGTATGTCTACATTAGACAAAGCTATCGCCTGGAGCCTACTTTTCACTAAATGGGTACTCCGTCTACCGCAAGGATGTACCGGCTGACACAGTGGCGCATTTTGGAACCATGTTGGCGGTGCACCATGGCGCACCTGCTCATCAGGTAACACTGAGCACATCACTGCAAGCGGTCGCTGCTCGTGTGAACTTCGCTAATTGCCCATTAACATTGTGCTCACTGTGCCTTCCGCCTGGGCTTCCTCTCCCCGTGGTAGAACTGGGACTTCTAATGTTAGAGCTCCCTCCTCCGCTCCTTCTGGGATATTTTAACTATCATCACACAGCCTGTGGATGTCGCACGATCAATGTTCGGGGAAGTGTCCTGGAACGTTTTATCCATGCTGAGTCATTATTTATTTTAAATACAGGCTCACCCACGTATTTTACCTCTACCTCCGGGGGAACGTCGGTTTTAGACCTGAGCCTCTGTTCTTCGCAGCTAGCTGATGAACATTTTACCTGGTCTATCCACAGCGACCCACTGGGAAGCGACCACTTCCCTGTGTGGTTGAATTACCGAGCCGGGGCTGTCTTCGGCATGAGGCCCCGGAAGTGGAACCTTGGAAAAGCCGATCGGGGAGATTTTGAGGCGCGATCAGTTCACTCCCGACCACGACTCCCCACTTTCGGTGGCTACATTTACAGCGGCAGTCCTCGAGGCGGCGACCAAGTGTGTCCCGATGATATCTGGTCCCGATGATGGACAGTCGTACCCCAGTCCCGTGGTGGACCCCGGAGTGCCGATACGCCATTCGTACCAAGAATCGGGCTTTCCGAGCCTTCGACCGCTGGAGCTCAACGACCCCATGATCGCCTTCAGAAAAGCTAGGGCCTCCGCCCGTCGGATTGTGCACGAGGCCAAGCGGGCCTCCTGGGAGAAGCATGTCGGAGGGCTCAACTCATCGACCCCCTCAGCGGAAGTGTGGATGCGTATAAGGCGGATCTCCGGTCAATTTAGTTCTCCTCATCTACCTGTCTTGCAAGTGGCAGTCTACACCATCTTTCAACCATCCGAAGTCGCAAATGAAATCGGCCGCACGATATCACGACGCAGAAACTCAGGAAATGTCCAACCAGACTTTCTGCGCTACCGTTCCCAAAGTTAAAAAGTTAGATTGGACTTCTCGACATCGAAACGTCCAGAATACAACGAGACATTCACTAGGGCCGAACCAGTATCGGCACTTGCTTCATTGCGGCTTGTGTCTAGGGTCCTGATAGGATTCACAATGCAAAGTTGCGCCACCTGCCAGAATGTGCTCAAGCTGTCTTATTAGTCATCCTAAATTCACTGAGAAAGTGGCACTTTCCAGGAAACATGGAGAGAGGCCCCTATTATACCTGTTTTGAAGCCAGGGAAGAGTGGACATGATCCACTGCACTGCTCCTATTTCCTTGACATCGTCATTATCCAAACTGATGGAGAAGATGGTGAACGTTCGCATGGGATGGTTCCTGGAAGACAGAAACATTTTAACAAACTGTCAGTGTGCTTTTAGAAAACACCGTGGGACTATGTTTGATCTTATCACCCTGGACACTGACATTCGTGCTGCTTTTATCAAGAAGCAACATGTCGGAACAGTGTTCTTTGACATTGAGGAAGCCTTGCCCACGGCATGGTGACATGTCATACGTGCAAAAATACACGAATGCGGCATACGTGGCCCTTTAGCCATTTTCCTTCGCAACTATCTAACAGACCGCCGATTCCGCGTCCGGATCTGGAACCAATTTTCAGATTGGTCCCGGCAAGTCAATGGAGTGCCGCAGGGCGGAGTTCTTAGCGTGCCTTTATCCGCCCTCGTCATAAATGACATCGCCAGCACACAGCCACCATTTATCAGTAGTTCGCTTTTTGCAGACGACTGCAATCTGGACGACGAGCATTTCCGCGCTGGAATTGCAGAGGAGGCTACAGCTTGATGTTTCCCGCCTGGAACGCTGGGCTGATATGAGCGGTTTCCGCTTTTCCGCTGTGAAAACGGTTGCCATGCATTTCTGCTGACGTCAGAGGTGTCCAAACATGACACTCATGTTGTACAAGTCAACGATTTCTATGAAGCCCGTGGTCAGGTTTCCTGGTCTCCTCTTTGACTGTCGCTTGACGTATCGGGATCATTTTAAAATACTCCGGGAGAACTGTTTTAGAACTCTGAACATTCTTAAGGCCATATCACTAACGTCATACGGTGCTGACAGGCGCACACTAATGCAACTGTGCAGATCCTTGGTTCGATCTAAACTAGACTATGCGTGCTTCGTTTATGATAGTGCTTGTACGTCGGCGAAGCGAATATCGGACACCATCCAACGCACCTCTCTACGCATTGCTATAGGTTGTTTTAGCACGTCACCAATTGTGAGTTCGGGTGGATGCCAACGAGCCGTGCCTGGCTACGCGTCGTGAGCTGCTCGGCATGCGATATGCATGCAAGCTGCGCCAATTCCCCGACCACCCGACCTACCGGTCGGTGTTTTCTCGGCACACCCTGGCCATGTTTGGAGGGAGGCGACAGGGAACGTCCGTCCCTTTCTGCGCGAGAATCCAAGCTCCTTTCGCAGACAGTGCTATAAGATTGCGTGGTGTGTCACGTGTTGAATCTTTAAGGCACCTCCCTGGAGGCTGGCCACCCCAAATGTCGATGTGTCGCTGACATCCCTGAGGCAAGGGGACGTCATTCCCCAAGAGCACATGATAAGGGCAATGAAACTTATATCGTCATACCAAAATTACACTCCGATATACACTGGCGGGTCAAAGACGGACTCTGGTGTTGGTAGCGCCTTTGTAGCAAGTTCCGCAACTCGAACGTTTTCTCCCTTCGAATGCATCAGTCTACACGTCTGAGATGGTAGCTATCGACAAGGCACTGAGCGTTATTGAGGTCGAACATAACGAACTGCATGTTATATATAGTGACTCGCTCAGTAGCCTACTAGCGCTAAGGGAGTTTTACCCATCGAACCCATTGGTACAAAGCGTTTAATCTAGACTTACGACACTGAACATGGAAGGCAAACAGATGGTATTCTGTTGGCTCCCTAGCCACGTGGGAATCAGCGGGAATGAGGCTGCTGACGCTGCAGCGAGGCGTGCTGCTCAAGACCCACGCACACGATGTCTTCCTCTCCCTGCGAGTGACTTCTTCCCAGCCATTAGGAGCTCGGTTCTCAAGAAATGGCAGGACAGCGGGGAGTACATGACAGAAAAGAAGTTGAGGGGAATCAAATGCCATCTTGGTGAGCGGCCGTTATCATCTCAGAATTAGACTCCATGAGGTGATACTATGCCGCCTGCGTATAGGCCACACATACAGCACACATAGGCACCTCCTGAGCGGCGACCAAAGGCCCTTGTGCCAAAGGTGCCACGCCGCACTGTCGCTTCATCACATACTGGTTGAGTGTCCCCGACTTGCCCATGAGCGAAAACGTCACCTTATACTCACATCAGTATCGCTACGGGGGCTACTTGGTGACGAGTCACCGTTCCTCCAACCAGGACAACTATTCCGCTCCCTCTCACAAATCAAGTTTGCTGTAATATATGCGCCTCTAATACCACGTGTGTTAAGTGGTGAAACCGTTATGGTTCTACCACACATCTTGATCGTAATTGGTTGATGATGAATTGTGCAATAGGCCGTCTCGGCTAGTCCCTGCTTGGACAATTTTGTTGACTAAACCCGCCTAAGTTATGGGCGCCGCATGACCACTGGGGTCATCCGATGCGCCCCTAAACCCCAATAAACAAACAAACAAACCCAGACTGGATTGGCGAACCATTCCTCACCCACATGTGAGGATTGTTCAATACCTCGGCTTTACAATCGGCCACAAGATCAATTATGGTTGTCATATGCTTACAATGGTCATTTATCAATCAATAACTACGCAAGCGCAACGTATCAACAGTGGCACCAGAAACGCCACACAATTGGACCTCGAAATCGACGAACACGTGTGGCGCGCTGCCAGCAGGAATTAGTGAATATCGTCAAGTATTGCTAGTTTCGGCGCCATTTATTGCCCGCCATTGAAATGATATATATACTTAGAACTTTTGAATATGGTGACCTTGGATTAGGTCAAGGTCATCAAAAAAGCAAAACCATTTTTAAGACTTAACCATGCCCATACTCCGAAACAACGCAATGACATTTCATGAAGCCTTCACCAATCTACGTAACGTGATCGGTACACGTGGGGCATTAAATATCATGACCTTCACTTTAGGCCATTGTCACCAAAATACACAACATAGTTATCGTGGCTATTTGACACGCCCATACTCCGAAAGTACTAAACCGAATTTGATGAAACATTCACCAATCGACGTGGAATGGCCGATATACTCCGACATTTAAACATGGTGACCTTGAACTTCAGTCAAAGTCATCAAAAATGTATAAAACACATTTTAAGGTATGTTGCGCCGCCCATGCTCCGAAAGTACGAAACCGAATGTCATGAAACCACCAATCGACATGACGTGGTCGCTATACTTGGGACTTTTCAATATGGTGACCTCGGCCTTAAGTCAAGGTAATCAAAAATGCATACAAGTTTTTAACGGTTGCTGCGCTGCCCATGCCCCGAAAGTACGAAACCCAATTTCATGAAACATTCAACAATCGACGTGACGTGGTGAATATATTTGGGCCTTTTGAATATGGTGACCCCAGTCTTACGTCAAGGTCATCAAAAATGCCTAAAACTCTTTCTGATGACCATGACCTAAGGCCGAGGTTTCGATATTGAAAAGTTCCAAGAAGATCAAACACGTCTCGTCGATTGGTGAAGTTTTCATGAGATTCGGTTTCGTATTTTCGGAGCATGGGCGGCGCAGCAACCCTTAAAAAAGAGATACATTTTTATGACCTTGACCTAAAGTCGAGGTCACCATATTGAAAGGTCCTAAGCATATCGAACATGGCACGCCAATTGGTGAAGGTTTCATGAAATTCAGTTTCGTACTTTCGGAGCATGGGCTGCGCAACAATCCTTAAAATGAGTTCGATGCATTTCTGATGACCTTGACCGAAGGACAAGGTCACCATGTTTAAACGTCGGAGTATATCGTTGCTTCCACGTTGATTGGTGTATGTTTCATCAAATTCGTTTCAGTACTTTTGGAGTATGGGCGTGTCAAATAGCCACGAAAACTATTTTGTGTTTTGGTGACCTTGACATAAAGCCAAGGTCACGATATTTAATGCCCCGCGTGTACCGATCACGTTACGTCGATTGGTGGAGGTTTTATGTATTTGTATTGTGTAGTTTCGGAGTATGGGCGTGGTCAAGTCTTAAAAATAGTTTTGTGTTTTTTTGATGACCTTGGCCTAAGGCCAATGTCACCATATGCAAAAGTCCCAAGTATATCGACCATGTCACATCTATTGGTGAAGGCTTCACGAAATTCGGTTCAGTAGTTTAGGAGCATGGGCACCGCAATAATTCAAGATAAAGATGTACATAATCTGCGGCCTTAGGTCAAGGTAAAGGTCACCACATTGTAAAGTCCCAAGTAAATCGACTGTGTTGCATCGATTGGTGAAGGTTTCGTTGAATTCGGTGGAGCGGTTTACGAACATGGGCACCGCAGCACATTGAAAATTATTTCAAAATGGCAATCCAAGTTTATGGTGTAATTCAATAGCTTTGCGTAATGGTAAGGGTCCCTATATTCAAAATTCGTAAGTAAATCGACCCCATTGAATCGATTGGTGAAGGTCTGGTGGAATTTCGTTCGGTAATTTCTGAGCATGGGCACGGCAACAGCCCTGGGCAACAGAGTAGACCCGCCCCTCCCTCATCCGTTCAAAACTGGACTACACCTGTTTTATATATGACTGCGCGTGTCCGACGAACAAACGCCCACTGGACACTGTGCATCACTCGGCGCTCCGCATTGTGACCGGCGTTTCACGAACCTCGCCTTCTGTCAGCTTTCTGGCTGAAACCCACGAGCCACCGCTTGGACTTCGCCGCGAAATGCTCGGAATGCGCTATGCCCTATGCGCTATGCTGGGTCTGGGTGACCCCGCCGTCTTCCACTGGAGGCTCTGCCGCTTTGTCTCTGAGTCATGCTGGAAGACCCAGCTCTCGACTCCAGTGATGACATCGTCCAGGAGCTCTGTGTTGCCCTCCAGCTGCTCCAAGACGTCTCGGGACAGATCCACACGGCGGGCCTTCTGATCATCGGAGAGCAATTTGGGCACCATCTTCGCGCAAATCTTCATTCCCAAATCCTCCCTCATGCCAAAATCCTCCCTCAGGATGGTCCTCACTGATTCTCCCCAATCCCAGTTCCTGAGCCAGCATTAGTACCGTCAATCTACGATCACTCCGCACCAGTTACTTCACCTTCTGGATGTTTTCGTCATTTCTTGATGTTGTGGGACGTCTAGGCTTCGGGTCATCCTCCACGCCATCACGTCCACTCGTAAACCTTTTGTGCCACTCGTACACACGTGTACGGGACATTGTTTGGTCTCCATACACATCCTTCAGCATAGAAAGTGTTTCTGAGGCAGTTTTCCCCAGTTTAACCAAGAACTTGATGTTAATCCTTTGTTCAAGGCTCATGTTGTGACACGGGGCACCGCATAGGAGTTAGAAACACACATGTGGAAAGAAGGACAATGGACTAGCTGAAGCGACACTGCCAATATAGTGCTGAAATGTTGTGCATCACTGTGATATAGTTCATCGGTGTGTGGCTGCTGAGTCGTGTAATCAGTAGCCAATGTCCCGTTTCTTTTTGGTCTCACCTCGTATTATGACCAAATATGCACATGTCCTTGTTGGCACCTCATTTACCGCCCGGCACCTTAAACACTTCCAGAGAATGGGAGGATTTAGGGAATAAGTATAGGGCTATGTGTCCCTCCCCATGGCAATATTAAATATGTCCATTTGGCTGGATAGGCCAGAAGGCTCGAGTGCACTCCTCCCCCTGCCGCCTGGGCGCTGCATGACCAACGCAGTCGATGCGCCCGAAAGCCCAAATAACCAACCAACCCCCTGCCGCCCGACTGATTTTTGAGGCATCGAGGACTACGAGGGATAGACGCCTCTAAGAGGAATAGGCGTCACTTGGAGACGCAAATGCACCCTTTCAATGCGCTCGGGTTGTACGAGCACATTTACTTCAATGTGCTCCACACCACTGCTGTACGATTTTTTTCTGCCAAAGCGCCCCTCTGATAAAATGTGCCCCTGCCCAAGACAATTTCGGAATTTTCCCCTTAATGTTTTAAAATAATAAATAATTTTAGTTTAACGTGGCTGCGTGCGGAGAAGGATATGCATGACACGTTGGTTGTAAAATATGCTGGGGGAATACGTGTCAATTCTCAGAGAGGTACGTAAATGCTGAAGGATATTGAATGGGTTATCAGGAAGCAAGGGCTTTATTGGTTGACAAAGTGTTATGCATAGTACACCATATAATCTGATGATATTTAGTGAAGCACTTGCATCTATTTATCCGGAACTCAGTCAGACCCTTCATTCTAGTGTTCATTTTCAGGCTTCCATTTAACTGGGATGCGAGCGGGCAAGGCCTTGGCAGTTCCAAATTGGACAGCCATAACCTGACTGGTTTTCCTGACTGATTCCAAATTAGATCTCAACACATTGCAACCTGGGTCGCCAACAAGCACTTAAATACACATGTCAAGGAATTATTTCCCCTAATGCGGCGCTTATCGTCGGACCATCGTCACATGCTATAGAAAGTGCTGCAAACTAACCTAGTATACACCAGCAGGTAGTTGATCGCATCAATTATGATGAACTATAAATCATATTTGTCAGCAACTATCCATTGCTTCACCACCACTATCACATTCACACGTTTCACGCCATTACCATCACCATCGTTTAGCACAATCGGGTCAATTATCAGTAGGTTCAGGTTAGCTTAATCATTTACACATAAATGTAGGTTAGGTTACATCGGCTTACAGGACTTGCAATATACCTTCAAAGGGAAGCTGAGGAAATCAGTGCTGCTGTAGAAGAAATAGATGTTCGGCAAGTGCTTTGAGTGCTGGGAGGAAATATGGACTAGACGAAAGTGCTGTAGGAACGAATGCAAGGGCCCCTGAAGACATACGCGCGTATACGTAGTACCAACTGTTCTGGTAAATGTTGCCCCCATTGATTGGATTGGACACGGAAATTCGAGCCAGTTTTAAGAAAAAGCGACATGTAGGAGCCGTGTTTTGCGACGTCGAGGGTGCCTTTGATACCACATGGAGACACGGTATGCTTCTGAAGCTTTGGAATGCTGGCGTGTGCGGCCACATGGGCACTTTTCTGAAGACGTTTTGTCCCAGAGGTCGTTTCGTGTATGGATTGGGAACACCATGTCTGATAATTTCACCCAAGTCAACGGTGTCCCTGAGGGAAGTATTCTGAGCGCCGCACTGTTCGTAGTTGTGATAAACGATGTAGGAGATGGGCTGCCACCTGACATTGGGAAATCGCTGTTTGACATTATCACTGTCGAGACAGTTGCAGCTCGCGGTTACCCATCTGGAGAGATAGAGTATCGTAAATGGCTTCCGCTTATCGAAGACAGACGGTAGCCATGCACTTCTGCCGGCGTCGGAACTGTCACAACCCAAACATTCAGCTTTACGGACATGACATTCCTTTGCAACCGACGGCACGGTTCTTGGGTGTCCTCTTCGACAATCGCATCACGTATAAAAGCCACCTCCAAGTACTGCGTGAATCATGCGGTAGATCTTAAATCTTATGAAGTACCTGTCTATGACAACGTATGGATCGGACAAAACCACCATTGTGTGGCTATACCGATCACTGATACGATTTAAGCTTGATTATTGTTGCTTTGTTAACGACTCGGCGAGCAACTCAAACAAACGTATACTGGACACCATTCACCACTCGGCCTTCAGAATCGCTACAGGGGCATTTCGAACATCTCCAATCGCGAGTCTCCTAGCGGAAGCTCACGAGCAGCCATTATCAATGAGAATGGCAAAACTGGGACTGCGCTACGCTTGTATGCTAAAGCAGTTCCCACAAACCCAGCTTACGGGTATGTGTTTTCCACTCGGCAACTAGAGACTTTCCAGCAGTGACCAGGCACCACTTTGAACCCTTGTTGTGTCCGCATGCTGCAGTTGCTGCGGAAGAGCAGCATTCGCCTACGCAGTATAATGAGGGTGGAAATTATATCCACTCCGTCCTGGGAGTTGACTCCACCCATGAATGACATTGACGTTGCGAATACGCACAAAGCGAAGGTTATACCGGGACTGTTTCGCGTGAAAGCCCTGCAGCACCTGGAAGCTTATCGTGGATGCGTTTTTACTTACACCGACGTTTCAAAGACGGAAAGTGGCGTGGGGGTGTGCTTTCGTGAGTGGTTCCAGCACAAGGACGTTTGCACTGCCCGCACACGCATCCGTGTACACCGCGAAATTGAGAGCGATCCAAACAGCGCTGTGCTTTATTGGAGTGGGACATGAGAGCACTCACGTCATTGTCTCTGATTCTTTAAGCAGCCTACTTGCTCTGAAGTCTTTTTATCCTCGTGATCCACTGTTACAGGAAATCGCAATCCGCCTTAACACACTCGGCCAGTCCGGAAAAGCTGTAACGCTGTGCTGGGTCCCCAGCCATGTGGGCATTACCGGGAACGACATGGCTGATGCAGCAGCAAAAAGAGCAGTAGGTAGGCCTTCTACCCGTGCATTCCCGCTTCCTGCTACAAATCTTAATCAGACGATAAACGCTCTCTTTGAACTCGAATGGCAGAAAGAGTGGGACTCCATTGGCAACAAGAAGCTCAAAACACTTGCTTAATTTTTTGGGAATCATTAGTGAGAAAATCCCGGAGGGAAGAAGTAGTCCTTGCTAGGTTGAGGATAGGGCACATGTACGCCACCCATCGTTACTTGGTAATGGACGAGCCGAAGGCGATCTGCGACTATTGTGAGGTACCTGTTGGAGTGTGGCATGCTCTGCTGTCCTGTCTTTGCTTTAGAGTACAGCGAAGACGGCATTTTGGGCGACAGGCGGATGTGCTTACGTGTTCCGACATTTTAGGCGACGATTCGCGTTTTATCCAGACCGGAAAACTATTTAAATATATCTCGGACATCAAGTTCCATGTCATCAGCCCGTCACTGTGGCTAGTTTTCCTCGTGCATGTATGCTGAAGGATCCGACTTGGGCGTGTGTATTTATGTATTTATCAGAGGAAGGTCCGATTATAATATACCGGTAGCAAACTATTAGTCATGGGCGCTAAATGACCAAACCTGGTTGATGCGCCCCAAAACAACAACCAACCAATGGTCCGTCATTCACTGACATACACCGACACGGCAGTCTGGTCCGTCATTCACTGACGCTGTCGTCTGATCCATCACTCACTGCCGTCTGATCGGTCACTCAGTGACATGACCCTTTGGTCTGTCACTCAGTGACTCAGCAGTCTGGCCCATCACTCACCGACACGGCTGACTGGTTCATCACTCACCGGCATCGACCTCTAATCAATCACTCAGTGGCATTGGCCCTCTGATCCGTCACTCAATGACACTGCTGTCTGGTCTATCACTCACTGGCAAAGCCGTCTGATCCGTTCTCACTGACGCCGCCCTCTAATCATTCAGTCGGTGGCATGACCCTCTGATCCGCCACTCAGTGCCGCTGGCGTCTGGTTAGAAACATTGAACGTCGACGACGTCTCCAGGTCAGTCTCTGCATCGGGCAGAATCCTGCCAGCGTAAACGTCCTAAGCCGCCTTTCATTGTTTTTCTTGAATTAACGTACGTTGAAACTGCGTGCACTGTTTCCACCATCGGGTTCCCTTGCGTAATATGGGGCGTGCATCCAAAAGTTGAATGTACCATGTAGATCTGTCAGGATAGCTTTTGCGTGGTTCTGAAACATGTGAACGCCACGAAAATTGAAAACAATGTGGCAGGCATTCACGGGCTGCTAGGAGAGCGCAGTCGTGATGTGATGGAGGTGGGGTGGGGTACCCGTGCGGCCCCGTGGTGACGGTAGCGGTGTGATCCCCAGGGGGCGTGGTCAGTGCCGGTCAGCAGCGGTGTCAGGTGTCGCGCGCTGCCTCTGCCGGCCGAGTGACACACGAGCTGGTCTGGCCATCCTCTAGTACGGAGCCGTCGGCACCGCTCCGACATCCGGTCTGCTGATGTAGCACCTGCCCGCTGCTGGGGCACCACCGCCGGTTGGCTGGTGTAGTCGAGGGGGTGGTCACATTCAGCTGGTGGCGTCATTACTACCGCCGTGGTGTCTTCTAGATGACTGGTAAAATGAAGCCATTTGCCCAGCTTCCTCCCAAATTGAACTCGAAACTTTTATTTCGGGTTTGGTAGACTACCGCCGATGCCTCTGCCCCCGTTCCTATGGCTAGGGATTGTATACCAGTAGGTGTAGTGGTGTTCAGCTCTTACTTCTGGGCGTTACCAGTCGGCCCACAGGCCACCGGATCCAGCAAGCCCCCTGGGAATTGTGCGCCTTAAAATTCAGTTGTCCCCCCGATGAGGCACCACCTTTACGCGGTGGTGGTGGTGGGTGGGGGAGGGGGGGATTTAGTGTCCCAGTGACCCGGCCACCATCATACCGTCGAGGGGTGAGACCAGGGTTGCCTCACTCGTCCTTCCATCCATATTCTTCCATTCCAATGCCTATTTCATCCAAACATCCATGTTCCCCACCTGACCCTACAACACCAACTACTATGAGCAGGCAGGACAATTTCCCCGGCCCTGCCCACCAGCTCAGTTTTATCGGGGTAATCGCGTCCCTTCGGCCCGTCCCCCGGGGTTGACGGATTCAGCCCCGGACGGACGGGACGGCTGAAGTCCCCCGTCGCACGGTGCTAGTTGTGGCGGGGGACCAACACGCCTATTTGGTCCCGATATCCCGAAGGGGCGGGCGAGCCCGTGGGGCCTCACACGGGTCAAGCGACTAGTCGCCTCGGTTTGGGGGCCTAGGTTTTGGCCTGGTGCTTGCCGGACCGGCCGGCTGGGGTCAAGGAGTGGGCGGCGCCGGATCCCGGTCGGGGTGGTGAGTCTCTCTCTCTCCCGGCCGGGGATGGCGTCGCCTGCCCCGTATAGCTCGGGCGCCTGGCGACCTCCCGTCCGCGGGACCCAGGCATCCCCCCGGTAGGGCCCCTATGGGGTGGGGCACCCGGGGAGCTGAAACCAAGGACTACATGGATTCCTTCAATACAAAAACATATCCTGGATCCCAAGAGGACCAGAACACAGACTTACCCAGTGGAAGTCGCACTGCCAGCCCGACACCGGCAAAGACGTACGGCCCGACGTGATCTCCGCGGAATTCACCTAGCAGAGGCCGTTATCTTGTTCATACTAGTACCACGTCGACACCAGGGAGGTCTTCTATACAACACATTTTAATATTTAGATCCACTGACCCAGGAAAGACCCTATCATCTCGCCCTTCCAGCGTAAGAGGGGTTGTGACCGCTTCGGGATCGTCACGCGCAGTGACAAACTATGGGACGGAGGGATGGAGGTGGAATTTCGAAACCAAGAGGACGCAAGGAGGGCTTTAGCATTGGCAAGTTTATTTATAGTCTACGGACCCCAAAAGGCACTAGAGACTGTTGCAAGGGAGTGATAAACTGTTATGATCTAACGGACATCTCGGAGGCTGAGATAGTTGACGGATTGACGGAATATGGTGTGGTGGAAGCGCAAAGAATGAAGGTGCGAAGGAGAAAGGAACTCCAACAGATGAATAACATAATCCTCACTTTCAGCTCCACTGACCTCCCATCAACAGTACAAGTGGGCTACATAAGAGTGAAAGTGCGAATCTTCGTCCCGAATCCAATGAGGTGCTTCCGATGCAAGCGATATGTCCATACCACTCGTTACTGCCGCGGCTGCCCTGCGTGTGGAAAATGTGAATCAGCGGAGCACACTCTTGAAAAGTGCGAATCGCAGAACGAGTGGTGTGCCAACTGTGGTAGGACAGGTGCCGCACTCCACATATGACCGATCATGTCGAACGTACATATGGGAGAAGGAGATATTGTCGTTGAAATACACGAGAAATCTCTCCTTCCGGCGAGCCCGTGAAGCATACGACGAGAACCACGCGAAAGTGTCCTACGCTGAGGTGACCCGCGGTAGCAGGACCAACTTCGTCCAACAGCGACCCACCAGCGCTACTCAGCTGATTGCCCAACTTAGCACTTTGTTGCGTTCTTTTGTTATTGTGTGTACACCCTCCACGGGATCACCAGAACTGTCATACGCAATTCGGTCCTCTAGGCCAGAGCAGGCCAGAGTCCGAGAACGACCACGTTCTTCCGAGGTCTGGTACAGAGGCACAAGATGAAGGAGACGAGTGGACCCTCGTACAACGTGCCAAAAAATACGCCAAACCCTCGAACACCCCATCCACCACACCCAATATTCCCACTTCCAAAGTAACCCATCACACTCCCACATCACCGCGATCAATCCCTGCCTCTCCCCTCCTGCTCCTACCCTTCCTGCTCCTCCCCTTCCTCCCCTCCCTCTCCAACACTTCGCGGTTCATCATCATTTAAATCGGCACAACCCTGCAGTCATCTGTCTTCAAGAGACAAAGCTGGCACCAGAGGATACAATGAAACTCAAATGTTACAAGGTGTATCGTAGAGATGTACACCCTACACACATTTCGCATGGAGGCGTGCTACTTGCCGTACACCACAGCATACCAGCACGCGAGCTGGCTCTCCGAATGCCTTTGCAAGCAGTCGCAGCACATGTGACGCTTGACCACCGTTCCATAAACTTGTGTTCTCTGTACCTTCTTCCAGGAATACCATTCCTATCGCGGAGCTGATACAGCTACTGACGGAGATTCCACCACCAGTACTGCTACTGGGAGACTTCATTGCCCACCACACTGCTTAGGGCTGCTCAGATATCAGCACACGGGGTAGAATCCTGGAGGCTATAATCTTGGGCGAACCACTCTGCCTCCCAAACGCAGGTGCGCACACCCATCTGGCGTTGCCATCGGGCCGGACATCAGCATTGGACTTGAACATAGCCAGCCCTGAACTGTCTCAGCAGTTCGAATGATCAGTCCATGACGACTGCCTGGGAAGTGACCACTATCCTATATGGTTGACTTTTCGGAGAACCATAATTCTAGGAGTACGCACGCCACGATGGAATTTGAGGAAGGCAGATTGGACTAGCTTCGAATCTCTGGCACAGATAGCTTTTACAATCGACGTTGAAAATCACTGTGCTAGTGTGGATGATTTTACAGCACAACTTCTCCAGTGCGCCAATAAGTGCATTCCACGCACCTCTGGCACTCCGCGCCGTACTCCAGTCCCCTGGTGGACAGAGGAATGCAAACAGGCCATCTGCACCCGCAAACGGGCTCTTAAGGAGTTCAGGAAGCACATCACTATGGCTAATATGCTAGCGTTTAAAAAGGCCAGGGCACTGGCTCGACGAATCATACGTGCTGCGAAACGTTCATCCTGGCGAGCCATATAGGATTAACCGATTAAGATTAGCCGAACAAAACCGACATCCGAAGTATGGTCGCGGATAAAAAGGATTTCTGGGCAGTTTAGCTCAGTCCCACCACCGGCCCTCAACATTGGAGGGAATATCATAACTGATTCAGGCGATGTAGCGAACTACATAGCTCACGCTATTGCGAAGCGTAGCCAACACACTGACCCAATTTTCCTACAACACCGTGCCCGGTGTCAGAAGAATTAGATCAGTTTTACCACAACTGAACAACTGCACTACAGCCTGCCATTTACTCAGGTTGAGCTGGACTACGCGCTCAGTGATTTGAAGAGTGTATCTGAGGGACTGGACACAGTACACAATGAAATGCTACAGCACCTACCGACCTGCGCAAAACATGTTCTCACTATTTTCAACAGACTGTGGATTAGGTGACGTTTCCTATCCGCCTGGTGGAAGGCAACAATAATACCGATACTGAAGCCCGGTAAAAGCGGCGATGATCCCTCTCACTATCGCCCGATATCTCTCACTTCATCATTGTGCAAGCTGATGGAGAGAATGGTTGGCATTCGACTGACTTGGTTCGTAGAAACCCAGAACATTTTAACTAACGATCAGTGCGGCTTTCCTAAAAACCGCAGTACCGTAGACCACGTTTTAAAGTTGGACACAGAGATACGTCTCGCTTTTGTGAAGAGCAAGCATTTGGGGGCAATGTTTTTCGACATTCAGAGCGCATTTTTCACCGCCTAGAGACATGGAATCCTGCTGAAGACCCATTGGTATGGACTCCGTGGAGCTTAGAGCATCTTTATAAAAACTTCATGACCGACAGACAGTTTTGTGTGCGGGTAGGTAACCAGCTGTCAGGTTGGATGCACCAAGTCCAGGGAGTTCCTCGGGGCAGCGTCTTGAGCACGACTCTCTTTTCTCTCATTATAAACGACATCGGTGACTCACTCCCCTCATCAATCGGACGGTCTCTTTTTGCTGACGATTTTGCAATCTGGTCGCACGGCTCGTCAACTCATCTCATGGAACGACAGCTGCAACTTGCAATTTCTCGCCTGGAGAAGTGGGGACACAAATGGATTCAAGTTTTCCACAGCGAAGACATTCGCAATACATTTCTGTCCACGTAGGCGTAGCTGTCCAGACATGGCGTTGAGTTTTTACGGGCAAGATGTGCCTACCACAACAGTGGCTCGTTTCCTTGGTGTGTAGCTTCACCATCATCTTACATACAGAGAACATATAAAAACACTCAGAGACACATGTTTTAAAGCAATTGCAATATTGAAGTATGTAGTTCGTTCGTCATACGGTGCTGATAGAAAGACACTACACCTGCTGTATCGTAGTCTGATCCGCTCGAAGCTCGACTACGCGTGCTTTATATACGATGGCACGTGTGCTACTACAAAGCATATGCTTGACCCAGTACATCATGCCGCGGTACGGATAATTACAAGGGAATTTCGCACTTCTCCCACGGCTAGCGTGCTAGTAGATGCTCCTGAGCCTCCACTATCTATCCGACGAGACCTGCAAGGCCTTCGATACGCCTGCAAAATGCGGCAGTTCCCGACACCCATCATATGCGGCAGTTTTTTATCATGACACGCACGCGATTCTTCGAATTCACATTAGGAGAGGAACGCCATACTGTGTGCGAATGAGGGCGCTCCTGGAATAAATGGAGATACGACTACAAGGAATTCTGCAATATGAAGAACTGTCTGTTCCTCCATGGGAGCTGATCTCCCCGTCTATCTATATTTTCCATGCTAACATGAGAAAGCGAGATGTCGCAAAAGAGGAGTTGCACTTGCATTCGTTAGAACATATATCCACTACGTACCAAAATTACCTCTTCACCTACACGGACGGCTCGAAGATAAACACCGGAGTGCGTAGTGCCTTCGTGACAGGATCCGTCACAAGATAATTTTCCCTGCCGCCGCACTCCACGGTTTTCACTGCCGAGTTGATGGCCATCAACAAAGCACATCGAGGTTGATGACGAGGTTTTACATTTTATCTTGACTGGTTCTCTCAGCAGTCTTTTGGCATTGCGTAGTTTCTATCCCCAAAACGTCATTGTACGAGACATTTTATTGCAACTCACTTCGCTGCATCGTATGGGAAAGCAAGTCACACTTTGTTGGATTCCAGCACATGTAGGAGTCCGTGGAAATGAGCTGGCAGATCAGGCTACAGGGCGTGCGGCATTTGGGCCATGTCGTCGTGCGCTTCCACTTCCAGCAAGTGACCACTACCAAACTATATCATCATTTCTTTATAGGCAGTGGCAGGAAAGCTGGGATCGAGTGGAGCAAAGCAAATTAAAGCGAATCAAACCACACTTAGCACTGTGCTCCTCGCCATTCAGCAGAGCTAAGAGGGACGAAGTGGCCATTTGTCGACTCAGAATTGGACACACGCTAGCAACACATAGATACCTATTGTGCGGGGACGACAGGCCGAAATGCGCGAAGTGAAACGCCGAAACGCCACGCTGACTGTGCATCACGCGCTGGTGATGTGCCCAGCATATGCAGAAGAACGCAGGTGGCACTTCGGATATGAAGCGCATACTCTTAGACTAGTGGACTTACTTGGAAACGATTCCCGATTTGTATATAACACAGCAGTTTTGGCCTTCCTCGCGGAGATACGATTTCAAGTCACATATGCACCTGTCTAGGTGACATCTTACTCCCCCAGACATCTTTTAATCGAACGTGACAATCTGACGCGTTTCTAAGCTAGTCTGATATTGGTGCAATATAATCCACATGAGTTGACGCACCCTAAAACCCTAATAATCATCAATACAATTCAGTTGTGTTGAGTTCCTGCTACCGATCAATATGTCGGCTGTCTATGATTAAACTTTTTGTTCACTCTCGACGTGGGTTCCCAAAATAGGTTCTTGGAAATTGAAGACCGAACATGGATCATGGCAGTTGTAACATTGCAATGCTAAAGTTATTGCATATTGCTAGCAACATATCAGGGCGGAAGGAACTGTGATGGATCTACTATGAAAAAAATAGATAATATATATACCTACAAGTGGTACGTAAATAAACAACCTGGGTTGTAAAGGAAAAGTGAGACTAAAACATTGTGTTATGATTCGGAAATAATGGAAACTTGCTAAGAAAAGGGCGTCGATAAGATTCGAGAGATGATGCAAACCTTTTTTTCGTGGAAGAACGCCCTCCCACTAAAAGAAAAAAAAGCTGAACACTAAAGGGTGGCGGTAGCCCACTGCTGTTTCGAGACGAACCTACGAAAGCCTTTGAGGCCTCCGACCAGTTGAAAACGAAGGGGGTATCCAGGTCGCGGAGGATGTCCATGTCCCTTTTCGTGTATGGTTAGTTAGTTATTGGGGCTTTAGGGCGCATCGACTATTTTCGTTTATTGTGGAAAGTCAGTAAGCATAATCTGCTAGGCAAGCGATTTCAGCTCACACCGATAAAATTAATATGCATCACTACTTTATTGCGTTTCCTAAACAATTTTCCTACATGGCGTTTCCCACCTTTACGACATACTTGCCGAACCGCCCAGGCATGTAAAAGTGTTAGCAAATCTTGCACATTCTTCCTCCGAAGCATCCGTTCCACGCACACCTCGCCATTGTGCAATTTGACTGCGAGCCAGCCAGCCGAAGTTGAACGACTGTGTGTCATCGCCCGACCTCTCCCAAACCGTTCGCCTCCGGCGGGGTGTAGAACCTCAATTGCCTGCTCCGCCCAGCGGCCGGTGGACCGGTGTGTGAGGCAGACGGCAGCCGCAGGTGCACTAACTAACGTCATCACTCCGCGCGGAGGGGGGGGGGGGCAGGCAGGCAGATGTGAGTAGGGGAGGTTGCCGTCTTTCCAGCGAGACCCGTCGGTACTGCGAATGACAGGTCGCCGTCTCCTCAGGCAGTGGAAACCGATAGTTTGGTGTGAACCAGGTGTCTGACCAGCATGCCGTCTGCGGCCGTTTAAACGCAGGTCTAAATCAGTGGCGACCGGTGGTGTTCGGCACATCGCCACCTGCCACCTCACCGGTCGGCGGCCGCTCCGCCCGGCCCACCCATCTGATACGGGCCACCTGCTCCAACGTCAACGGAACGCTCTACCGACACCCAGACACCAGTAACCCGTCCCGATCACACCTGGCATCCTTGTCAACACGCCTGAACACGCGCTGGACTGCGAGCTCTCAGATCTGGATTGAGAAGAACAAACTGGTGCTCTCAGGTCTCCGCCAAATTAGTACCGGTTTGGAGGGATGTGGAGATTGTAAATGCATTGCCTTGTTTGCTTTTGAAGGAGATATCTGGCAAGACATAGAATCTAAGACCGAGGGCTTCGTAGTAGACCGAGGGCTGTTGTTGCATTAGGTTCGTACAATATGACGTTCGCACAACACGCAGATGTAACGCGAAATGCTGTTCGTAACGCAGAGGGTCGTATGATGGATAATGTTTGTACACATAAATAGTCTAAAGACTTTGAAGACTAAAACTGACTAATTTATTTCGTAACTGGGATCAAAATGAAAGTGGCGAAATAAATCTGAATTATTGCAATGTGCTGTCAACTGTCAGAAAAGCCAAGTCAGGAGGCCAAAGCTCCGTTCCAGGAGATCGACACCAACGGCGAAGGTTTTGAGGGAAGGGGCAAAGGTCTGCTGACCATGATAAAAATATGTGTCAAGTATATACCCCCCCCCCTCTCCTGTTTAGATACTCACTTGTTCATGACGCAAGTAAACTCCAAACTTTTGAACATTTTTTCAACAACACCGGTTGTTTGATGTGATCATAGTAGACATTGAGGTTGTAATGCCAAGAGCTCCATGCATTAAAGAACGACCCATAAATTGTTTTCCCTCGGGTAGTATGCATATATATATATATATATATATATATATACATATATACATATATACATATACATACATATATATATACATATATACATATACATATATATATATATATATATATATATATATATATATATATATATATATATATATATATATATATATATATATATATATATATATATATATATGTATATACATATATACATATATATTCATCGGGGGACGCCAGTGAAGAGGTTGTCCGTAAAGACGTGAAGCGAATCCTGACGCAACTCCCTCCACATCTTGTCGACGAGGATCTTCACCGCCGCTCTGCATTTCCTGAAGGCGGCCTCGTACTCCGGATGCTTCACAGTCCCACCCGCTCCCTGGTACACGTCAAAGGCCAGGAGGTAGGTACCCATCCGGGCGGTTGAGGCACCATGCCTTCAACCCAAGCGGTATGGACTTCCCTCTCAGGAACTGCTTGCAGCCATGACGACCGCAATAGGGGATCATGGTCTCGTCCACGCCAAGGTCTACGTCGGACGCAGTCCCCTGGAACTCCTGTATGAACTTGTCCTGGATGGCGTCAATGAGGGGACGGAGCTTGGCCATCTTGTCGCCGCGGTTGAACCGTTGGCTGTTAGCAAAGTGGAAAACCTATGGGATGGCGTCGATCGGTTTCTCGAGATAACTCGGGCCACGAATTCAGCGTGCAGGTCCGGATCGACGGAGCAGTAGTCCTGGCGAGCTGGGGCCCGGGTGATACCCGGGAAGAATTGGATTGTCGTGACGGCTTTGACGGAACATGGCAAGGACAAAGGTTTGATTTAGTTCCTCCATGTCATCGCGTTGCGTCGCTATGGCTTCAATTTGCGTAACACGGATGTCATTCGTGTTGTATCATTCGTGTGATCTTGTGATTTATCAGAAAGCTGATATTTCGAAGTAATCTGGACAGGTCAAAGTACAAGCTGATTTCTTCAGTCGCCTCACATTTTTGTTGTGGTTTTCGCCCTACCCTACCCACCTCCATTTCAAACTGACATGCTAAGGTCAAAGGTTTGAGTTCTTCGATGACATTGCGTTTCGTCGCTTTGGCTTCAATTTGCAGAAAATGGATGTATTTCGTGACAACGAATGGACAATGATGGCAATGGATGCTAAGTGACAGCCCATGGTGAATCCTCGAACACTTTCGAACATTTTTAACTGGGATATGTCAAGATTTAAACCTCATGGTCAAAGGATAGTTTGAATTTTTCGAAGTCCGCGATTCGTCGCTATGGGTTCAATTTACACCAAGTGGGTGTTATCCGACGTGGCTTGTGCCGTATTAAAATGTTACGGAACATAACTTATTTCTAAGGCCAAAGGTCGCCTTAGCCATAGGCCATATGCATTTCTAAGGCCAAAGGTCGCCTTGGCCATAGGCCAAATGCATTTCTAAGGCCAAAGGTCGCCTCGCATTTTTTTCTTCGCCCTAATCTGTCCACATCCGGTACCAAGCAATAGCCCGTGCTGCACCTGAAATAACATTTCGAGCCGGTACATGTCAATGTCAAACCACAAGACCGAAGGCTAGTTTAAATTGTTCGAAGTCCTCGCGCCGCGACGCTATATCTTCAATTTGCATCAAGTAGTCATTCGATGTGCCTTGTGGTACTCTAGCAAATTGTTCAGAAATCTCATTAATTATCAAAGTCAGAGGTCGAACTCATTTCTTCGATCGTCCCGCGTGTCTTCGTTTTCTTCCAAAGCTACCCATGCTTGGCATCCGGAGAAAGCCCGTGGGCAACCCTCGAGTAACATTTCAATCCAGGAAATATCAGATCAAGCCTCAAGGTCAACGTGTCGTTTAATTTTCAGAGTCCTCGCATTTCGTGGCTATGGCTTCAATTTGCATTATGTGGGCGTCGTTTTATTCAACGTGGCTTGCCGTACGGTATCAGAATATTGAGATATCGAAATAATTGTAAAGGTGTCGAAGGTCCGGCATGTGCACAATGATTGAGTGTAACAGGAATAGGAGGGCCAAGTCCATTTTTGTTTGCAGCCGTAGTGATAGCAAGCACTCGTATCGTATATGATTAGGGGCTCCCTAAAAAAATAGGTCATAGCGTGATCGGACGGTGCTCTCACCACTTGTTTTAAATTTACACTGCTACGTTGCTATTCCGAACATATAAAGTATATAACTTTTCAAATTGCCGCTTTCCTATGAATGGTTCAGCGGAAGTTGTCAATTCTTTGCTAGATAAGCCACACGTGAATGCGCACAATTTTATAACTAGCCGGAGTTCATAACCGCGAGAAAGCAACGTTGTTATCACGAGTAGATTCAGGAATTGTCATGGGGCACTTGTCTGGAGAGGCGCCATTTTTTTTGGAGCGGCGCCACTGCGAAAGCTCCTGGGGCGCCTTTAAATTTAAGGGAGTTGAGTACACTCGGCCCTTCCTGAAAAAAAACTAGAAATAAAGCCTGAAAAACGGAAAAATTATAGCGAATACACCGGAACCTTTTCAGAGGGATGCCTTTTCCTGACCTGGGGAAGGTACATTCCGCGTGGTGGTGCATGCCCCGGTGCTACACTCTCTATCCGCCCTGGTTTTCATTGCATCGAAATATGTGCCAGTAAAACAGGAAAGCATTGGAAAGATCTGTAGCTCCATATTTGCTACCATAAAACCATCGTCCAATATTTTCTGTTTTTCCTTCTACAAGAGGGCAACGCTTAACGTACTTACATCATTGCTCTATGGTCATCGTAAAATCGGGTTCAGCACATACGACATAAAGTTGGATGTTCACAGGCAGTGATAAGTAGTAAAACCTGCTAATTTTGACGGCACCTTTAGTTCCCACAATATCATTTTTAGCAATTGTAAATTTGACAAATTGAAGTACTTTGAACATTGAATTTAAAGTGGCTGGACATGACATTTAAAAAGTGGCTGAATTTCAAGGATATTTTCCTTGGGGGAGGGAGGCCCCTCTATCCTGCTCAAACTTACCGCGTCCCTGATTTGTCCACCATCCCCCCCCCTCGAATTTCGAATCTATCAAGCACATGCCTGTGCCATGTATGCTCCAGTCCCAATGCATTGGTCCTGTTACCTTGTCTCTGGTATTAGCCGTCGAGCTATTTTTGCGAGCGTTTTGTCCGTCTGCGTTCACTTTCCCTCGTCCCTCCACCCCGCCCCGTCTGGTCTGCTGCGCGTACTCCGCGATAGACATCCCTGGCGCACCGCGTCGGGTCGGAGAACCAGCAGCGCGTCCATCTGACGATCTGCCCACTAATGGCGGGGGTGGGGGTGGGGGCAGTACACCTGCTGGTTGGTCCGACTCGGCTCTGCCCGGACCCTGCCGCCGCTTAGTTCCAGGCGGCCACCGCAGGACGGTTGGCACACGGCCAACGGCCGCGATTTCAAGGCCGTCAGCAATGCTGCCGGTGCGGGGGACGGTCTGTTGGAGCCCCGCATGGACGCTGTTTCGGTATCCAGTGCGGCAGATATGTTTGCGCGAGATTTGGTTGTTTTGCTTGGACCACATTGCCATGTCGGCACGGCCAGATTCTGTCACTGAAGGGTCGTTTTTCCAGCATAAAAATACCCGACTTATTTGTCAATACATTCAATGAGGGACTCCCCACATCAGCAGTCAGCCTATTCCATTCATCAACCACCTTTCGACTGAACACGTAATGTCGCTTAGCTGTCCTACACTTTGATTTGTCTAATCTGAATTGATGACCCCTATGTGATACTCTAAATTTGGAGACATCATTCAGACTGACCCTTGAACGATTTTTATACATTTTAATCATATCCGCTTAATACCGTAAGGCTGACATGTGGCTACCAAGTTGATAGCCCCATGCGCCTTCATACGTTCACTTTATAGCTATGACGATTGAAGACATTTATGGTTCTGGATATGTGTAATGTTTAATCACAAAAAAGGACAAACTTTTCGAATAATGCGTGCGCGGGAAACGTACAGAAGCAGTGAAGGAAAATGACAGGAAGTGCAGTAAGATAGCAAAACTCGTTAGAAACGCGTTGTGCTCTCTGTGGGAATGCCTAGAGTGCTGGCCTATGAAGCAGAATGGAGAAACAGGAAGATTTAGATTCATCGCCAGGCAGAAGCCAAATACACTCATGAATACCTAACCTGGGACAACCTGGTCCTATGGCTAAAGTGGATTTTGTACATTGTGGCCCAATTTTATTAAATATGTCGTGGGCCGATAAATGGCTGAATTTATAACGCCACAAATATAATGAATGCAAAATACAAATACCGTGTGTATATTCCTGTGTATGTACTAATGACTAGGATAGAGTAGGGTAGGGTGTTAAATCTGATGTGGCATTCTTGCCTGATGATACTTGAAGTTTAGATTAGGTTCGTGCTTTACTACAGCGTATTTTATAAAGGTTCGATCGATCCCAGGCCTATCCAGTCCATTGTATGTCCATAGGTCGACTTTTTGTGGTCCGTGTACATAAACTTCCCGGTGGTGTTCGTCCGATTTCTCTAGTGACCCCCTCCCTCACCCCGTATTCGTCCCTAACGTATTTCGCAGTGTCCATGAATTATGCAAATCGTTATGTGATTTGATTTTTGCTCAGAAATGTTGCATTCGGAACGTGGTGGCCAACGACCATTTCCCATCTGTCGATGTTTTGCACTTCTGCCGCTAGGTGTCTGCTTTGGTCTGACGAAGCCGTCAGAGGCAGTGCTCACGGGCTGTTCTACTGACGTTAGCCGACCACTCCAGCTCCAGTGACGTCACATCCTCAGGACGATCGCGATTGGCCAAACGGAAGTACCTTGAATAAAGGGACTTGGATCAATTGAAAGACGGCGCAAATGACCCTTATGTTCCGGCAGGCCTTTAACCTCCCCTGGATTGATCTGATATGACAAGACTACCGAAGGGAATCGTATGTTTCTGTAAAAACTAATGTGTTTGAAACCAAAACTTCAGGAGAGCCTCATCCTTCTCCAACATACATCAGGTGCTTTATGCTCTGGCACTCACTACTCCTGGGCTCTGGAGCAGGTGGATCCGCCTGGTGCTGTAGTAAATTATTCGTGCAATAGGGTGGAATATACCACTTTCTGAGCACTGGATAGACATGTTTTCAAAGGACGTAACGACATCCTGCTTGTTCGTGTATGCTTATGGAGTCCCCGTGACTCGTTCCTAAGAATATTTTACGTATAGTAGTATCATTGTGCTCGCCATTGCGGATTGATTACACAAGTATCTTGTGACAGAATTCCACAATTCCAGATACAGATATTTTATATGTGTTAGATAATGCCATTTGCTGATAACATGGCATAGCAATCGTTATCGTTAACATAGGTATCCATATATTAGGTGTATCTTGAAGCACACTTTTGACTCAAATGAAGCTTGAATCACTGAATTATATTTTCATTGGAATGCTTCCGATGCGGATTTCTGCATCCCGCTGTGTTCGTTTCGACATCTCACACCAAACCCCCAAAAAAACATTATTTCAACACCGCCGCCCCTCCCTCGATTGAGCGGGACCGGGCTGGCAAAGGTCAGTTTGAGCGGGTAGTTGAGCCGTCCCGTCCAGTTCCGGCGGGCAGGCCGGTGCCGGTGCCGGGCTGGGGCGGCCCGGCGCCCGCGTTGGCGCCGGTTGACGGACCGGTTTTTCAAACTTGTGCGCCGCGCCGCGCCGCGCCGCTTTTTCCGGCCGGCGGCGCCGATCCGAGCTGGCGGGAACCGGTCCCGCAGTATTGGCGCCAACTGTCAGCCGATACCTGGCTGGGCAGCGTCGCCTCTCAACAGGCTGGCCGGGGGCAGCTCCCAGGCAGTGTACGCGCAATGGACATGCGTAGCATGTGGATTGGGACACACACACTTCGCATGTCCACTGCGCCTAGCGGTAATAGGGATACAATAAAATGGGTAAAAACCATAATACGTGCATTCTTTGCCCATCTCTCATTGAGCTCCAGACATCTGTATGCGCAAGCACCTGCAGTTGAAGGGAGTCTCATACAATTTAATGGGTCCTTACGGTTCAAAGGCATGCAGGGGTCGATCTTGGGCCCGGTCATGTTCATAATATTATCAGATGGCCTCCCACAGCATATCCCACACGGCAAGATTTTTATGTATGCCGATGATGTCCAGTTCCACGACTCCGGGAAGCAACACGAAATCACAGCCATTAGCCAACGGTTTGAATGCATCACTGTCAGTCACCTTTAACTGGTTCATCCAGAATCGACTAAAAGCAAATCCATCCAAAACCAAGATGGTTGTTTCCAAATATTTTAGGCAGCATACGCCTGTGGGATTTTCTGTTCGACTGGAAGCAAAACACCAGAGCAGCAAAGCGAGCAAAATAACTGGATTTTGCTAGAAACTGTAATGGGGACAGTAAAAAGTTCTTTAGTTTCTACAAGCTGAGTAAAGTTTCTAGCACAATTGGTCCACTGGAAGTAAACGGGGCTACATTGGGTGAGGATAGTGAGATGGTTGAGGAGCTGAGCAAGCAGTTCAAATCATTGTTTACATTGGAAGATATGACCAATCTGCCGACCGTACACCATAGTTCAGTGACATGGGATCTGACAAATGATGTTGATTTCATTGATAGTGATGTTGTTTACAATCATATCAGGAAAATAAAGCCAAACAAGGCAGCAGGACCTGATGAAATTTATGCTAGGGTGTTGCGGGAAACTGAAAAGGAACTGGCATTTCCACTTAGTATAATATTTTGTAGGTCAGTTTCACAAAATGAAATTCCAACCGATTGGAAAAGGGCAAATGTAGGTCCTATTTTCAAGAAAGGAGAAAGAGGGAAAGTTGAAAACTACAGGCCAATAAGTCTCACATCCCTAGTCTGCAAGGTACTCGAATCAATTATCAAGGATAGAATAGTTAGTTATCTGGAAGGTAGCAGATTGATTCAAGATATTCAACATGGGTTTAGAAAAGGACGATCGTGTCTCACAAACCTCTTGGACTTTTTGAACTTCGCCACAGAACAATTTGATCAGGGAAATCAGGTTGATGTAGCATATCTTGACTTTAGTAAGGCCTTTGACAAGGTACCCCATAAACGGTTAATGATACAGCTTCAGTCCCATGGTATTGCAGGTAGCATCTTAAAATGGATAGAGTAGCAAAGAGTGATGCTAAATGGTACAAAATCATCATGGCAAAATGTTCTTAGTGGAGTCCCCCAGGGGTCAGTACTAGGGCCATTACTGTTCATTATATTTGTAAATAACATTGAAAGTGGCTTAAGCAGTAAAGTTTTGAAATTTGCGGATGATTTGAAGGTCTTTAGGGCAATAACAGGTCAGGATGAGCATATATCGCTGCAAAAAGACTTAGACGAACTTGTGAAGTGGTCCGAAGAATGGCAAATGAAATTTAATTTTGATAAGTGCAAAATCGTGCATGTAGGTAAGCAGCATATGAAGGCTCCATACTTGATGGGTGGCCAAGTGCTATCAGTGACTCAACAGGAGAAGGATTTAGGTGTTATTCTAAACACAAAACTGGGGGCATCAGAACAGACCAAGGAAGCCAGGAAGAAGGCACTGAGAATGCTCGGGGCAATAAATAGGAATGTATCATACAGAAGTGAGGAAGTGATCAGGAAGCTTTACTGTGCATACGTCAGGCCACATTTGGAATACTGCATCCAAGCTTGGTCTCCTAGCTATGAAAAGAGATTGTTGGCTTTTAGAGAGATTACAAAAGAGGGCTACAAAAATGGTTAATGGCATAAGCAACCTGGCATATGAGGAAAGATTGAAGAAATTGAATATGTTTTCACTTAGATATAGAAGGCTGAGAGGAGATCTCATCGAGGTGTTTAAATTTGTCCATGGTCTGGTGAGTCTTTGGGAAATGTTTTAATTTAACAGAAATGATGCAATTAGAGGTCATAAATTCAAAATTAAAATTAACCACAGCAGCACAAGGTTAAGGCAGACTTTCTTCACCAACGGTAGTAAAACACTGGAACCAGCTACCAGAAAACATCGTCAGTAGCAGCACATTGAACATCTTTAAAAACAGCGTAGACAATCATTATAAGAATAGAGGGCTTGCTTTTCAGTATTACAAGGAGGGCTGATTGACAGATTTGGTGGGCAACTGGTTCAGTGTACAGAGTGCAACCAAGAAGGGCCCTTGTGGCTCATAGTTGCACTAATCTTTTATGTCTATGTCTTTATGGACCAGTTGGAAATAGTACCCACGAAGTCTGAAATTACTTGGTGTGAAAATTGACTAACACCTGTCCAGGGATGTGTATGTATCTTCTGTTGTGCGTCTGTGTAACCGCATACTCATTGGACTGGCTAGACTGCGTCATAAGTTTTCTCACATTACGAGACGTGTGCTAATTAAAGCGCCCGTGTCTCCCCCCCCCCCCACAGGATACAGTGTGTCTGTCTGGGGAAGCTGTAGCAGAGGCCAGAAACGACGCATTCAAAATGCATTAACTTCGGTGCAAGGATTGTCGCCTGCTTGCACTACCCGGATCATGTGTCGCCAACTTTGAAAGCACTGGGGTGGCTCAACTTCGAGGACTTCATATCGGAGGCAGATGCTCACTCAGTTTTCAAAATTATGAACGGGTTCACTGGCTAAGAACTCATTCGCGGTCAACTTCACCGTCGCTCAACCGTCGCGCAATGGAGCACCAGGACCACGGCTAACGACGAGCTCCATGTGCCGCGATGCCGCACAGAATTCGCGCTCCGCTCATTCATACCGGGAGCTTGCCGAACGTGGAACAATCTGCCTCCAGGTGTGAGGAACCCGGAACCCGGACGGCTGCAATGTTTTCAGACGGAGGCTTTCGGTCATATGAACCCCTAATTTCCGACCTACGGAACACCTCTTAGATCAACACTGTGATGCCACTCTTTGTTATCGTGTATGCTCGTGATGATGGTTTGTGCTGCACTGCTGTAACGGAAACTGAAAAACCCTGCTCGGGAGGACCCGAAATACATTACATTACATGGCCGGTATCACTGAAAAGGTCTCCTGGTCTGCACAAGTTCCTGGGTGTTCACCTAAAATGGGCGAGTGGTTTCCTCTTGAAATTTGAAGAAAGCACTTGTTTTGGATCATTTAAGTTTCATTTTTAGCGTATTTCGCTTTCATCAACGTTTTTGCAGCGACTTCTTGTGATTTTACTAACGCGGTCTTACGTCTCACCTTCCAGTCACCTGACCTGCGATTGAAAAATACGCCTTTACACTTATATTTTTATTCACATGGTTTAGAAACGTTTTACACTTTAAAACTGCAAAGTAGCACAGGATTAAGCGAAACAATGTGAAATTGTCGTTAAAAAATTTCCCATGATTAAAATACTGATTGCTTGGAACTTTAATTATACAGCGAACGCAAAAAGCTACCTGCATTGATCATGTTCCATGCTTTGCCATTTCACCGTCACCACGGTCTGCGAAATAAATAAAAAGTATGATGGGCATCGCGCTCTTTTCTGTTGCGAAGTTGGTTGCAACCCACAAACAGGACGAGCTGTTTCGACACATACTTAGCCAACACACCATCGGCCGCTCACTCCCATATCCTTGCGCTTCGATATGTCGTCAGTCACGGGCACCTTGGGATTTATATTTGACTAGATGCTTTCTGGTCACCCGTGTCACGTGAGGATGCTCTGTGAGTTAGCCGTGAACTAAGATCCACACGTGGTATGGTGTTATGTTGGCGTAGACAGGCGCATTCGGTGAGGATCAGTGTATGTTCGAAAAGTTGCCTTGCGTGTAGGATATCAGTTATGTGTTATGTACCAGAAGTTGCATATTGTGGGACTATGAGCAGCATTTGGTCTCACCTTCATTGGTCTCGACCAACCACTTTGCCGTTGTAATATTGCCACCCCGCCTCGGTGGACAAGTCCCGGGACACAAAAATATACAACCCGATACAACCATAATGTCTGGTGGTGATGTTAAAGCGCGACAGCCTTTTAGTCGCTGTGTATGCCGTTGATAAACTTCGGTGGAAGGTATTTCCAGAACAACTATCCCTTCCGGCAACGCCGGCATTTCATCTGCTGTTAGTTAACCACCACAATTCATGTTGCGATGATATGTGATATCATTTAGCCACCGTGGTCTTTGCATTGTGCTAGTGTCTCCGTCTGTCAAGGATTCGTCCGTTCCATGTACTGGTATGACATGGTGTCATTTGTGAATGATACCGTGTGGATGACCTTTATACTGTGAAGTGGCAGCCTGGCCTTTGCATTGTGTTGACGTCTCCGTCTATCCAGGATATATCGGTTCCATGTATTGGTATGCTATGGTGCCATTGGTACCTTTGCATTGTGTTAACGTCCCATTCTGTCCAGGATATGTTCGCTCCACACGTTGCAATGCCAAGTCCATAAATGACCCTAATTTCCAAGGTTATCAACACCAGTACGTGCCGGCTCGGATCACAATGGCTAATTGTGGCGTACTCTTTTATGAGTACTTTTGTTGGCATGTTTTGGGCTTAGAGAATGGAAGTCCAGTGAATGAGGGAAGATTAAATCAAAATGAAATTTCAACTATGCACTCGGAAACAGAGCCTAGCCTGCACATTGCCGACCATGGTTGCATCAACAAACGTGCCTGCGCTGCGTCCAAGAGGCGCAATCACAGCTGGACAGCGCTGTGGGCAGAGCGGCTCACACGCACGCATAAAAGAGCGCTTCCAACGAAGTTGACTCCCGCTGTCGATGCGCTGGACGCGCTCAACCAAGCTCCTATGTTCACGATGGTGAGCGAACGTCGTCTGACATGCAATGTCGTCACGCCGGTCTCGATCGTCCGACCTGCGGCGACGTCAGTAAGGAGTCCGCGTGGCCAGCCGCGACGACTGCCTGCGTGGACGGCGGCTCACGGCAGCTCACGGGGCCTGTGTGCCGGCGGCCGGAGCCGCGTGACGTCGCCCCGGCCTCCGCCGCCGGCGGCTGTCGATGCTGCCCCATTGTGTCCTCCGGTGACTGTCGATGCTGTCCCATTTTCTCCCCCGGTGGCTGTGGATGCTGTCCCATTTTCTCCGCTGGCCGAGCGCTCCAGCGCAAACTGACGCATCAATAATAGCTGCGATTGGTGCTGAAGGAATAACTGCGGCCGTCGGCCGCTCACCATGTGCGGCGTTGGGCCATGGTGCCCCTCCCCTCTGACGACAACGCTTGGATGTTACGCGTGTGTACGTTTAGATGTCAAACGTTTAGACGTTTATATTTTAGACGTTTAGACAGAGGTTTAAACGCTAACCGAAACTATTTACAACGGTTTCAAGTGTGGATGATGTTTCGAACAAAACAGAGTCACGGCTGAGTTGGGCGTACCTGTTGGAATAGTACTAAGTTTTGTTCCCTCTGTTTCAGTCGTCCAAGCGGCACGCTACCCCGACCCAGGTGACCCCCAAGCGAGGTTCCGGTGTCCCCTCCAGGTCAACGCTCTTCAGTCCAACCAGCTACTCTCCCACCGTGTGAGTATGTACCCGTCTTGACACAGATCCCTCCCTTCCCCACATCTGTCGGTGCCTCCCGCGCAGCGTTCGTCGCTGGCGTCGTCTCGCTTTCCGTACCGCTGCTGTCACCTCATCTGTACGTGTCGTGCCCAGTCCGTTTCCCGCCCACTGCCTTCTTGTCGCTCCTACTCGCCCGGGATGCAGCCGACGCTGGAAGTGGCCAGGTGAACGCGGCCGGTGCTGGACACGCCACCACCCGGCGAAAACACGTCCCCCACCTGAATGCCTGTATTATGGCTGGATCCGGGTTGGAAAAGGTGGCGAGGGGAGCTGATGGCAGGTGCGGTGTCCCGACGGCGGCGACCGCAGTGATTGAGCGCACCCCTCGCCGGACCCCCCGTGTATGCTGGTAATGACGTTGGGGCGAGCCGGCGACTCGGTGTGTTCTTGGTTTGAAATATTTGATGAGAGCTGTTGTGCGGAGGACTGGAAATTGTGAATTTGGAAGCAATAGTGTTAATTCCGATTGGCTGGCGTTGGAGGCTGCCAACTGGTGATCCGCGCTCAGCACATGATGTCGGTTTGATCTGGGATGTACCCCTCATCGATGACAGCTTGCGCATGGCGACCATTGTTGCGCCGGGTATCATTATGGCGTGGTATACCAGATCGACGAAGAGCTGTGTCGTGGTTTGGCCTGAGGTGGAGACAGTGGCGGACGCTCCTGTCGCCTCGCCTGACAGAGACATCGGCACGACGGAGCGGTCGGCTCGGAGTGCTCAGCTGACGGCCGAGTGGCTGGTCTTGCCCCGCTCCCCCGCCCTTCATCTGATCTGACCCGTCCTCCACCTGATCTGACACGTCGTGCTGGTTACGAGTGAGGACCGAGCCGGAGTGAGTGTGCTGGGGGGGGGGGGGGAGTGTTTTTTTAGGCGTGCCGGACCATAAAGGTTATTTGCACCGCCTTGAAAGGAACACGTTGCATATTTGTCTATGAAAGCGAGTGTTACGATCAAGGTACTGGCAGGTGGACATTTACGTTAAGGGAATTTTCCGTTATGTTTTGTGCGAAGTTTTTTGGGTGTTGAAGGCGGGGCTGGGTTGGGGACGTCTCCCTGATGTCTAACTGCTTTTAATTTTGCTTTACTCCTCCACATAATAATTTGTGGTTTGGGTGGGGCTGGGGTGTTTTGAGTGTTGAGTTGATTTTGCCAGGGTGCCGGCTTTAGCCTACTCCTATCGAAGAGCACCGAGGGATTTTTACCGTGCGGACAAGGAGGCAATTGTCCACACCACCTCTCACGCCGGCTGCCGCGTGTTAGTTGTTAGTAGTTGGTTAGTTTATGTATGCCATGCGGGGTTGTCAGTTGGGTTAGTACGGTGTTTCATAATTTGGCTCCTCTACGTCCGCTGTTCCCCTGGGTAGCCATTTACGTTAGGTGTCGGAAGGCAAATCGGCTCATCTACGTCCGACGGCTCCTCTGGGTAGTGGCTTTACGTTAAACTAATTTTTTTTAAAGGTTTCGTTGCTTTCTTAAAGGAAGTCGGCTCATCTACCTCCGACGGCACCGCTAGGTAGCCAAATATTCCTAGCTGGGAAGCAAATCGGCTCATGTACGTCCGACGCCACGCGGCGATGGCTATTTACGTGTTTCCTACGAGTGTTTCGCGGTCATGTATTGCAAGTTTATGTGAACGTTGGTGGTGCCTAGAGAGCTCCTGCTAGTTCTGTGGCGTACAGATATTCAAATAGCAATTGAATGAGTTCTGCGTGTTTGTCACCGAGAAGCGATGGAAGCGATAGGGTGATGCCCTCTCTGGCAGAAGGCCTTAAGTGGTTGTCTCTGAGAGCTAAAGCTACTGCAGTCTAGCAGGATGTGGCCTATGCTTAACGTGGTGTTGCAGGTATCGCAGTGAGGTGTTGTGTGTTGGTCATCCTCTAATCGAGGTTGTGTTAGTTTTGTGCAACCTAGTGTGTAGTGCAACCTAAGTCTAGTGAGGATGACCTCTTTCTGTCGGTGAGACTGATTTGATGTGTTCCATGTGCCTATGGTTGGTTTTATTGCGTGGGCGTGGTTGTATTTGTGTTGTGTTGAGTTGTGTTGTGTCTATGTGTTCTGTTGGTGTTGGCGAATGCGATGTTGTAGGAGTGCTTTGGAATCGTCCACCGAATATTCCACGCTGGGGTAGGTGTTCGATGCTAAGGCTTGCTTTGCGAGCCGGTCTGCTTCTTCGTTACCTGGGATGTTGGCGTGGCCCGGAATCCAGAGGAAGGAAAAGTTCATGTTTACGTTCTGGGCCACGATTTGTTGGATTCGATCAATGATGTGATGAGGATAGTCGTGGGTGTTGATAATTGACTGCAGAACGGATTTGGAGTCTGAGCAAATCACTACGTTTCTGACTTTTTGAGTGTGCTGGGCGCTGCATGACCGATGTAGTCGATGCGCCCCTAAGCTCCAATACCAATCAGGAGTGAGTGCTCCTGTGAATATGCGAGTCGTATCAGCGACCCGTCCCGACAGTCGCGCTTTTAAGATGTGTTACTTTATGTAACGTTTCAAGTCAAACTTCCTTCACTGACAAACACACCTGCTGTTTATGTATTTTGTAAAAGTAACTGATCTCGTATTTCCCCCTCGAGCGATTTGTGCTGGAGAAGAGTTGCATGACGACTTTTACGCTCGTCGTTCTCACAGTCGTTCTCTGCCGACAACAGTATCGTGTCCACAGCACGGCAGCCCTACAGCCGGTCACAGTCGTGCAGGGCCATACTGGCGCCATCAGCGGAAAATGCACCACTTCTGATCAGTCTCTGATAGGGTACTCTATGACAGCTGTCGGGCGTCCTGAGGAGGTAGGCAGTGCAGGACATGGGCAGACTGTTTACGTACATTGTGTTGGTGAAGCTGTGCTGTTCCTAGTGCGTGATGCGCTGCTGTGTGCTGTCGTTGGCTGTTCCGCTGTGCTGTACCGCCGTCCCCGGCCCCGTGGCACGACAGCTGAACAGTGGCCGTCGGGGGCTGGCCAGTCGCTGCCGGGTCGGGTCGCACGTCTGTTTATTTATTCAGCTTGTGCCGGTGCAGTGCCACCACCAGCGCAGACGGCCACTACGAGCCCTCGTCGCGTCGTCTGGTGCTCCCAGAGCAGGAGTAGCAGCACACGACACCCAGCACACGCTGCGCCCAATAGATGTGCTGCGGCGCCACACCGCGCCTACCAGATGTGTGGAACACACAGAACCCACACAGAACACCCAGCAGACGGAGCATCACACATAACACCCACCACAGGTAGCACCAGCAGGGGTAGCATCACAGAACATCCAGCAGATGGAGCACCACACAAAACATCCAGCGGAGGGAGCACCACATAGAACACCCGCCCCACACTACGCCAAGTAGGTGTACCACACATCTAGCAGACATAGCACCACACAGAACACCCAGCAGAGGGAGCACCACACAGAACACCAAGCAGACGGAACACCACCCAGACCACGCTCTGCAAGCATCTGCTTCGCGGAGTTGTGGTGTGATGGTTCACAACACGACTGGGAAACTTGCAGCCGAGCGGGCAGCACGTTTGCGTCGTGACCGCGGGGTGCGTCCTGGTTCAAATCCCCCCAGCCGCCTTGCGTCTTGGTTTCTTGGCGACGGCTCAGCGTGGCAACCATCCATTGCCTGCAAAGCTACGTGCGAACGAACCGAAGGTTCCTCTTCTCAGCGCAGACCGCTGTGGACGCTGCATGAGCTCACAGACAGTGCGTCATCAGCCGCTTTGGTCAGCCTGAATAAGGCTGCGTGTGCACCGGCGGACGAGCGCAGCAGGAGGTAGGGGCAAGGCGGAGGCAGCTTCCGTGCCTCAGGCACACAATCGGGCATTGTATCGTTCCTGCAGATAACTTGTGGGTCGGCCGCGACGGTTTTTTTCGGTGGCTCTTGGTGGCCCGTGGTAGAATGCGCCGTACTGAGTCAAATTTCGGTTCACGTGCCGATATTTCAGAAGAGAACACATATTTTGGCCGTTCCACACAGTGCTCTTAAAGCGTTTTCAAAGTGTTTTGGTTGTTTGTGCGTTAGCAAAATACTGACGCCTTGTTCGGCAGTGGAGTCTGTTACGGGTAGTAGTGCCTCCAATGTCGGCGCTGCACATTACAGGCCAGAGGGGTTCAGTTGTGCTTGGTCGCACCTTGCTGAAATGAAGCTCATGTATCGGATAATGTGCACGTGTCTCAAACGGCTATTCCGTGTTTCGAATCGTCGACATAGAAATATGGCCGACACGGCGGGTCACGGTTCCCCGACTAACGGCGTTCCCGCTCCGATTATTCCACGTCCGCCAGCACATTGCGACATGTATTCCAGTTTGGCGCGCGGCGCGTCGGTAGCTCGGTGGTTAAGCTGGGCGTCTGGCATGCTGCAAGAGTCCCGCGCGGTGTTCGCCGGGCGAGAGGCAGCCGACGCCATACGGCTTCAGCTGCTGATCGCGTGGTAATGCCGCAACGAGTCAACGACTGCGATCTGCGCTGGGCGCAATATAGCCGAGGAAGCTGACGCACCAAAAATCTCACCTACCCACCCAGACTGTCACGTGCGTTCGCTGCGGCTGGCCGACCTGGTACTAAGGGTCGCGCAGTTCCAGCATTTCCTGTGAATAGAGTGTATGTATGTCACAATAAATGCCATTGAAAACGGTAGGCGTCATGCATTTTAAGGGCGTTCCAGCTTTCTCTCACTCATACTTATGTATTAGTGAGAGGGCTTGTAATTATAGCAACGCATTATTAACAGGGATGCATTGAACATTTTTTGTTTTTTAAAGTTGAGCTATTGCTTGGAGACGGTCCATCCTGAAACGTCTGAACATGGTCATTCGAAACCATGAAACCAAAGATAATTACCATTGTTCAGTTCAGAATTGGCTTCAATTCTCAAGTGAAAAATCGTAAATGTGATCTGCCTGCGAAAGAGTTTGCGGCTTTTAAAAGGTGCACCATTAGGTACTGGCTCCTTTAAGATTATCTTGTGCAATTATAGCTAAGAACTAGTTTACAACGTGACCTTACTTTTGATTTGTGTTCGTTGACGCTGTCTAATTTATGTAACCACCCTAAAGGTTGGAAACATACTTTAAGCTACCAGCATTTCCGGCACATTGGGCCCACCATAGTGCCCTGCACTAAAACATGGTGTTTCAATTCTAGTGTTGTCTTGATACGCTTGACGCATCGCATGCACTGCGAACGCGTGTCAACTCTGTTTACGACAGCGCGAAGCTCAATATTGACACGATTGGTCGGAATGCTGAGGTGGCCGATCCAGACATTCGCCACAAATTTCATCGCTTCACTTCTCCACCGGCGTCAACCATCAACCAACGGCATCAACCATATTCATTTTGACTTTGACTTCATTTGACGCTAACTCTGTCGTCTTGAATATACGACCTCCATTAAATGTTCGCATTCAAAGAAAGGGCAGCAGTGGTTGCCCCTAGCAACACCTAGGACGCAGTGCAAGTGACAATTTCGATATAGGCATTAGAAAGAGTACGACAACAATTTAGTAAAGGTCGAAACGAGTATAAACAACGAATAAGTCGAGGAACCATAGGTCCTTAATCGCAATGAAAAGCAAACTCCAAACAGCCATCCCACCTCAACGTCAAAGATCATTGGGTGATGTCACAGGTGCGCCAAATTTGCGACAATAAACGATCCTCAAAACCAAGCACAAGTGTTGTGCAGATTGTTCTTTGGTTGGCCAATAGTATGTACAAAGAGATGATACAGTAGAGTTGTTTGAGAGTTGGAGATGATGTAGTCGAGAAAGGGTGGCAGTCCGGTCCGTGCCACATTGGGGTAGTGTGGGGGGGGGGGTCATCGCCATTTGGGAAGGCCAGGGAATTGGGTCTCCCTCGGAGTAACAGCTGCCCCGATGAGGGGGTGTGGAAACGCGGAGGTGTTGCCGGGGCCTCGTATTCCCCATCGTCCATCCCTGTCTTCAAATTTCCGTATCCACCCCGTGCCAGCGACCTTCTGCATACATTTCATCCAACCCTGCAGCACCAACCCCTCCCTTGTCACGAGCAGGTATGCCAGCTTCCCCTGGTCTACCCTTCCGCTCAGTTTTATTGGGGTAGCCGCGCCCCCTCGGCCCGTCCCCCGGGGTTGACGGAGTCCTGGAGGTTGAGGTCCCCCGTCGCACGGTGCTAGTTGTGACGGGGGCCAACACACCGATTTGTACCGATGGTACCGATGGTACCATCGGTACAAATACCATACCGATGGCATGGTACCGATATCCTGGAGGGGCGGGCGGGCCAAGTGGCTGGTCGCCTCGGGCGGGGGACCTGGGCTTCGTCCCGGTGCCTGCTGGCATGGCCGGCAGGGGTCAAGAGGTGGGTAGTGCTGGATCCCGGCCGGGGTGGTGAGTACTTCTCTCCCGGTCGGGGACGACATCGCCTGGCCCGTATCGTTCTTCGGGTATCTGACGTCCTCCCGTTGTCGGGATACAGGCGTCCCCCCGGTAGGGCCCCCGTCAGGTGGGGTACCACGAGGAGCCGAAATGAAAGCACACTCATGGATTACTCAAATAAACAAACCCAACCTGGGCCTCTCAGAAAGGGCCAGAATGTTAGCCATCCTTCCGGAAGTCGTATCTCCCCTTCTGGAAGATGTATCACCGACCCGACACTTGCAGAGGCGTATCGCCCTGTAAATTCGCCGTCCCGCACCGTGTTCCCTACCACTGCTTCCCATAGAGGAAGTATAGATGGAAGCCAGAGTTGGGAAACCAAATCATCCTCTCCACGAGTACTGGTATTAAAGTCTAGTGATCCCGGGAAGAGCATATCTGCACTTTCGCCATTTGAGCGTAAGCGCGGATGTGATAAAATGGGTGAAGTGAGATGTGAGAAGCTGCGAGATGGATCAATCGAGGTGGAGTTTCGGAGTGCAGACGACGCTAAGAGGACCCTAGGGATAACTGAATTGAAATACTCCATACGGGAACAAGGTAAGACGACGGACGTTTCCATACCCATTGTGGTTAAGCCCCACAGGACAAAAAACCATTCAAAAGGAGTTATGAACTGTTTCGATCTTGAGGACGTATCGGATTCAGAAATCGTCGATGGCTTGTCTGAGTACGTTGTCGTGGGGGCGCGCAGGACCAAGGTGAGGAGAGGGAGCGATCTGCAAGCAACAAACAACATTGTTTTAATTTTTAATTCGACGGACCTTCCAGATGCACTGTATGTAGGATACGTGAAAGTAAAGGTACGTGTTTTCGCCCCGAACCGATGAGATGTTTTAGGTGCCAACTTTACGGACATGCTACACAATATTGTCGCGGCCGCCCGACCTGTGGTAGGTGTGGCACTTCAGAACACACCGACGAAAAGCGTGAATCTGAACGCGTGTGGTGTGTGAATTGCGGCCAGGGCCAGGTCCCACACACTGCCTTTGATAGAGCCTGTCCAGCACATCCGAAAGAGAGGGAAATCCTTCCTTTGAAATGTTCCAGAAACCTGTCTTTTAGACAGGCCAGGGAGGCCTACGACGAGATTCACCCACCCGAAGGTATCGTACGCAGAGAAGGCGAGGAGCACAGTACGTACTACCAATTACCTGGGCTAAAATAGTATTGCTCAGCTCCCCTCTCACAATGATCAACAAACATGCCCGACAGCGCAACAACAGTCGCAGATCACCAGCGCCGCCCAAGTCCTGACACAATTGAAGGCTCTTCTGACATCTTTTGGACTGGTTTGCTCGTCAGAGCAGTCACAGCCAACCCGGCCGACAGACATCGTGGATGGTTTAGATGCCAGTACATTATCTACCCCCACAATACAGCAAGATGGATGACATGTCGTGCAGAGAACCAAGAAGCCGAACCACTCCGCCATGTCCCCCCCGAAACCCCACCTCATCCACCGTCACAACAACATCCACTCTCACCACCACATCCACATCCACATCCACCCACCAGGGCCTACCACACCCAAATCCACTGTTAGCCCTCCGCCACCTCCAGTCATCTCTTGCGGGACTGGCGCAGTGGCCCGCAGAGTGTCAGTGGTACCGCCACAGGCGGTGGAGGACCACTCCGGTGCTCCTGACATGGGGGCATCGGGCCGGGCTCCCCGTGGCGGGTCACGGGACCCATCGCCAACCGCGCGAGCTCGGGGCCTCCCGTAACTCACCCACATACTGCTGCCGTCAACGAGGGTGCTGTTTTTGCCGAGAGCACAAGCAAGTTGATGGGCCCAGAGCAGGCGGGAAATCAGCCCAATTGTCTCCTGCGGTTGGACGTAAACGGGTCTCCCCATGGTCACCACCAGGTGGAGGGAGCCCGAGATCCCGGCCTCGTGCTTCCTCAGTATCCTCATAATTTAATGATTATTCAAGTGCAACACTGTGATAATCACTTTTTACGATACACACACGTACAAATGTGTGCATTGTATGTCACGTTTTTAAAAGCTTTAGCGTTCTAAATGGTTAATTTTCAAACCATTTTACAATGGAACTGCAGGGGGCCGCGTACAAGCATGCACGATCTGCAAATAGTTTTACGACAGCACCGTCCAAGTGTAGTTTGCCTACAAGAAACTAAGATAAGACCCAGCACAGCTTGCAACATAAACAGCTACACGACTTTCCGGAAAGACATACCAGCTGATGCCGTTGCGCACGGTGGTATGTCATTGGAAGTACACCACAGTATACCCGTTCAGCAGGTCAAGTGACGTAGCAATATCCAAGCAGTAGCAGCACGTATGTATTTTGGACGACGACCAGTCAGTATATGTTCTATATACCTACCCCCTGGAACTGGTTTTACCGGCGTAGACATCAGACAACTGCTGACTCAGCTAGCCCCACCGGTCATCCTGCTAGGAGATTGTAACGCACACCATACACTTTGGGGCTGTACTGATATCAACACACGAGGACGAGTTTTGGAACGCTTTCTGCTCGATGAGTCCCTAAGTATTTTAAACTCTGGAACGCCGACACACGTTACGCTTCCGTCTGGTCAAACATCAGCTCTCGACTTGAGCATAGCCAGCCCACAACTGGTTTAACATTTTGCATGGTCTGTTTCCGATGACCCGCTAGGAAGTGACCATTTCCCGGTGTGGTTGTCTTACCGCGATGGCGCGGTACTCGGTCGGTGTCCACAGCGGTGGAATTTTCGCAACGTTTCGTGGGGTGAATTCCAATCAGGAGGGGAAGCCAGCCCTCCAGCTGACCCCGATGATCCATCATTAACAATGGAGGCTTTAACCCCAATAATAATCGACTCTGCCGCCACTTCCATACCAAAGACCTCCGGTACTCCCCGCGTACCCCGGTCCCATGATGGACTCCGGAGTGCCACCTAGCAATTCGAGCTCGGAGATGTGCCTTCAGGGCATTCGATCACCACAGCTCAACAGAAAACCTGGTAGTATTCAGAAGGGCCAAGGCACTAGCTCGGTGCACCATACGGGTGGCGAAGCGTGCATCATGGAGATCCTACATGGGACAGCTGTGCCGAACCACACCAACTTCCGAAGTATGGGCGCGTATTACAAATATTTCTGGGCAATTCTCGTCAGTACCCCTGCCGGTACTGAACGTTGGAGGCAACATCATAGCTGATCCAATCGAAGTAGCCACCCATATTGCTGATGTTTTTGCAAGGCGAAGTAAACACACAGACACAGAATTCCTTCAACACCGTGACCGTAGTCAGAAAGAGATCTGTTTCACCACACATGAACAACTTGTTTACAACTTGCCGTTTACCCAAGCTGAAATAGACTGCGATCGGCGGTTTGAGAAATGTATGTGAGGGACCGGACGGAGTGCACAACGAAAGTTAAAGCATTTACCAACATTTGCAAGGCATGCTCTATTCGCCATTAAAATAGAATTTGGGATGAGGAAAATCCCCACAGCCGGCCTGATGCAAGGTTCCGTACGAAGCTCCCTACTCTTTATTTTAGGTCTAAATTCCGTTTTCACAGACAACCTTCCGGCCAAAATTGCAATATACGCTGACGTCATAGGCATATGAACATCAATACGAAACACGAAATAACGCACTAGGAATACTACAAACCACATTAATACAACTACATAGCCAACTCGCCTCCCTAAACCTACACATTGCACCATACAAATCAAAATGCATGATTTTCGGATACCACAAATACACAGACTTACCACCACTAAAAGTAGATAACACTCCCATCCCATTCGTCACCACCACAAAATGTATAGGCACCACTTTAAACCCGAAACTCACTTTTCGGCCACATATCTTAGACATAAAAAATGCGCATCAAAAAGGATAAACATCCTTCGAGCACTATCCGGCACAAATTGTGGATCCGACGGAAACACACTTCTAGCTCTTTACGAATCAATCATTCGGCCAATTTTGGAATACGGATCCCCACTCTTCGAATATGCAACTAAGTCAAACATCAAAATTCTAGATTCTCTTCAACGCCAATGTTTACAAATAGCCACAGGAGCCTATATCACCTCACCTGCTTTTGCTCTTCATATATACCACATACCAGAACTGAAGCACAGACGCACAGAAACACTATTAAGATATCACTACAAAACACAACTCATCGCACAACACCCCATGCACACATGCATTAGAACTCCTCACCAAACGCATGCACCAATTCATGAACGCAACACGACTCAAAACTACAATAGGCTGCCGCATCCACCAACACGCAAATAGGCTACACATCACACTCCCCACAGCAAAAGCACTCTCACCACCCACTGCATGGTGGAAACACCAATCACCCACAACACACCTCCTCATAGACAAACCAAAGCACACCTACACAGACGCAGAAATACACCAAATATTCCTCCACTTCAAAGCACAATATCCAAACCACAACATCATGTACACGGACGGCTCAAAATCACACACAGACAGCAGACGGGCATAGCGGCGGTGCTGTACCCCAACGCAGCACCGCCACGGATCATCCTTCGTGCGCGTCTGCATGAGACAGCATCCACCTACGCAGCAGAACTCTTCGCAATTGTTTCGGCATACTCCACCATTTACAACACAAACCGAGCACAACATGATAGCCACAGACGCAAAATCAGTAGTAGAAAGCATCACACCCTTCACCAAAAACCACACCCACTTATCCCCAAAATACTCTAAATTCACAACCTCAACATAAAACCTCTCTAAATTCACAACTCAACGTCAGACAACGCCCACTTCTATGGATCCCAGGCCACACAAACATGCTAGGCAACGATCACGCAGACACCGAAGCGAACATAGTCACAACAATACAACAAACCACACCATGCCCACTTTCACAATCCGACTACTATCCCAAAATACACCAGGCAATCAACAAGGACATTGAACAAACATGGGACACAACAATTACGCAACTACACGAAATACACCCAAAACACGAACTCTGGCACACCGTCAACCAAAACATCAGACAAAAAGAACGCACACTAACACGATTGCATCTCGGACACACTGCACTCACACACTCCTACCTCTTACAACAATGCACACGACCACAATGCATAACATGTCAACGGACACTCACAATTAAACACATACTCATATACTGTACCAAACACAACACCGAAAGACAACCTATCACCAATTACTGCAGCATGAACAACATCCCATTAAACATCACGACGCTTCTCAACGACGACCATCCAACATTACACGAACACCCCTTCCACTTTCTCGCTATCACACGCCTGATCCATGAACTATGGGAAAAAAGGAAAACAAAATCAAAAGATATGTTTTAAAAAAACAGAAAATCAACCAAAGGTGAAAAAATAATACGATATGTTAAAAAAGAAGCGCAGAAAATCAGCAAAAAGAAAAGGAAAAAACTAACCCCACGTGAAACGAACTAATTACTAACGTTTCTGCAATGTATATAAAACACTAGCGATGACCCGACCCCAACCCCCAACTACACCCCCACCCCATGGCACCGCCCGGACTGGCAAATCTTGTCTTCTGCATCAGCTCATCTTCGACCACCATCTCATCTGCCTGCAAGCCGACTCAACTTCTACTCCCTCTACGCTCCATACTTCAAGACGTCTCAACTCTCTCACGACCCCCCCCCCTCTACAAGCCAGCTTTACTCTTCTTCGTTCCCTCTCATCCCCACCATATTACTATGGGCGCTGTATGACCGAAGCAGTCGATGCGCCCCTAAGCCCAAATAACCAACCAACCAACCCACCATATTACTCCTCATACCCTTTCACCCCTACCAAAAAACAACACAAAACACTAACACCACAAACGCCCATTCGGAAACAGCCGACATCACCACGCGGTGGCAGGTTGCCCAAATACGGACACATGCACACACACATACGCCAAATTTACTTAAGCGCAAATTTATGTGTGGAAAATGTACGTTTGGCATATGCTAATAAGTACGTTTGCTTTTGCATTATTTTATGTTTTTCGTAATGTTGCGCTTAGGGACATTTCCACTCACGTATTTTTGCGCTTACGTACAGTTGCGCCTACGTACTTTTGTGCTTACGTACAATTGCGCTTACGTACTTTGCGCTTACGTTATTTTGCGTTTAAGTGCATTTGCGTCTACGTGCACTTACTTACATTTGTGCTTAAGCATATTTGTGCATGCATGCATTGTGCATATGTGCATTTGCTCATGTGTACATTTTCTCATATGTACATTTTCTCATATGTACATTTGCGCATACGTAAATTTGCGCTTACGTACATTTAATCATACGTACTTTTGCGCTTACGTACATTTGCGCATACGTACTTTTGCGCTTGCGTACATTTGTGCATACGCACTTTTGCGCTTACGTACATTTGCGCCTACGTACTGTTGCGCTTGCGTACGTTAGCGCGTGTGTACATTTGCGCATATGTACATTTGACATACGTACATTAGCCATACGTACACCTGCGCTTACGTACATTTGGTTATTTACATTTGTCTGGTTACCCCAATTGTGCGTATGGCATACTCGTATTTCTCTAACCAAATGTACGTAAACCCAAAGGTACGTTTGGGACATAATACTCACTTGCGGCCGTGTGGGACGTGATACCCACCTGCGCCCGTGTGGGACATAACACCCGCTGTGGTCGGGTGGGATGTGACACCCATCTGCGGCCGTGTGGGACGTGATACCCACCTGCGGTCGTGTGGGACGTGATACCCACCTGCTGCCGTGTGGGACATAACAGCCACATGTGGCCGTGTGGGACATAACACCCACATGTGGCCGGGTGGGACGTGACACTCACCTGCGGTCGTGTGGGACGTGACACTCACCTGCGGTCGTGTGGGACGTGACACTCACCTGCGGTCGTGTGGGACGTGACACCCACCTGCTGCCGTGTGGGACGTGATACCCACCTGCGGTCGTGTGGGACATAGCAGCCACATGTGGCCGTGTGGGACATAACACCCGCCTGTGGTCGTGTGGGACATAACACCCACATGTGGCCGGGTGGGACATAACACCCACATGTGGCCGGGTGGGACGTGACACTCACCTGCGGTCGTGTGACACTCACCACTGACTAGGTGTTGCGTGACGACATGACGCCTCAATGTTGTGGGGAGTTCCTCATGGAATGTATTTAGAAGTAGGGTGGACGAATTTTTAATAGGAACATATTGTTTTTGAGTTCTCCTTTGTAGTGGATGGGGTGATATTTATGCTAGATGGGTGTGCACAGCACTGACCCCTTTGAGCGGACATGGATGCGGTTTGAAAGTTGTTGGTGGGGCATTCAATGCACATGTGTTGATGGGATCAGGGGAATATGGCTGGGTAGCTATGGACGATAGGCATTGTTGGTGTGTGAGATGTTGGTGAATTAATTCTTTAGGTGATGGTTGGGGGTGAGTCTTTTCACCGTGCTTATGGTATGAAGATCCCATTTACAGACTGAACTGGATGGGCCCTTGTTGCGCTCTTATTAAGTCTAAACACTATGACTGTATGACACCCAGCTGCGGCCGGTAGGACGGCCACCTCGGAGCGGTACCAGGGCCGCACCGGCCAGGGCGACGTGGTCAGCCGGTGCGGCGCCCAGGTGGTCGACTGGAGCGGCGGCACCTTCTGCGTCGACGCTGTCCGCCAGCTGACCGGGCCCGACTCGCCGTACCGATACATGCTGGAGCGGCTGGCAGACAGGACGGACCTGCTGAACGCGCACATCCTGACGCTGGGCGAGCGGCTCAAGGAGCGCTGCGACCTCGGCCACTATGCCCAGCCGCACGCCGTGGCTCAGGTGAGACGCGTGCTCACTGTACACGCACATGCACATGCACACGCACACGCACACAAACACACACACACGCACACACACACATTATGATAGGGTGGAAAACTGAACGGTTCTTGGATTTGTGGATCCAGACCGTTTTCCTCCTGTTTTGCATTTCGAGGTTGAATGGTGCTGTTTGCCAATAAACTGCCTGATATTTGCTGGGAAGTGCAAACTACAATACCGATGACGCGAGATTTGAAGCGAAATATCCTGCATTTTTTAGTATTCAAAGATTTCCTCTTCACATCCAGGGTAGTACAGCACAAATCCAACACTGCGCTTGAGTACTGCGGCACTGACAACGAGTGTACGAGACAAATGGAAAATAACCGATCGATTAACACATTTCCGTCTGAAGATACTTGGGAACCGCGGTAAACCCTCAATAGTTTTTGTGGTACAAGGTGTTTTTTGAGTGGATGACTTCACTTCTGTCTTTTCGCCCTCAAGCCAATTTTTTAAAACGTCATCCGCTCAATCGAAAATGTGTATCCATTGCTGGCTCAATCCCAATTCAACTCAAGCGTATAACCAACGTTTAACCTGCCCTATCTCGCGGGGATCTGTTCAGCCCCCACCCGGGTGGGTGTACCTCGTCTGATCAGTCCTGTCTCTGGTGTGCCCCGTCTCCCCCTGGTCCCGGCGGCCATCTCTCCCCGCTGCCAGTCTCCGGTGCTCCTAGTGTCCCCCTGTCACGGCGACAGAGCGGCGGCCAGGAGCCCTATCTCGTCCCGCCATCCCGTCCCGTCCGGCCGCCCGCGCCGCGCCGCGCCGTGTGGTGACGTCACCGGCCACGTGGTACGGCAACTCGAGCGTGCGCCGCCGCTGGCGTCTGTGTGGCCGGCCGGCCGCGCCGGCACGTGGTGGTGAGGCAGCGGGGCGGGGACTGTACGCTGCGGTGCCGCCACTCACGCCTGTGGACAACGGCCGGGCCGTGGAGGTCAGAGGCGCACCCGGGCTCTCGGCAGCTGGCGAAAGTGTATATGTGTGAGGCTGGCGGTGCGGCGGCCGTGACGACCAGTAATTTATTGTTGCGCTAGAACCTCTGAGAAGTTATTCGGTCAGAACTTTATAATGCGTGCAACAATTTGCAACATTTGCAACAACTTTAGTGCGTGCAACAATTTGCACTTCAACTGGGGACGTCGAAGCGAACCAAGAAGTGAGTGGGTTGTGGCGCCACCTGACCCGGGACGCCGCATTGCAAATCATGCCAAGCACCTGCAGAATTCGCGGGAGGAGTTTTTGGTACATAATAGGTGGTGCATGAGCATCACCTGAGGGTGTCTGAGCACCACCTAACTTTTAAAATCTGGAATCAGGGTGCGTTCTTTGTCTCCATTCCGCGGATTCCGTGGATTGTGACGTTGCATATTTCGTGGACTGCAACCACGGAACGTTCTGTGAAATTTCGCACCGGATTACTTATGTGAGCCATTTGCGTCGCTGTTCGCAAACCTTCCTACTCGTTTTTATGATTAGCATGCATTGCATACTGTTACATAAAAACAATGTGGCTGAATCACTTTTTCGCAACACCAGTAATTATACAAAGCTCCAACCTATGATCATATTGTTGGCCAGTGATGCCTAATGTAATGCTCTTGCCAACAATAAAAAGGATAAAGTGCGAAACCATTTTGAGATTGACCGTGTTATAGTTAGGTGAATGTCAGACAGTGGAATGTCCTCCAAGCCGACACCCAGCCAACTTGGGACTGCTCTCAGGCTGTTGTCGGGACGCTATAGCGTCCAGACAGCGGGCCCGGCCCGCTGCCTGCTGAAGAGTGGGATGTCGGGCCGAGAGCGGCCCGATGTTGGCGTGCCGTGTATGAGATGACGAGCTCGCCCCGACACATCCTGACAGCGGACCGACATCAGCATGTTTACTGTGTGAAAATGCAAATATCAGAAGGAAAAAAATGTAGTGAACGAGTAGTCTAGGGGTAAGTTACCCGTCTCACAATCGAAAGATTGCGGGTTCAAGTCTCACCTGTCGCTACTCTTCGCCCGCGACCAATCGACGTGAGAGATTGGCGACGCTATATGGCTCAACGGTCGACGTGTCGTAAAACCAACTACTACTAGAAAAATAAGTTTCTAGGTAAGACGTTTGAAGGTAGTGTTTAGCTTACTGCTGTTTTACCTCAACAGTTGAGAATTTGGCCACGCTGCAACGGAAAATCCTCGCCAGTGCGAACATGACGTTCATTTGTGACATCTTCGCACAATCTAGCCCAATCGTATCCACTCCACAACATTACTTCTGATTTGCAATGTCTTCCTTGGCCCGCACATCACTTCCCATGTGCATCGCCATCCTGGAAGAACCCGCACAGGACGGAGCTGGACACCCTTTATTTTCAGTCCGTGCGTTCCCCGCAGAATCCACGAAATCTAGAATTTGTGAGGAATTGACAAAGAACGACACATGACGTCAGAGTCCACGGAATTCGTGGACGGAACGTGAAGAAGGCATCCTTAGTGTCAAAGAGGATGCGTAGAAAAGTACCATCTATAATCATTAATGGTCTAGATCAGGTCAATCTGAATTATATAAGTTATCACATGTGTAGCATCTAGGAATAGGGCAATCAGAATGCTGCTGGAATTGTGCGTTATAAGAGCAAAGAAGTGATGTATATGCTGTACTTGGCCTATGTGTGACCCCACTTATATTATTATGTACAGGTATGGAGCCCTGTCTTAGAAAAATGTTGCATGTATATATATATATGTGTGTGTGTGTGTGTGTGTGTGTGTGTGTGTGTGTGTGTGTGTGTGTGTGTGTGTGTGTGTGTGTGTGTGTGTGTGTGTGTGTGTGTGTGTGTGTGTGTGTGTGTGTGTGTGTGTGTGTGTGTGTGTGTGTGTGTGTCTGTGTCCGTGTCCTGTGTCCTGTGTCCTGTGTCCTGTGTCCTGTGTCCTGTGTCCTGTTCCTGTGTCCTGTGTCTGTGTCCTGTGTCCTGTGTCCTGTGTCCTGTGTCCTGTGTCCTGTGTCCTGTGTCCTGTGTCCTGTGTCCTGTGTCCTGTGTCCTGTGTCCTGTGTCTGTGTCTGTGTGCTAGAAAGAGTGCAGCGCAAACCCACTACTCATCAGTGAACTAGGAAACTTAGAATATTGGGAAATGCTTATGGCATTAGATACGTTCTCGATCAAGTAGAGGTGGGCGCTACATAACCAGTAGCAGTTGATGCGCCCTTAAGCCCAAATAATCAATCAATCATTCGATGAAGTAGAGGAGATTAAGGGGTTATAAGATTGAAATGTATACAATTATTGAAGGTCTAGATGACGTTAATCTGAACGATGTCCTATATAAACTGTCACATAGGAGTCATCAATTTAGACAAATCAAGCTGTAGGACAGTTAACCCGTCCCGTCTCGGGGGTCTTCAGCCCCCCCTGAGATTTTTCACGGATAGCGGACGAACGGCCCGCGGCAACGCGCACAAATTTGGCATACCTTTTCCCACATCAATTTGACATGCTGATTCACCATTTTTAGGTCAGGTCATCTAGGGTCAACGAGTTGTTCAAGGTCAAGTGAGGTCACCTCCAAAAAAGTTAAACCAGTCGTCACGCTTTAACTGATGCAGATATTTTAATGAAACTTTCAGCGTTTGCTTATCTTTACGGATGCAACAAAACGTACGAGTGGAATTTTTATTTTATTTTTGTTTTTGACTACATATAAATGTTGCATATTTGCCAAATGGTAGATCAAATACAGGATTCTGGCTAAAGTAAGCATTTTTTATTGGGGCAAGTCGACTTCCAGCAACGTTTCTCGGTCTCCTACGCATTGGAAAAGGAAATTTTAAGAAAACTTGAAAACTCAAAATTTTGGAATTTCAAACATTTTTTGTGGGCAAAAGAAAATAGCCATGGTCATTTCGCTACGCTTTTCTCATTCCAGATAAATTTTGTTTTTCATGTATCCCCCAAAATGAACTCCCCAGAGTCAAAAACATAATGTAAGTCGTGAAAAGTTGGGAAAATCTAGCCCCCTGGTGAAGTCACTTTTGAGGGAAATCATTTTGGGGGGCGGACCCGGACCCTACTCGTCCAGCGCTTTCCGATGACACCTCTTTCGTTTTCGTGCGATGCTTAGTTTGGATTTTAGATGTGGGGTCTTCAACCGCCCCCCTCCCCGAGACGGGGTGGGAAGATTTGACCGGAAAGACGGAGCGGGTTAAACGGCAGCAGGTCTTCACTCAAAGGATTGTTGATCAGTGGAATTTCCTGCCCGCTGATGTGGGTAATCCCTTATTGAATGTATTTCAAAATTGTGCGGACAACTATTTTAGATTGCAAAATCTTGTTTTTGAGTTATAAGGAGTGGTGGTTGTTGTGATATCTATGTTAAGTGGGTGTGCACTGTACGGGCCCCTTTACGCGGGCGTGAATGGAGTTAAAAAATTATTAGTGGAGAACTGAAGTCACATTTGCTCCATACAACGAAGAATGGCTCCTAGATTCTCCTGGGTTTTAGACATTACGTGTACAGAAAATGTGCGACCTTAATATGCCAGGAGGTGCTAATTCAAAAGTAACGATAAATGTTATATTTTATTATTCATCGTTTCGGCCACGGGTCTTCGCCATGAGATCGAGTGAATAGGGCTGAATATGTAAGGTAAAAAGGCATTGATGAGTGTGGGAGTTCGCCCCTGTGTTATTGTTGAAACTTTGACCCTTATATATTATTGTATATATTATGGTATGTATACCCGTATATGCATATCTATATATATATATATATATTATATTTATGACTATACTACTAGTATTATATTATACTATGTAAGGTGTGCCTAGCAGTAAATTCAGCACCTTCCTTCGAGATGTGATGATGATGAAATTAGCTATGGTAGCACACTGGGGTATGATGGGAGAAGTTTAGAATTGTTGAGAAGTGTGCTATGCAATGTCAGGTAAATAGTGCTAGATGAGTTGGGATATATAGTTCCCTAAAGACTGGAGATAATGGATCGATTGTGGTGTGAGCATGTACTTTTCTGGAATCATTTCTAGATGGGCCTAACCCAGATGGACCCCGTTGTTCTTCTTTAGCCTTACCACTTTATTGTATGACTATTATGCTACCATGCTGCATGACCACTGCAGTCGATGCGCCCCTAAGCCCCCAATTATGCTACCAGAGTGGCGCGAACGATCCAACTCTCAGTTTGTAAAGGTCTACGTCGGTCCGTGCCGAGCCCCGTGCGTCTGTGTCCCAGCTGCACCCTGCTGACGGCGTGTGGACATGGGTCCGTGGCGAGCCCCGTTTGTCTGTGTCCCAGCTGTATCCTGCTGACGGCTTGTGGACATGGGTCCGTGCGAACCCCGTTTGTCTGTGTCCCAGCTGCACCCTGCTGACGACGTGTGAGCATGGGTCCGTGGCGAGCCCCGTTTGTCTGTGTCCCAGCTGCACCCTGCTGACGGCGTGTGGACATGGGTCCGTGCGAGCCCCGTTTGTTTGTGTCCCAGCTGCACCCTGCTGACGGCGTGTGAGCATGGGTCCGTGGCGAGCCCCGTTTGTCTGTGTCCCAGCTGCACCCTGCTGACGGCGTGTGAGCATGGGTCCGTGGCGAGCCCCGTTTGTCTGTGTCCCAGCTGCATCCTGCTGACGGCGTGTGGGCATGGGTCCGTGGCGAGCCCCGTTTGTCTGTGTCCCAGCTGCATCCTGCTGACGGCGTGTGGGCATGGGTCCGTGGCGAGCCCCGTTTGTCTGTGTCCCAGCTGCACCCTGCTGACGGCGTGTGAGCATGGGTCCGTGGCGAGCCCCGTTTGTCTGTGTCCCAGCTGCATCCTGCTGGCGGCGTGTGGACATGGGTCCGTGGCGAGCCCCGTTTGTCTGTGTCCCAGCTGCACCCTGCTGACGGCGTGTGAGCATGGGTCCGTGGCGAGCCCCGTTTGTCTGTTTCCCAGCTGCACCCTGCTGACGTGGGTCCATGCCGAGCCCCATGTGCATGTGGCCCAGCTGCACCCTGCTGACGAGGCGTGAACGTGGGTTCGTGCTGAGTCCCATGTGCCCAGCTGCACCCGGCGGCTGCCTGTCTGCACGTGCCGGACATTTCACAATCACTGCATAGTTCGCTGACGAGGGTGACATGAGAGACCTGGTGGATCGTACGGGGCGATAACTGTGTCGGTCTTTGGTTCCTACGATGTTCCCTGTGCGAGCAACTCTCGGGTCGAAGCCCCTACCGATAGGGAAAAGGGAGGTTGGCGGAGGCACCCACGTCTCCATTGTTTATGTGTTCCCATTAGTCCCATCTTCTCTTGGTTTAAATTGTCTTTTGTTGGACCGATCTGCGTCGTCCCTTTGGTCCGTCCGTACGAGGGAGCCCGCCAAGGGACCTACCCGTACTCTGTGTCATCCTTTGGCTCGAGCTGCAGGTCAGACCCAATGGAAGTCGGAGCATAGTGCGATGTCCGCACGTTCAGATACACACACCGTACGGATGTGATAGAAGACCTTGTGTTCGCCATTTGGCCGTTTTTTTGTGCCGTTTGTGTCTTAACGTCGCCCTTAGAACATCTTCGAGGGACATATACGGGCGCCCATGCGACCGCTTTCTGGTGTCCGTAAAACGTAGTGTCATAAGCATTCAAACGGCGCCCTTCGAACAATTTGGAGCACCTATCGCGTATTTTGCGCACCTCAAAAGGTGTTCTAAGGGCACGAACAGCACAGTCGAGTGTCCCCGTGGAAGCTCGTGGTGCGTCCATAAAACATATTCATATTGCTCTCAGAGTGTGTTTGTAGTGCCGCAGACAATTTCTTTAGTTTCCTTGGACACCCATTGACGCCCATAGCAGATCTTCCTAGTGTCCCAAGCATGTTCTAAGTATTGGTTTCACGTATGTTCTAAGGGCGCCCGTAGAATTGCTGGAGTCATCTGTGGGGCGTCTATTGCTTCTTTTGCGCAGCTCAGGTGTCCTCCCCCGCACTTCCTAAGGGTGCTTCAGGAAACTTCTAAAGGCGTCCCAAATGCATCCGTAGTGCGCCCTAATGACTTCTGTGTAGCGTCCTCAGGCGGTTTTGGGGTCGCCCTTAACCAACCATAAGACTCACCCTTCTCTTCGGGGCGCCGAATGCTCCCACTTCTCGTATAAGCCACTATCGTCGGGTGCCCCGAAAATTGGGCTCGACGAGTCCCATTCGTCCCAGGGACGCTTCACCGTCTGTCTCCAGCTATGGCTGGCACAACTCATGCACTTGAAGCTAATTTTGACAGAGTATAACGATTTGCAATCGTAAATATAATGATCATGTTAGCACCCAGCGGGGCACCGGATCGGATGAGGGAGCGGGAGAGGGTGCCGTCAAATAGCTAAGAGGCGTGGGTCGTGCTATTTACAGATTCGCTTCATATTAAACTTTGCTTGTCACAGGTATAAAATTGTGTAAGTAGTCCGCACGTCCTAAAGCACCAATCCACCTCCACCACTCGGTTTGCCAATGCTCCGACCTTGCATGGTCGTGAAAATACGTAAATCCAGCGCGGATGCGAAATTCCAAGCTCCGGACCGCACTAACGAAGCGAACGTGGTACCCACGAGATGTCGGTTCCCCACCTTCTGTAACGCATTTGTACAATGCTTTTTTGGAGAGGCGTTTAGCGCGTTTGCTGAATTCGACCATAACGTGGCAGATGCAGCCATCGTGTGGCAGAATTTGCAAAACGAACGCATCACGGCGAGGTGCCTCCGTTCAGCCGCTGGTCTTTCCGTCCTGCTTACCCACGGCCGTGTCGGATCCAGACTGGATACTCATATTGACGACTAACTTTTGAGCTTCTACTACGCGTTATTCGATATATGCATTGAGCTCAGAGTTCAAGAGAATTTTTGTTTCCTTGGATCTATCCAAAGGTTCACTAGACAGCTTTCCAGACCACGTGAAGCCTCCAAGTCGCATGCACCGTTTGGTGGTGGGAGGGGCTTGGGGGCTCATCGACTGCGTTGGTCACACAGCTCGCATGAACCGTTCGACCTCGTTGGAACCTTTAGTTATGTATGGGTTATTCCTGTAATTTTGCCCGGCGTGCCCAAATTCGTATTTAGTTAGGCGTGAAAGGTGAATTAAAATATCCATGTTGCGGTGAAAGACGCAAATAGAACGTAATGACGCCTGCATATGCTGTGCATGCATTTAAAAAATGCAATTAAGTCATGCTCTTTCAGTTGGTTTGTCAATTGGTTATCATTAGCTTGTGCCGAACAGCATGAAAGTCTAGAGATACGTATGGAGAAATAATAGTACATTTTTTTCGGTGTGCATGGTGTAATTGATATTGACCAGCTAAAGGGTACAGTTTGTAACCAATTCTTTATGGATTTGCTTCTGTCACGTGTTTTCCGTTCGGATTTCCTGGTTTGAACTCAGCAGGTCTCAGAAGAAGACGGGCACTCAATACACGGGCACCACGCTTCATTGCGAAGGGACGCCGTTTGACGGCCTCTGATCGTCGCTGGACCGGTCGTAGCCGGAGCCGGCGGCCTGTTCGTCACTGCAGTGTTGTCGCACCAGTTCCTTGCTGCGACAACGTTCACTACTACCTTGTCGCACCAGTTCCCTGCTGCGACAACGTTCACTATTATGGTGTTGTCGCACCAGTTCCATGCTGCGACAACGTTCACCATTGCATTGTTGTCGCACCAGTTCCATGCTGCGACAACGTTCACCATTACATTGTTGTCGCACCAACCCGTTCTGTTGCAGCTGTGACACCTGACTACTGCTGTCAGTTGATGACTCTAGTGTTATCACGCCAACTCTGCTGCATCCTACTATGCAGTAGGATGCAGCACAGTGTGAAAATATTGGTTTTTCGTTAGGTGTGAGATGTCGAAACGAGCACAGTAGGATGTCGAAATTTGTCATGAAATTAGCATCATTCCAAGTGCCTTTGATGTTTTTCAGACTTAAATTTGAGCCAATGTTTGTACCCTCGTCATTTGTTTTGATATTCAAATGTTAGGAAGAGTTATATTTCGGACAGCGAGATGAAAAATAATATATACCCTGGTGATGTTCGCATTATGAATAATTCATTTACCTGAAATTGCATTGCCGAATATTCATCTACCACCACCCCTTATCAAGAGCATGATTATGCTACTTAACAAACGAGGTAATGTTAGAAAGCACTTCATAAGCACGCATCAAGAAGCAGGATGTCTATACTTCTTGGAGCAGGATGTCGATTGAGTGTTCAGAAAGTGGTAAATTCCACCCTATTTTGCGAATAATTTAACACTGATGCAGCACTATCTATCATACTATCCTACTACTATCCTACTACTCCTACTATCCTACTCTGCATACCTCCTGCTGCATACTTCTCATCTCATCACATAATGTGGTGGTATCTTTATATGATGCGGTACGCAATAATGTGTCTTGCAAGCGAGGGCGAGTGCAACGAGCCCAGTGCTTGACAGTACGAGAGAGCCATTGCTCTCCCCAAATGTGATAGTATTCGGTGCGCTTGATAGTATGAGCATCACGATGCGACGAGACACGATACGACACGTTTTGTAGTGCCTCGATCTTATAACTGGGAAGAGCTACCAACTTGCTCCCTGTACCACGCTACTTATTCTGCATTCCTAAGTCATTCTGTGTTGCCAGAAGTGCATTGACCAACCAATCGTCAGTGTAATTCATTACACAAAATCGAAGACTCCTAACTGAATTTGTGTTCGTCGACGCCATCTGGGTCCACCGTCATCACCACAGAACTGATAATGCCACCATTGTACGCACCGTCATCTACTGAACAAGCTAGCAGTTCGAGATTCCAGCTTCAAAAATTCGAAACACTTCGTGGCTTTGAATCAGCTTGTTTTTGTGTTGTATGATTTCCTGATGAAGTTGGAAACCTTGAACAGTTCAATCAACCGCTTGCGACTTGTCGAGTGACATAATTTTCGGTACTGGGAGGTGACTTTCACTAATTAATCAACTCGCAAGCGTGTTACGTTGATCCTGGGCGTTGCTCTGCGCTCCATTATAATCTGCTGAATGCTGAAATCGACGCGGGTTTTGTGGAAGTCCCGTGATGTGCGGCCCAAGACTGTAGAGGACAACGTAGTAATCCCAATGAGGAGGTTCCGACCTTAATGATCCCATTGAGGACTCCTGTCAGTACCTGACAGCAGTGACAAAGCAAGGTCAGGCCACCTTGATTATTCGTCTTCATGGTTGTTCAGCATAGTTTTTATACAATGTTTTTCATGTTTTTTAGTTCTTCTTTCGAGCCTCGCACTTGCCACCCCGACATACTACTGTACTGATGCGTCTGTACTAGAGCATCCCATTAGTTTTACGCGATCACTTTTCAATAATAAATGTCACTGCCTTGAGGTGATTTGTTCAGTTTAAAACGTATGATGTTACACTTCGGTGTAGGCTGTGTCTGGAGTAGATGCAGCTCACACTGATTATGATGGCGGCTCTCATAAAGGATTTGTTGCAACAGGTGAAAGCAGTCCACGCTAGATTTGGAGAAGTTATTGAGCGGTTTGTGTTCTAACTTGGCCGCAACTGTAGCTTGTACTAATTTTTCGCGATTATAGATAGAGAAAATGGAAGGAGAAGTTACTGAGGCGCTCGTGATGCGTGGATGGAGAAAGCGACGACTTGGTCATTTCTTGCATGGGTGGGGAAAGTAATTTCGCCGATGGTCCGTGTGCTTAACTACAAGCTCTCATATTTACCCCGGCTTAGCATTCGATGATCTTTCCCTCCACTCGCTGCTCGTAACTGCAGCTTCCGGGGGGGCTTTTTTTTTGGATGCGCCGCGTACCTGGCTGCAGAACAGGATGCTGGTGGGGGGCGTCCTGTAGATATGACGACCGTGACGGTCTCTGTGGCGATGACCTGGATTCGAGTGATCATTTCCCGTGACACACTCGCTGCTGACGTATCTGCGGTAAATAGCGCCTCTTCAGCCTCCCACGTGCTACCAAATGGCGCCCTCGTCGCTACTTGAATAGCATTGGATGGCGGGTATGACACTGCCCGTGACCATGCATTGGTATGGCGGGTGTGGCACTGCCTGTGTGACCATCTCTGGTATGGCGGTGTGGCATGCCTGACATGGTATGGCGGTGTGACAGCATTGGTGCGGTGTGACCATGATCTTGGTATGGCTGATGTGGCCATGTCTTGGTATGGCGGGTGTGGCCACTGCCTGTGTGCCCATGTCTGGTATGGGGGTGTGATAATGCCTGTGTAAAAATATTTTGGTGTGGCAGGTGAGGCATCCGAACACGTGATGCTACCATAGTGCTTTGATATACCTCCAAGTAAAGTTAAGTCAATAACATTGCTTGTGGGATCCCGCCTACTTGCTCCTTTGCTGTTTGCTTTCAGCCGCACCCTTGATTGGCCTGACGAAACACAGTTCTGGTTTTATTCGTGAGAAGGCACGCTATGGCGGTTCAGTGATGTTTGATTCTGATATCAGACAGTTTTTAAGCGGGGAAGGAAAAAGATGGTTACTTCACAGATGATCAGCTGATCGGCCGTATCTCTCCCTTCACTGCTCCACCATACCAGCTGACCCTCCGTAGCCCTTCCTTCACTGCTCCACCATGCCAGTTGACCGCCCGTAACTTTCCCTTCACTGCTCCACCGTGGGTTACCTTGCGGCATTGTAGGTACCGCGGGCGGTGGTCAGCTTTACTTCCTCAAATATTAGCCTGACTTGGCGTCATATGGCTATTCCAGTCGGCGGAGGGCCCCCATGATGGAAAGGATGCCCTCCAGGACGAAATGGATGCCCTCCAGGACGAAAAGGAGGCCCTCCAGGACGAAAACGACGCCCCCAGGACGAAAAGGAGGCCATCCAAGACGAAAAGGTGGCTATCCAGGACGAAAAGGAGGGCCCCAGGACGAAAAGGAGGCCCTTCAGGACGTAAAGGTGGCCCTCCAGGACGAAAAGGAAGCCCTCCAAGACGAAAAAAAAGCCCCAGGACGAAAAGGAGGCCCCCCAAGACGACAAAGGGATTCTACAAAATTCGGGGCCTCCGGGAGGAGGCCCATAGTTTATAAAAGGAGAGGGTAGGAGGCCCCAGAAATCAAGCGAATACCAAATATTGACACGGATGCCCCCAGGACGAAAAGAGGCCCCGGGACGAAAAGGAGGACCCCATTACGAAAAGGAGGCCCCAGGATGAAAAGGAGGCCCCCGGGACGAAAAGGATCCCCTTCAGGACGAAAAGGAGGCCCACCAGGACGAAAAGAAAACCCCAGGACGAAAAGGAGGCCCCCAGGACGACATAGATATTCTACAAGTTAGGGGCCTCCAGGAGGAGGCCCATAATTTATAAAAGGAGTCACCTGGGAGAGGGTAGGAGGCCCCAGAAATCAAGCGAATGCCAAATATTGACACCGAGGCCCCCAGGACGAAAAGGAGGCCCACAGGACGATAAGGAGGCCCACAGGACGAAAAGGACCCAAGACAAAAAAGATATTCTAGAAATTAGGGGCCTCCGGGAGGAGGCCAATAATTTGACAAAGAAGTCACCTAGGGGAGGGTAGGAGGCCACAGAAATCAAGAGAGTGCCAAAAATTGGTACGGAGGCCCCCAACATTGCAAAGGAGTCTCAATACGGGACGGGAGGCCCAATAAATTGAGAGGAGGCCGTAAGCCGGAAAAAAAAACAGTGGATATGAGATGAGGTTTCGGAGCAGGGACGTCGCTACCGTGGTGGGGGCAGCGGGGGAAATCGTCTCCACCCCTTGCCTTGAGACTTCGTGGTGGTGGGGGGGGCGCCTCCTGTAATTTGAGGAGACCACTATCCGGAAAGGCATAAAACAAAAAGGTGAGCATGGAGCCCGACGGGACAGAATATTATGATGTCAAGGTGGATCCAAGATTGATAACGAGGCCCCCAGGAAACATAATCAGATACCTATAAGAGACATAGAACAGAGATTGTGAGGAGGCCCCCAGGACGAAAAAGAGACCTGCAAGACGAAAAGGATGCCACCGAGACGGGCAAGAAGCCATACAGGATTACACGAGATGGGTGGCAAGATATTCTTAATTTGTAAAACGAGGCCCCCAAGATAGAAGAGAAGGACCCTACAATAGAAAATAATGACGAGATGTTTATCCGGACGCAAGAGGGGGCCCCAAGATGGGTAAGAAAGTCCCCCTAGGAAGGAGAGAAGGCCACTGAGACTAGCCAAATGAGGCCCATATTTTAGAAGAAGAGAACCCTAGAAGAGAAGATTTCAGACTAGGATGCAAAAGCAACCCGCTAAGATTATAATGCGGCTCCAAATACAGATTGGGACGCCTCCAAGACATGAAAGGAGTCCCATAATTTTGAAAATGAGTCACCTAGGAGAGTATAGGAGGCCCCAGAAATCAAGAGAGTGCCAAAAATTGGCACGGAGGCCCCCATAATTGCAAAGGAGGCCCCAATACGGAAAGGGAGGCCCCAGAAAGTGAGAGGAGGCCCTAAGACGGAAAAGAAAGCCAATGGATATGAGATGAGGTTTCGGAGACGCAACAATAGGCACCAAAACGAGTAAGGTTCCACCAAAATAGAAAATGATGATCCAGAGACATGGCGGGAGGCACCTACTTCGGAAGAGTACGACACAAGGTTGGAAATAAGACCCCATGATGAACGAGCAGACCCTAAAATTGGGGAGAAAGGCCATTGGATAAGAGAGATAGCTCCCAGACGGAAAAGAAGGCTCGCAGATGTCAAAAAAGGTCCCCGGGAAATAATGCCACTGGGATAAGAAAGGTTGTGTATAATTTGGTAAAGGAGGAACCTGGGAGAGAAGAGCAGTCCACCAGGAGATATGACACCACCATTAAGATGGGCGAAGTTCGAATCAAAACGCAGAGCAAGAGGTCCCCAAGACGTGAGAGGAGGCCACTAATTTGAAGAAGGACTATGGAAGAGAAATTAGGGCCCTGCCGGACTCGAGAGGAGTCCCCCAAAAAGGAGGTCTACAGGACTGAATGAGGCCCCGAAGACTAGAACGATTTCCAAGAAAATGAGAGGAGGTCCTTAAGATGGGAGTGGTAACAGGTATGAAGGGGTGTGAGATTTCCAAAATTGAGGATTACCTCAAGCCTGGTAATCAGTCTCATTGGGACCAAAACAAATGAAGCCAGAGCAACAAAAACATTCCGGACATGGGTCCAACTCTGAAAAACACTCACAGAAGCCAAAAATAAGACAACAAAAAAACACCAAACACTCCAACTCTGGGGCCCAACAATGACGCGAAAAAACCTAAAACGTTTTAGACTAAAAAAAAGTATCGAGGCAGCTAAAGCTCGCACTAGGGATCCAAGCAAATGACGCCGGGGTCCAAAACATCACATTGGACTATACAAAAAGTCGCGACGCGGCCCTGGAAAATCACCCTAGAGGCCCAGAAGGGCGCGCCTGGCCCCAAAAGTTGCAGCTGCTCCAAAAATCAATTCATAACTAGAATGTCACTGGGACAAAAATATACTCCTTCAGTGGCCGCAGTGGCATATCAAATGGGCAAATTCCCCCTCTATCCTGAGAGGCATAAGCTCCCAAGAATCGTGCCGGGGCTCCAAAACTCGCGCTGGGGCCACCAAATTCGCGTCGGTCCACCAGAATTCGCGCAAGGTCTCCAAATAAGTACTTCGGGCCCCCGAAAACTCCGAGGCTGGAAAACTTGCAATAGGAACCGCCAAAATCGCGTTGGGGCAACAGCTAAGTACAACGCTCCCCAGAAACTCAAATCTGTCCCCCCAAAGTATCGCGCTCGGGATCCACAATTCCCATCGGTAGTCCCGTAAAACCTCCACAAAATTGGCGTTTAGGCCCACACGTAAGAACAGTGTGACCACAAAAACGAAATCGGTATCCGAAAAAAAAAATCAAGCTGAAGCGTTCAAAAACAATAATATATTTAACAAAATATATGCCCTGTTCAAGAACATGGCTCTGGAGCGCCGAACATGCAACCAGATGCCTTCACAAATTGCGTACGGCACTGAAAAACATACCGTATCTTTAAAAAATCGAGGTCAGACCCGAAAACGTGACACCAGGGACTCGAAAAGTGAGGCCGGTATTCGGAATTTACAACAACAAAAATCCACAAAAATATCGTTGAGCCCAGAAAACTGGCGTTGGGTCCCCGGAACCACGCGCTTGGGCGCGATAAATCGCGCTGGGACTAAGAAGCACCGCACCGAAGCCACAATATCATACTGGAGCACCACAAATGTGCGTCAGAAGACCCCAAAAACACAACAGGAATCTAAGAGCACGACGGAGGCCGACAATACAACTGGCCCTCCAAAACGCACATAGTGTCCCAAAAAGCAACAGGGCCTTAACATACCTGACCTCTAAAAAAAATGCACAACAAGCTCTTATGGCACATGGAAATAAGGACGCACCAGGGCCTGAAAAGAGGCTGGGGCCGCAAATGACAACGTGGTTCCAAAACGAACAAAAGCACCGGGCGTTAAATGAAGACATCGGGATTTTCGAAAACGCCCGGACACATTCAAAAATTAATCGGTGCCCCCCCCCAAAAAAAAAAAAACAACACACTGAAACGAGGAGGGTTTTGGAAAATGCACTAGGCCGCTGCGCAGAAAGACGCAGCGAGTCCAACAAAGAACATTGAGGAAGGGCCTCGGTTCGACAGCCATTCTGAGAGGATAGCAGCAAAGATATCAGGTGCGTCAAAGCTGAGCGGAATCTGCATTTCATAACTACCAGAAAATGTGGGAGGCAGGAAAATAATGATCGGATTTAATTTCCCGACTTTTCGCAGCGAGCGCCCATACTAAGCATTGCAGCAAGTCAAATACGGCGCAAGTTTATCATGTGACAGTAATTAGCAAAAGGTAGGAGGCCTAGCAGAAACCGTAGCATCGCACGAAGTGTTGCGAATGCGCCGAATGCGCACACGTGCACAGACGTTGGCGTCGTGGCGACCGGATGATATGAACTGGAACGCCTGAAATTGGGAAATTGTATATTTCAAAGTGATGGGTAATATATTTTAAATTCAAGTTAGGGGTTTAATACATTTTCTAAACTCCTGCTCGTTTTAGGGTTTTGCTGCTTTTTATGCACCGAGGATATTTTTACGTGTCAGGGCGTTTTCGAAAATCCCGATGTGCTTATTTAACCCCTGGTCCTTTGTTCGATTTGGAACCGTTTTGCCTTTTGTGGTTCCAGCCACTTTTTCTGGCCCGTGTGCGTTAGCATGGTCCCTGAGTGCCTTGAGAGCTTCCAGTGCTATTTTTTAGAGTTCCATGCATGTTTATTTAGGCCTGCAACGCATGTTTTAGGACCCTGTCGCTTTTTGGGAGATTGTGTGCTTTACAGCGTCAGTTGTATTTTCGCCCCCCGTTGTGCTCTTGGGGTCCCGCTGTGTTTATTTGGAGCATCTAACGCACATTTATGAGCCCTAGTCCGGTTTTGGGACTTCGGTGCGATTTTTGTTTGTGTCCCAGCCTGTCTTATCGCTCCCATGTGCATAGTTCCGGGTACCCAACGCCAGTTTTCTGGGCTCAATGCGATTTTTGTGGATCATTTCTGATTTTTGTATCTCAAAAGTCCGAATTCCGGCCCGACATTTCGAGACCCTGGCGCCATGTGTTTCTATCCCATCTCGATTTTGCGAGATTCTGCATGTTTTTCGGCGGCGTACACAATTTGTGAATGCATCTGGATATATGTTCTGTGCTCCAAAGCCATCTTACTGACCCTGACATTTATTTTTTGGGAATCCCTCCTAATTGTGGAGGGCTCCAGCTTGATATTTTCGGATACCGATCCGGTTGTTGTGGTATGGGTGCAATTTCAGCAGTGTGAGTTGATTTGTCAAGGGATACCAAAATAAAACCGTAGAATTGGGTGAGAGAGTTTGGGTTGAAATCCGACGAATCAGAAAAGATGGTGGTAGATTAGGCCCCTCCACAGGAGAATTTAGTTGCTCACTAATCATTTCATTTCGACAAGTCCCCTTTGACAAAATTGCGGTCGAAATCCCAGGCGCGTGAATTAATTCGCGCAGAATTTGTTATTTTAACTTGTTTGGCAGGTGCCTTGCAACCAGCACCAAATGCTAGAAAAATACGCAAATCCCTAAGATTGCGATTAAAAAAACAAACACTTCTTGTTGTCACCTTCGCGAAATTATCGTCCTAGGACTGAGAAATGATCGCTTAAGCTTTGCTTAGGGCATCAAGCTGGTGGTAATAAATAATTGTAGTGATGAATCTGGCTATATTCAGTTATTCATGGAGGACATAACGGTGGGTTGATCAATGGGAGATGTCTGAAATATATGCTAAGCATCAGCCTCACTACAATCTAGAGGCCCGCGGGGAGATTCTTCTGTTCGAAAAAGCATTGAGACGTTGGTTGATTTTGACACGTAGGTATTTATCCACATATTGCTTACTTTTGCCTTGGTATGTCCCAGTTTTCAGCGAAAAAAAGATATTGTTTTTGCGTGTTGAGTAAATAGTGCACCATGCCACGAACAAACAGTACATTAATATGAAATCATGCTTCTCATTCCCGAACCATACTAAGGGCCTAAAAATAATAGGAGGCCCTAACGCAATGGAGGCCCCTTTTCGGGGAGGAGGCACCCTTTCCCTCTTGTCCCCCTGGAAGAATTTCGTGGCGACGCCACGGGGTATGATACCACCACCAGTGTGCATAACGCAGGTGGTATTTTAACACGTGCATGTCCGGCGGTCGGCGCCAACGCCACCGGTCCGGGGCAGGTGTCTGCCCCCCGTAAGATCTCAAGAACTATGCTAGCTACCGGCAAGTGTAAAACTGCGTTTGATAGCTGGTGACAAGCTCTATCGAAAGTATTTCGGTCGTTTTTTTTCGCTCAGGTCAATATTTAGGCCACTGGGTCGTCATGGGTCAAACTTGATCAGATCGGGTGGGACTCAGATATTGACACATAGCTCAGTACCTGTAACAGATAGATAGAAACAAACGGCGAAATCTCTTCGACAGCCCTTGAAATGTGCTATCGCCACTACGCTGCTTGATTTTAGGTCAGGTAAACAGGTAGGTCACCAGAGCTCACCGAACTTCAGTAAAATGTATTGTAATTTTCCGGTAAAAATTTTTGACAGCGTGGCGAGGGAAGCTGATTTTGCTTCATATGACGAAAGACGCCTCCGATGACATTTAATAGTTAGGTCAATATTTCACCATAATTTCGGTCGACCGAGGTCAAGACCGTTTTCTGGCCTAGGTAGGTCGTGTCGCATATCATTCAAAACGTTTCAACGAGATCATTTCGCTGGTGTTGCAATTTTGCATACCATTTTGTTGTATACCCCATTGATGTTCGCTGTATAATTTACCCCGGGAGGATACACGGCTGCGTTAGTGAAAATGGTCGCATAGATGTTTGTGATATATGCGCCGCGTCCAGCACTGATGCATTTCCGAATATTCGGAGACGATTCGCAAGAGACATGATAGAAAGGTACGATATTCAAGATTGGGTCCTTATCGTACTGGATATGTACGGAAACAACGCATTCCATTACAACAAACGATATATCTGCGTTCAATGCTCATATAGAACAACACTCGAGGCTTCGCTGATATCTCGTCATTCTGTGTGTTATTGAACTCCAGATTACACGCTCAGAACCCTTTCGTTTACACGCTCGGGTCACATTTCCCTTACACCAATCGCCGCGGCGGCCTGGCTACCTGGAGGCGATTTCAAACGCGACACCACAAGCAAAGCCGTAAAGCTATCGCGTGGCGCTGATTATCGTGTGGCGCCCGCCAACAAAGTACGCGCGCTTCCCACGCTGGTAACCTGCTGGAAATTTGTCCGATCTCGTGACGTCGGACCCGACTAGCTATGTAGGAAAATTTGTCCATATGTATTTAATTTATTATGTAGTCAGTCATTGCATTCCCGCCTAACAATTTCAGTGCAAGACAAAATCAAGTAGCTGTCTAAAAGTGTTGGACAATTTACCACATTTTACTTGACCTGACCTGACCTGACCAGATCAAATATTAGGAATGTGACCTTCGATCGAGGGTACTAAGTGATATAGGGTCCTTCGATACCTATTTTTGACGCATTGAGAGGATAAACCGATCGGCGTTGGTTTGATCGCTCTAGTCCAATGCTGTAGGAAATAATTCGCAGTTATGTGCGATGACCTTAGATAATCTTGCAGAGGTCATGGCGTAAATGGTTGACTCGCATATTTATAAATGACCTCAAAGTGCATGGGATTTACAGAAGACAATCGAGGCCAGCTACGTATCCAAGCAGGAATACATTTTACTCCGAAACTATGACCTCAGGTCAAGGTCATAGGGTAGCCTATGGAGGTCATGCAACGTATCAATCGACACGTCTAGGCGATACAAGCACAATGACGGCATTTTCAGACTTCTAGCTCAATGCAATGCGGTATGATGCGCATAAATGTGCTAGTGATCTCAGATGACCTTGGTGAGGTTACTGAGCAAAAATGTCCGTGGTGACATTGAGCATAGCTTCCAACTATACGCCATAACCGTTGTGAGGTGATCCCGAGAGCAAATATGTAACCACGAAACATTTGTGTATCATAAGCCTATAATGGAGAGCCATGGCCGTAACCTTACCTCAGGTCAACGCTACGAAAAATCCCGAGATATATATTATGGTCCCTGATGAGATCATGACGTGTTATAAGTTTGAAATTAATCGCCCAATTATTATGGAAGTTATGCCTCCTAGAACTCCGAGGAATTTTGGGTCACTGCCTGACCTGGTGGCCTGACCTGAGATGACCTAATGTCAAAAATGTATGCGGATATGCTGAAAAGACCAATGAGCAGCCATGCGAGGTTTGGCCTTGCTAACCCGATTATTATGGCGGCAAATTAGGAAAAACCGCACGGGGCAGATATCTGCCCCCCACCCCCTGGACGTGCGCGTGTTCAGATGGAATCTCGTCAGTGCGCACCCAAAATATTTTTATCGCGTTGCATTGATGTTTTGTGACAGCACGTCTTGTCTACACTACAATGCTTACAACCAACGGAGTTGTGGCAGGATATACCACAAGGCTGAATATTCAAGTTGAGTTCAACTTGCTCTCTTCTAGAATCAACGTAATACCGATAGCATTGGCGTACTATAGTTTTGTGGAATGTGGACAAATCAATATATGGGGAAGCAAGCGTGTAAAAAAGTGATCATGTCTCGAAACCCCCTAGAGGATGCATGCATCACATAGGTTTGTGTTTTAGTGTGTACTTGTCTAGTTTTCATCTTGGTGCATGGGCCTGGGCAGTGCCATGGATATCTAGAATTTATGCAGAAACCTACACTTAATGACAGCCTTTTTAGACACCAGTTGTATGTTTGTTTCCACTTAAACTTTGTTTTATTGAATGCTTTGAGTGGTGTCAAACGCCTTTAAAAACAATTATGTCTGATAAGAGGTGCACTACCCCGCAATGCAGCATGGCATGACACCATATGTACCCTCTGGGCTCCAATAGTCAAGGAATCTGGCTCCCCGGTCAAAGGGTCTGGTTCTGTTTAATGGGATACAGTACAAAGGAGCATGTGAAGGTACCGAATTACCGATGTGACACCCATTTGCTGATGCATTTACACTTCCTTTTTTAAATTGCAGTTTGTTTTTATGTCACCCACCCCTCCCCCCATAAAATCAATTTCCGGATACTGGGTCCGGGCCCCCACCCGCTATAAGTGCAGAGGCCCGGGTCCGGGTTAAGCCCGGTTCAAAGCTCCGCCTGACCGGAAAGATGTCCGGTCCAGCGGCGGCGCTGTGCGTTCAGCAGCAGGCCTCAGCTCCCACGCGGCCTGCCTGTCTGGCTGTGTGTGTGTGTGTGACGTCACGTGAGCTGGCGCACAGGCTGCTGGTCACCAGGGCCGTCGTGGCTCTGTCTGTGTGTGACGTCACGTGAGCTGGCGCACAGGCTGCTGGTCACCAGGGCCGTCGTGGCTCTGTCTGTGTGTGACGTCACGTGAGCTGGCGCACAGGCTGCCGGTCACCAGGGCCGTCGTGGCTCTGTTTGTGTGTGACGTCACGTGAGCTGGCGCACAGGCTGCTGGTCACCAGGGCCGTCGTGGCTCTGTTTGTGTGTGACGTCACGTGAGCTGGCGCACAGGCTGCTGGTCACCAGGGCCGCCGTGGCTCTGTCTGTGTGTGACGTCACGTGAGCTGGCGCAAAGGCTGCCGGTCACCAGGGCCGTCGTGGCTCTGTCTGTGTGTGACGTCACGTGAGCTGGCGCACAGGCTGCCGGTCACCAGGGCCGTCGTGGCTCTGTCTGTGTGTGACGTCACGTGAGCTGGCGCACAGGCTGCTGGTCACCAGGAAGTCGTGGCTCGTCTGTGTGTGACGTCACGTGAGCTGGCGCACAGGCTGCTGGTCACCAGGCCGTCGTGGCTCTGTCTGTGTGTGTGACGTCACGTGAGCTGGCGCACAGGCTGCCGGTCACCAGGGCCGTCGTGGCTCTGTCTGTGTGTGACGTCACGTGAGCTGGCGCAAAGGCTGCTGGTCACCAGGCCGTCGTGGCTCTGTCTGTGTGTGACGTCACGTGAGCTGGCGCACAGGCTGCTGGTCCCCAGGCCGTCGTGGCTCTGTCTGTGTGTGACGTCACGTGAGCTGGCGCACAGGCTGCTGGTCACCAGGGCCGTCGTGGCTCTGTCTGTGTGTGACGTCACGTAAGCTGGCGCACAGGCTGCTGGTCACCAGGGCCGTCGTGGCTCTGTTGACGTTCTGTTCAAATGGGTACATTTTGCTGGTATGCGTTACGCTAGGACGAATCAATTGAGGTAACGCTATGTTTTGTTTTGTTGAGTTTTATGGGATGTGAACAAATCAATATATGGGGAAGCAAGCATGCAAGATATGCTCCTGTCTCAAAACCCACAGAGGATACATGCATCACGTAGGTAGGTGTGTAATATGTGCTTGGGTAGTTTTATCTTGTTGGTGTATGGGCCCTGGCAGTCATGGATATCGTCTGTTAATGCGCGCGTGTCCGATGTGATTGAGTGTCCGATGTGAGTTCCCTTTACGTAACGTTTGGTTTGGTGTTGGTAAAGTATGGCGACTGCCGTGCAGGTGTGCGCGGTGTGTGTCATGTGTTCGTGGCTCGCCGGCCGTGCGGCTGGTGCGGCCTGATACGGCGCCAGGATGTGAGTCACCGCGCGGGCTCCGGCCGGGCCGAGCCGGGATCCGCCGGCTTCAGGCCAGATAGCGGCCGGGGTGCCGCGACTGGGCCGCCGCTGCCGCCGGCAGGCGGCTTCCTGACCAAGTTCGGCCCGATCACGGCCCCCAGCCCGGTCACCTGCTCCCGTCCTGGTCACCTGCTCCCGTCTTGGTCACTTGCTCCTATCCTGGTCACCTGCTCCTGTCCTGGTCACCTGCTCCTGTCCCGATTACCGGCTCCCGTCCCGGTCAGGTGTTCCTGTCCTGATTACCGGCTCCACTCCTGATCGCAGGCTCCCACCATTATCACAGGCTCATACAATTATCATCGGCTCTAGCCGAGAGCGGCTCAATTGGACCGCGATCAGATCTCTGGTGCGGCAGGTTTTCGGCTGCAAAAACGAGCTGCAGTTGACGCCGTCGGCGTACTTCCCGGCCTTTGTGCGGCCCGCGCGGCGGCCAGTGGCATCTGGTGGTGAAATTACCAACCTGAGTTTTCACAGGAGCCCGTGTGCGTGGTGGGCCGAATCGCCTGCGACGGACAGGGCCGCCTCAATTCCAAGTCGATTCTGCTGGAGGGTGGCAAGGGTGCCTACGGCGAAGGTCAGCACGTGGAGCTGGATGTGTCCCAGGTGCAAGATGTGGGCCTCTTTACGGGACAGGTACGGCTGTTGTCCAGGTGATCATGTCGCCTCAGGATGTCGAGAATGCAAGTTTCATGTTACCCTCGCAGTGCAGAGGAACCAGTTTACACATCTCCCTCCTCACACGTGATGTTTGTTTTTCTGAGGTAGGACCGGAGCTGTTCCTGATGTGATGTTGAGCATCCCTTCTACCACGTGTTTGTGCGCATGATGTAAAAACACGCTCCGGAGTCAGGTCCCGACCTGGTCTCAGCTCGCTTTTTAGGTGACACGTATGCCGATTATTTTTCTCAAGAAATCGATATAACAGACCATGGCAAAGGTGAAATGCGGGTGTATATATGAAGTAAAAATGTAAGCATACAAAATTGTACCTCAGCTAAGGTAGCAAGGTTAAATGAAGGTTTGAACTAGAAGCATGTTTCTTGGCGTATGGCTTCGCCACTGCTCAATGTTTTTTTATCTGGGACTATATGTTGTGGTACATTACGTACTCTGAAAATATGGCAGGTTTCAAGTCGTTGAGTCTGGTCCCTGAAGTGTCTTGAAGAAGCATGCGCTCTGAGGGATAAATACAAACTACTACGAAGTAAAGATACATAAACTGGAGTTATTTCCCCGAGTCCCGTCTGTTTCGAAGTGTGCTATCTTCAACAGTCCACATTTTCCCAGGTATTTGACATTGGCGTGATCGTGTGCCTTTGCCCGTGTCATATGTGTTAGATGTTATATTAATTATTCAGGTTGCTCACCATTAGTATTGGAATAAAATCGCAGTTATTATACGGTCATGGTCGGAAAGCTATGGTTTAGACGGATAATAAACTGAACGCCGACGTTGGCCTACTGGATCTGATCTGCACGTTCAACCAAAATACCAAGATAAAAATCCTTGATGTAACTATAAATGTTCATGGATATAGCTGGTTGGTTGGTTATTTCAGTTTTAGGGCGCATCGACCAGGTTTGGTCATTTAGTGCCCATATGTATATAGCTACACTCTGCGGTTTGCGGCACCTCGCTGCGGCATCTTGCCTAGAGCAAAGTTCATGGGGAGTCAAAAGTAACCCCCCCACCCCACCACTACCCCCCCCCCCACACACACACACACGTACTGCGAGAGCTATAAAATTATCCCGCACTGCCATGGTCAAATATCTCCGCTTGGCTTAATTTGTATAAGTCTGTTTAAGTCCTGCTCAAAGACGTGAAGATCATGTTGGTGTATAATTTCGTAATGTATAGTAGTGACTTATTTTTATATAGATAAGTTTGTTTTAGAAATCACTCCCCTGTTCGCTCAAAGCGATTGTTGTTATTGATGTAAATTGGTGTAAGATTGCGTTGTTTCATGGCATGGAAAGAATAATGTTCTGTCACATATCTACGCCGCTGCTCTTCGGTATGTGACATAATTTGCAAGGCTTGCTGTTGTGGAGTTTTGCGATTGGTCGCGGTGAATCGTTGAATCTCTGACTAGCGTCCTGGCCACCAGGTGGTGGCAGTTCGTGGTGTGAACCCGACTGGAAAAAAATTCGTAGCGTTTGACATATACGCGGCGGCACCACCGCCCCTCGCGCCGACGCCGGACCTGCCTCATGGTATGTTTCTCGTCCTCTTCTGAGGCATCCTCTCCATCGCGTGTCTCCACTATGGCGCGACTCCTCCCCTTTCTTGTCCATAGTGCGCCTTGCAGCTCATGGTATGTTCCCTTCTCATGGCATGTACTGACGGCGCGTCCTCCCCATGGTGGATGCTGGATGCTCCCCATGGTGGGGATGCTGCGGGTAGAAAGTATGGACTTCTAAGGTACCGTAGAGTGCGCTGCGTGCCTGTATTCGCCATATCGATGCTGCAATATTTTCCCCCGAATGTTTATTGAATATGAACCAACCTACACTAATCACTAATCTGTACGTTAACTCCCCCTACCCTCTCCAGCATACACAATGAGGGGTAGGATCATGGATGGAGGTCCAGTATGGGTCTAGGGTGCGGACCACGTCCCGCCCCCCCCCCCCCGGCTTGGTGCCGTGCCGATGCAAACTTGTGATTTTGCCTATTAAGTCTGACAATCCTCTCCCCTTCTCCCGTTTTTGTGCGACCTTCCAAGCTTTGAGTAGGATTGCATAGCTGCTGTCTATTATCTTGCAGTTTTAGTCTACAGATGATTTAATTCAAGTTACCCTTTGAGTTCGTTCTGTCCCGTCCCAGCCGTGTGCTAGGATGTGACCTTGACCCATCTGTGTGTTGCTGAGGTGATCCTGATCCAGCAGTGATGTTACAAAGGTGACCCTGGCCCAGTCGTGGTATTGCAGATGTGACCATTATCTAGTGCCTTGCAGTTCTGGCATTTGAGTGTTGATTGATTGATTATTTGGGCTTAAGGGCGCATGGACTACTAAGGTCATTTTGCGCCCATGCATTTGAGTGTAGATCAACACTTAATGCGAATTCGAATCCACATAACTTACTTTCTTTTTTTGATCATTGACTGCCACTGTTGCTTTTTTATTCCACATTATGAATTATTTGGCTACCTAAAAGCACTTATGGTTTCTGATAGCAACACTTGATTAGGAAAGGCGGCAGGGACATACATAGCTATCATCATGCAATCAACGAAGGTGATGAAGATTGCTCATCAACGTGCATTATCTATATACATTCGTGTGATATCAGTTGATTTTTTAACATCACCCTCACCCTCCACTCCAACCTACAAAACATCGATTTCGGGACACTGTTCCTACCCAGCTGTGTGTTACGAGGGTGACCCTGGTCCGGCCGTTGTGTCGCAGAGGCGACTCTGACCCAGCTTGTGTCGCAGAGGTGGCCATGACCCGCCCGTTGTGTTGCAGAGGTGACCCTGACACAGCGGTTGTATTGCAGAGGTGACCTTGAGCCAGCCCTGGTGTTGCAGAGGTGACGCTGCTGGTGGCCTGCGGTCCGTTCACCACGGCCGCGGACGTGCAATACTCGCCGCTGCGTGACCTGCTGACCAGGGTCAGCCAGCTGAAACCCCAGCTCCTCCTGCTGATCGGCCCGTTCGTCGACGCCAAGGTAAAGGCTCATCAGCACCAGGCTGAGAGTGGACTACTGTGCGGTGGAGGAGGGCAGACGAAGACTTTAGGATGGAACCGAGAGCCATGTGTGAACAGGCGTGTTTGAATGTCTCGTGCTGGGTGGCGGCGGGCGCTTGGTGTGGCAGCGATGTGAGGAGTATCGGATTTATCTGCGCTTGCATTGGTACGTGCATCACTGTGTTGTGCAGCGCTCCCAGTGGCTCCTATTTCGTGGCGTGGAAGCGATCCAATCGTGCACCTCACAGCACAGTTTCAAGGGTTTTCCTCCGTAATGCTGATGAATAGAGCAAGTGGGGTGACAGGCTGTTGATTTAGATTATCTGCTGGTAATAGCTGAGGAATTGTTCACCTCTGGGATGGGCAGAAAACAGTAGGCTGGACGGAAGGATGGGGGGGGGGGTTGGCAGAAAATCTGACGGTGGAAGGGAGGACCAGGAGCTGAATAGAAAGCCAGACAGTGAAAGAGAGGATCAGGGTAGAAGAGATGCTAAGGGTGACGCCTCTACATTGTCGTCCTTCCGGTTACCTCATATGGAACTGATGGGTCGCTTCTCCGGTGCTCTCTCGCATGCCAGTACGTAAGTGACGCCTGGGGCCTGGATGCTCGAAATGTTGTAATTTGTTCAGTGTTTGTATAAATGAGGGAAACGTATTGGAATGCAGAGTACGGGAGTATGCGATGTAGTGAGTCTGATGTTTGGACTGGAATTGTAACTATCTGTCTGACTACTTCACCCCCCCCCCCCTCCCTCGGTCACCGGTTATCGACTGCGGTCGACGGCGGCGTACGAGGAGGTCGCCCCAGCGCCTGCACCGCCGGGGCGACCTCCCCTCCCTTGCCTGTGCTCCGGCCGCAATCGATGTAGCGCCATGGGCACGGGGGCTTCGCCCCTTCCAATGGAAATGTGCGCTCATCCGGAGATGGTCGAGTGCGCACCGCCGCCGCTCAACTGGTTTTCCGGCCACAGGCGCCCCCCAGATGCGAAGACCGGCTGGAAGGTGAAGGGGGCGCCTCGCGCCCTGCCCTGCCCGACCTGCGCCAACTGTCTGTCCGCACAGGGCCGCCCACTTATTGTGCGCTAGTTCACCCACCCCAGCGAAATTCAGCTGAAAGGGCCCGCTCAGAGATTTCCGCACTGGCGCCGCTCCAGACGAGTGCCGCCTCCCAATGTAAATTGCTGGGTCAGCCCGCCGACCACGTGTGGTGTCTGAGTCATCGGCAGCGGCGTGTGACACCAGTTATCGCAACCCACCGCCCGGACTGCACTGGAGGCGCTAGCGGGGCCACCTGGCTGGCGGCCAAGCTGGTCACGTGACGCGGCACCTGGACGGGCAACTCGCCATGTATGGACACGTGATTCTCCGATTGGCTGATGGATGGTGACGGCGCTGGCGGCGAGACATCGTCGGTTCAGGCGGGGTCAGGGGGGTTCTCGCGGGCCGGTGCTAGTGGCCGGGCCGGGCCGTTGCGCGAAGTTTGTCGGAGAGACACGAGATCGTACCTGCGGGGCGATGGGTCGAATTTACACCGTAGTGTGGCACAACCGCTCGGTGCAAAACCCGGCGATGGAAGGGTAATTAACGGCAGCCGTTTCGAACCGTCTGATGCGAAGCCGAGGTCAAATTAGGACTACCACGTGTCGGGAGACGAACTGCCCCGCAGCAGGCACTTGCCGAGGTCTAACTAGGACTACCGCGTGTCAGGAGAATAGCTCCCATACAATGAGCATTCGCGGTATAACTAGGACTACCACATGCCGGGGGACGAACTCCCCTGCAATAGCCACTCGACGATCTAATGGACGCTGAACGATATATTGGAACTGGAAGAAGCCAGTAAGCGCCAGGTACGGTACAGTGTGCCATGTCGAACGAGGGATTGCCATATGAGGCGGAGAGTCAACGCGTGCAGGACGATAAAGGTCATTTGCTCTGCCATTAAATCGAGTGTGTTTTCCCACCAAGGCTAAAGCAAGTGCACATTTACGTTAAAGGAATTTTACGTTAGTGTATGTGATGTTTCAGGTGCTGAAGGCAGGGTGAGGGACATCTCCCGGATGTTTAAATTGTATTAGTTTTCCTTATTCCTCCGCAAAATAATTTGTAGCTCTGGGAGGGTAGTGATTTTGAGAATAAAGTTGATCTTCCGGGTGTGCCGGCTTTAGACTGTTCTTGTCGAAGAGCACCGATGGGGAGTCTTTACCGTGTGGACAGGGAGGTAGTTGTACACACCGCCTATCACGCCGGCCGCCGCGCGTTCGTTGTTAGGAGAGGGTTAGTCAAAGCATACCATGCAGGGTTGTCAGTGGGTTTAGTACGGTGTTTGACAATTCAGCTCATGTACTGTGCACACCACATCGCCAACACTCACTTCAACGCGCAATGCATGCCCGCGATGCACTCTCAGGAAACACGTAATGAGCCATCCCGAATGACATCGGACGTAAATGAGCCGATATCTTTTCCCATTTGAAATAACGTGTCACCTAGCGTAGATAAGCCGAATTACTTTTGGGAGATCCAGAGGAAACATCGACGTCGATGAGCCGAATTACCATGTAATTCATAACGTAGAACGGCTACCTCCGAGGTCCGAGGTGCAGTGGAGGCGGGAGGAAGACGAGTCGGCGGTGTGGTGATGTGTGAGGAAGCCTTGGTGGTAGAGACACGTGGAGACGTACCTCGTATCCGGTCAGAGGTGAAGGAGGTGAAGGAGGCGGGAGGAAGACGAGTCGGCGGTGTGGTGATGTGTGAGGAAGCCTTGGTGGTAGAGACACGTGGAGACGTACCTCGTATCCGGTCCGAGGTGAAGGAGGTGAAGTGGACGCGGGAGGAAGACGAGTCGGCGGTGTGGTGATGTGTAAGTGTGGTAGAGACACGTGGAGACGTACCTCGTATCCGGTCCGAGGTGAAGAAGACGAGTCGGCGGTGTGGTGAAGTGGACGCGGGAGGAAGACGAGTCGGCGGTGTGGTGATGTGTGAGGAGTTGGTGGTAGAGACACGTGGAAAGTACCTCGTATCCGGTCCGAGGTGAAGGAGGTGAAGGGACGCGGAGAACGAGTCCCTTGCCGTGTGTGTATGGTGCCCACGTGCAACATGCACTATGGTTCCTCCGCTGTCGTAGTGGCGATATCAGGTCGCAATTGGCCGTAGTGCTGCCTGAGAAGGAGCGCATGTCCACGCGAACGTCACGTCATTGTAACTGTCACCGGTGATGGCCATTTGTTGACAATTCCATGAGGTTTGTGTGTGCGCTATATTGCAGATTGTCGAGAACGAGCTGGCGGAGACGTACCAGCAGCTGTGGGAGCGGCTGCTGCAGCTCATCCGCACCGCTGTCGAAGGGTGAGGAGTCTGCCATCTAGTGTACATAACGTAACTGGCAGTGGTTTCCGCATGCGATAGGATGAGCGATAAACGATAAACGATAATTATCGCTGTTAAGTAAATCGGTTATCGTTATCGTTTATCGCTAAATTTTCAAAATTATCGCTCATCCACTTATCGCAAGTTCCAAAAATTATGAACGATAAACGATAAAATGTAAAACGGGATGATGGAAAAATGGAAGACGATCGACAGTGTATGCCGCGCGACAGTGTGTGTGCGCAACCTGTTGCCATCTGCTAAGTGTACAGATCTGTCAGACGGCCGACGGGTGGTATAAATGTGCGCGGCGGGCCGGGCAGAGGTCAGTCACAGGGGGGTCCACTCCCGCATATCTGGCAACTATCCAAATCTTCAGGTTAAAATAAGCCTATTTTCAAAGTTAATATAATTGAGATAATTGGATTATTTCATTATCATTTGAAAATAGCATTCTGTACTCAGTGTAAAGAACTTGAAATAACATGTAGTTATTGATTGAGGCTTATTTTCAAAAAACCTTTAAGAACTGGCATTGTTCTACACTCCCGCATATCTGGCAACTATGCATATCTTCAAGTTAATATTAGCCTATCTTCAAAGTTAATCATAATTGAGTTAATTTTATTATTTCATTATCGTTTGAAAATAAAATTGTTTACTCAGTATAAAGAATTCGAAATAAGATTTTGTAGTTATTGATTGAGGCTTATTTACATAAAACCTTTAAGAACTGGTAGGGACGATGGACATACGAGGGTTTGTCAAAAGCATATTCCTCGCGCCGCAAAACAGACGACGTTACGCATGACGTACGAGGGTTTATCGAAAGTGGTTGCGTCGAAAATATAATTACTTCTGCCGAAAATATAATTACTACTATAAATACAATTATCGTTATCGTTTTATCGCTATCGCTGTTAATTTTGTGAAATTTTTTTATCGTTTATCGTTTATCGTTATCGCAAACCTTTCTTATCGTTTTATCGTTATCGCAGGTCCGAAAATTAGTTATCGCGGAAAGCACTGGTAACTGGCAGTACTGGCCGGCGCCGCCGCTCGCCGTCAGCTGGTCTGGTGTCTGGTGCAAAGGCTGATTGAAGACGCGAAACACAAACATGGTGTTCACGAAGGGTAAGGGATCGGGTGGGGTCCGTGCAGGTTGAATTGCACTTGTCCCGGGTGGGCGCTAAAAGACCAGTGCAGGCGATGCGCCCTAAAGCCGAAATATGTAACAGCACTGGTCCCGGTCGGTACAGGCTATCAGTATCTGGATATTTCTGGATGGCGTGTTCAATATGTACCTCCTGGCTCATGGCATCACCTACTCTGGCCCACTGCCTTCCTTCTTTTGTCTTTTTCATTACACGCATACGGTCTACTCTGTAAGTTGGTCCTCTGAATTGCATCCCTACATGGCGCGGTGCAATTGTACCTCCCTGCAGCGGACAAGCTGTGTGGAATTTTCCACTGTCTGACAGTTTTAAGTCTTACTCATGACTGTAACCGATACGGCAACCAGGACCATACAGAACCAAAGATAGTGAGAATGCTCATCTTGTTAGCAGCCATGTCAAGTTGTATAATGCTGCCGTATGAAGTGGAAAAATTCAGATGGGAGAGCAGGCATCTTTTTGACAGTCGTGTTCGAAGAGTTAGAAAGTTCTTGGATGACCGTCCGATCGCCGTAGGGCCGGTGAGGTAGACATGGGTCGAGCCGAGTGATGGCCGTAGAGGTTGGTGTGGAGCTACACCAATCTCGGTAGGGCAGAGGCAGGTGTGGAGCCCCACCACATACCTGGAGTCGATGAGATTTAAAGTCGATCCCGGGGGAAAGTAGCATTAATATGCAGTTCACACTAGATGGGGCTATGCTTGCCCGATCGAATTTCTACCGTCGTCCCGGCAAAAACAAACATTGGCTCCCAGTCGGGAGTTACTCCAGATCCGGCGTGAACCGGGGATTTGGGCGTCCGAAATCGGATGTTTTTTGGGTGGCAGGCCATCCGACATTTCTGGAAGTTAAAATATTTCAGCTTTTGTCGGACCGAACACCCGATAAAAAAAACTGAGCTGCAGTGGCACTTGCTGGGATTGTTATTCCTGACAATGCTGATACTTTTTTCTTGATGTGTGGATTTTCTTTGCGCGTGGATCTTAAGTGTACTCAGAACTTAACTTCATCTAGTATACCTCCAACATCTCATGGTTCTCATGGTTAAGGATTTGGGTGATTGTGGAGTGGATGGAGGAAGTCATGGCCGGAGAGTTGATTGGTGGTCAAGACGGCTCCTCGGCAACTCAATCCTGACCGACTGGCGGGTGTACTGCCATAGCCAGGATTTTGCCTGATGGCTGTTGGCTGGCTAGGATGACCTTTTATGAGTACTTCCAGAGGCGTTGCATGCATGTTTATTCATGGCGATCTGATTTTGGAGGGAGTAGTGGGCTGATGTGAGCAGCTTGATAAACATTGCGTTCATGCGTTTGTTCTCCATAATATGCCAACTGGAAATGTGGCTCAGCTGACGGCTGACCTATGTGATCTCGCCACAACGCGCAGCTCTTAATTCACGTCAGTCGCGTCAGTCGTCAGCAGTCACAGTCCGGTCTCGTCGGCCCAAAATTCAGGATGCCGTAATGTGGATGGTGTGGCTGTCGATTTCAGCTTCGTTCTGAATACGATTTTGCTCAGAGATTGACACATTTTCCGGTCCGGCCAACTTTCTCCGGACCCGCTGTGAGCCTGCATCAGACGGCTGGGAATCATCGCCCTTGGACAGCCTGACGGATACCTCGAGACTGCCTAAAGGAGATGGTGGCCGAGACGACCAGTAGGACGACTATGTGGTGGTTGTGGTGGAGCTGCCGTGGCTAATATAAGACCTGTTGCGGCAGACAGGCTACGAATCAGCCGCAGTTGCGTTCTCATCAACCAGTTATAACATCCACCTTATTCTGCCAAATGTAGGCGGAAGTGTAGGCACTTCTGACCCTTATTGTGCCGATCGTCGGCTGGATTGTAGGCACTTCGGGCCCTTATTGTGCAAAATTTAGGCGGAAATGTAAGCACTTTGAACACGTGCAACCGATTTCGGCAACTCAGCATGGCACTGGCCCTGCACATTTTAGCTGCTCGTGTCTTGTTATTCAGAGGTACCAGATTTCAGCATCATGGCTCAGTTTTTTGGTGAGCTGAAAACCAACTTTTCAGTCCGTTCGAGCTGAAATTGTGCAATTTCGGCCAGGATTGGCTCTTGTGTGTCATATGGTGCACGCAGTTGGAATTTGAATACACCACGTCGGATTGGAGTATGCCTGTGGCAGTTGGTTGCAGTTGGTTCCGGCCAGTTTATGCCTTGCAGCCGTTCAATATGGCATCTTGTATTGTTTTCCAATCTGTGTCGGTCACGTGAGGCGATGCACCCATGTGGCATGGTCGGGGAACCTGGCACCCGCTGGCCATCACGGTTTGGTCGGGCGGCTCTGGAAACTCTTTTTTACACGCGTAACCTCGCTCGCGTCTCGCCACGATCCCGCTCGTAATCAGGCCCATGGTCCTGTGGATGTGTATTGTCAGTAGCAGGTGTTTGTGTGTTTATTGGGTGACTCACGACGCACTTTGTGCACAATCACGGCTAATGGCGCCGCCCACACTGTTTCACCGGTGGGCGCAGCGTTGGGAAATGTCCCGAGTGGCGCGAGTGTTAAACCCGGGACCTTTGTATGCAGAACTCAACTTCTTAGCCACTCAGCCATCCCCGCCCCGTCAGTAGCAGGTGCACATATTTCTGAAGCTCTAGTAGTTGTCCAGTCGTTCCATCTCTGGGTATGTTCATACAGTGGTTGGCATTCGGGCCTCGTCGATGCCAGAACTGCTCGGTGTCTGTGTGTAGTGGCAAGTGATGGTATACCAGGGCCGCTCGGTGTCTGTGTGTAGTGTCACGTGATGGTATGCCAGGACCGCTCGGTGTCTGTGTGTAGTGTCACGTGATGGCATATCAGGACCGCTCGGTGTCTGTGTGTAGTGTCAAGTGATGGTATACCAGGGCCGCTCGGTGTCTGTGTGTAGTGTCAAGTGATGGTATACCAGGGCCGCTCGGTGTCTGTGTGTAGTGTCACGTGATGGTATGCCAGAACTGCTCGGTGTCTGTGTGTAGTGTCACGTGATGGTATGCCAGAACTGCTCGGTGTCTGTGTGTAGTGTCACGTGATGGTATGCCAGAACTGCTCGGTGTCTGTGTGTAGTGTCAAGTGATAGTATACCAGAACCGCTCGGTGTCTGTGTGTAGTGTCAGTGATAGTATACCAGAACCGCTCGGTGTCTGTGTGTAGTGTCACGTGATATTATACCAGGACCGCTCGGTGTCTGTGTGTAGTGTCAAGTGATGGTATGCCAGGACCGCTTGGTGTCTGTGTGTAGTGTCACGTGATGGTATGCCAGGTCGGCCGCCAGATCCGCTCAGCGACGCAGTGATATATTCGTGAAATGGGGCGGACTACCCACTTTCTGAATACACGATCGACATCCGTGTCCAAGAAGTATTGACATCCCGTCTCGTGATGCGTGCTTATGAAGCCTTCTTGTCTCCTTTCTAACAGTGCCTCGTTGATGTGTATCATGGGCATGCTTTCGATAAGGGGTGGTGATACATGAACATTTCGCAACGCAATTTCATGAAAATGGGCTACCTATAATGCAATGTGGTATGCAATATAAGTTTATGATAATAATATTTGTATCGCTATTCCGAATATAGCTCTTCCTATATTATTCATCTCACGAGAAAAGAAGTTCATCATAAGTACGCCATTAACTCAAATTTTAGTCTGGATAGCACTAAAAGCATCTTGAATGCCAGTAATTCCATCGCAAATTCCAACATCCATCTGTGCTCGTTTCAGTACATCCCACCTAACAAGACACCATTATTTTAACACCGCAGCGACGCCGCCCGGTTTCAGGTCGGGCACGCGCGTGCTGCTGGTCCCCTCCACGGCCGACCTGCACTCTGAGCCAGTGCTGCCGACTCCTCCGTTCGCCGCTGTCGGCGCACCCTTCAGCATGCTGTCCAACCCGTGCTGCGTGGACGCCGGCGGCCTGGTGGTCGGCGTCACCTCCTGCGACGTGCTGATGCACCTCAGTCAGCAGGACGTCAAGCTGTGAGTGGGCAAGAGGCGGTCAGGCGGTGCAACACGGCTGAGTTGGGTCAGTCATGTGACACCCACGACTGGTCGTTTAGCTCTGACGCTCGTGGTTTTCAAAGCATTGTATTGGTAATTTAACGCATGCCCAGGAGGAAAATTCTTGAAGACATTTGGCCGGAGCTTTTAATGATGCTGTTTTATTAAGTCAGCCGTCCAAACCTTGTGCTTGTAGTGTATTGAATTTGGAGATAGTTTTGTGGTCCATGATATATTCACGCGTATTGATGACACGACAGGTTTGGTAATTCCGAGAGAAAATGATCAGCAATGCTGTTCTTTGAACGCCACTGTGATAAAAAAAAACAATGTTTTCGCTTAAAGTTCGTGGGGTGGCCGCTTCGTCGGCTGTGTCTGGCCATCTGAGTGGCTGGTGCGGCTGGTGTCTGGTCTGGGCTGGTGCGGCTGGTGCCGAGTCTGGTGGTGCGGCTGGTGTCGGGTCTGTGGTGGTGCGGCTGGTGCCGAGTCTGGTGGTGCGGCTGGTGTCGGATCTGGGGTGATGCGGCTGGTGCCGGGTCTGTGGTGGTGAGGCTGGTGCGGCTGGTGTCTGGTCTGTGGTGGTGCGGCTGGTGCCAGGTCTGTGGTGGTGCGGCTGGTGTCGGGTCTGTGGTGGTGCGACTGGTGTCTGGTCTGGGGTGGTGCGGCTGGTGCCGAGTCTGGTGGTGCGGCTGGTGTCGGGTCTGTGGTGGTGAGGCTGGTGCCGGGTGTGCCGGTGCTCTGTGGTGGTGCGGCTGGTGTCGGGTCTGTGGCGGTGCGGCTGGTGTCGGGTCTGGGGTGATGCGGCTGGTGCCGGGTCTGTGGTGGTGGGGCTGGTGCGGCTGGTGCCGGGTCTGGTGGTGCGGCTGGTGTCTGGTCTGTGGTGGTGCGGCTGGTGCCGGGTCTGTGGTGGTGCGGCTGGTGCCGGGTCTGTGGTGGTGCGGCTGGTGCCGGGTCTGGGGGTGGTGCGGCTGGTGCCGGGTCTGGGGTGGCGCGGCTGGTGCCGGGTCTGTGGTGGCGCGGCTGGTGTCGGGTCTGGGGTGGTGCGGCTGGTGCCGGGTCTGGGGTGGTGCGGCTGGTGCCGGGTCTGTGTTGGTGCGGCTTGTGTCTGGTCTGTGTTGGTGCGGCTGGTGCCGGGTCTGGTGGTGCGGCTGGTGTCTGGTCTGGGGTGGTGCGGCTGGTGCCGATGGTCTGTGGTGGCGCGGCTGGTGCCGGGTGTGGGGTGGTGCGGCTGGTGCCGATGGTCTGATGACGGCGTGTGTGCTGCAGGCCGGGACCGGCACCCAGCGACCGTCTGGCGCGCCTGGCCGGCTACCTGATCGACCAGCAGTGCTTCTACCCGCTGTACCCGCCCGACGACAGCGTCGGCGTCGACTTGCAGCAGTGGCGCGCCCACTGCCAGCTGGCGCAGCTGCCCCACGTGCTGGTCACTCCGTCCGACTTCAACGGCTTCGTTAAGGTGGGTGGACGTCGGCCGCGGCTTTCCGGCGGATAGTCACCTGCTGATGGGCTGCACATGTAGCGTGGGCGTCGCCATGCCTGACGTTGAGAGTAGTGGCAGGTGGCGGTCTTGGGCCTTTCAAATTAGCTATTGCCGGTGGTTTCCTTTTGTATTCATCTGACGGCGACGAACATTATGAATGTTCGGTAGCGTAGAGCGATGAAGCGGTAAATTGCACGCTTCGGACTGCATTTGACGATACACACTGTCGTATGATACACACTGTGCACGTACTGTATACACTTTATGATGATATGCACTGTACATGTACTGTATACACTGTCTGGTGATACACACCGTACATGTACCGTGCACACTGTCTGATGATACTCACGGTCCGTTTTGGGGACATGTGGCCTTCGCGCATAAGCAGCTAGTCAAGTTCAGTTCAGTAGAACGGAGAACCATCTGTGCAACGTATTCATAATACGGGGCTCCGGGCATGTTTAACATTGTTCTGTTGCACAATCGCGGCATGAATGTTGAAACTGTGGTGTACTTCTGCCCGCGGAGGCTGAACGTGGTGTAGTGAGTGTTGAAATGTGAATGTGAAAGATGTTTTGATCCCGAAAGGCATTGACGCCTTTCACGGCATCGATTTCTAATCTTGCTATGACATTTGCACGTGTGGTAGTGAGAGCCCTCCACGTACACAAAATATGCACGTCATGCGGATGGCCTGGTGACGTCACCTCTACACCTCAGGTGGTCGGGTAGCAGTCAGCTCTATACCTCAGGTGGTCGAGTAGTGGTCACGTCTACACCTCAGGTGGTCGGATAGCAATCACCTATACACCTCAGGTGGTCGGGTGGCAGTCACATCTGTGCCTCAGGTGTCCTGGTGGCAGCCACCTATACACCTCAGTTGGCCGGGTGGCGGTCACATCTACACCTCATGTGGTCGGGTGGGAGACCGCTCTGAGCCTCAGGTGGTCGGGTAACAGCCCCTTCTACGCCTCAGGTGGCCGGGTGACGTAGCCATGTACCCACCCTATGGTTGATGTAGTTGGAGCATTAAGAGATCCTGTGGTTGATGGAACATGGCTAAAATAATGTTTCTTCATGAGGTGTCGAAGCGAGTACAGTAGGATGTCGAAATTCGCCATGAAAGTGTGGTTTCAAATACATTATTAGTCATTGACGCTAAATTTTTATCCCCATGTCGTCCTTACAAGTGAGGCTTCTTGGCTTGCTTTGACACCTAATTTAGGGATTTTATGCAAGCGATAACGATGAAACGTTGCATGATATAAGCTAGCATTGTAAGGCAATCTACATCATAGGTGGTTCTAACCTGGAATTGTGTTTCGAGATGTTCGTTTATCACCATCAGTAATGGTGAGCATAAGAGTGATGTTTATTTACAAGATACTGTTAGAAATGACTGATGGGGACTTCGTGAACACATGAACCACGACGGTCGATACTTCTTTGGAAAGGATGTCGATTGAGTGTTCACTAAGTGGTACATTTCACCATGTTTCACGAATCATTTATCGTTCCCTTGGTCAGAAGTCCCGACGGACCCCAGCCCGTCCTTCCCCAGCCCAGTCCTTCCCCAGCTCAGATCCAGATGCAATGGTAACTCGGCCTCATACGCTGTGCAGTATTATTACTTCGGCATACTCTTGCAATCCCGGCGCTTGTCGATCTGGCCCTCGCGGACCTGGTGGGTTTGTGGGTTTGCTATTGTCGGGCCCCGCCGAGTTTACAGGCTTGCTGACGTAACACTGTTCAGCAGGAAGCGACGGTCGGGTGTGTTGGTGTGCTGCAGGACATTGTCCAGGTGTGCTGCGGCTGTTGGTCGGGTATGTTGGTGTGCTGCAGGACATTGTCCAGGTGTGCTGCGGCTGTTGGCCGCGTGTGTTGGTGTGGTGCAGGACATTGTCCAGGTGTGCTGCAGTTGTTGGTCGGGTATGTTGGTGTTGTGCAGGGCATTGTTCAGGTGTGCTGCAGTTGTTGAGTTGTTGGCCGTGTGTGTTGGTGTGGTACAGAACAGTGTCCAGGTGTGCTACGGCTGTTGGTCGGGTATGTTGGTTTGTGCAGGACATTGTCCAGGTGTGCTGCGGCTGTTGGTCGGGTATGTTGGTGTGCTGCAGGACATTGTCCAGGTGTGCTGCGGCTGTTGGTCGGGTATGTTGGTTTGTGCAGGACATTGTCCAGGTGTGCTGCGGCTGTTGGTCGGGTATGTTGGTGTGCTGCAGGACATTGTCCAGGTGTGCTGCGGCTGTTGGTCGGGTATGTTGGTGTGCTGCAGGACATTGTCCAGGTGTGCTGCGGCTGTTGGCCGAGTGTGTTGGTGTGCTGCGGCTGTTGGCCGAGTGTGTTGGTGTGGTGCAGTTGTTGGTCGGGTGTGTTGGTTTGTGCAGGACATTTTCCAGGTGTGCTGCAGTTGTTGGTCGGGTATGTTGGTTTGTGCAGGACGGTTATCCAGGTGTGCTGCAGCTGTTGGTCGGGTGTGTTGGTGTTGTGCAGGACGGTTGTCCAGGTGTGCTGCAGCTGTTGGTCGGGTGTGTTGGTGTTGTGCAGGACGGTTGTCCAGGTGTGCTGCGGCTGTTGGTCGGTGTGTTGGTGTTGTGCAGGACATGGGCCAGGTGTGCTGCAGTTGTTGGCCGACTATGCTGCAGCAGGTGACCGGCGTGTCTGTCCACAATGCAGGAGGTGAACGGCTGCCTCGTCGTGAACCCGTCTCGTCTCGCGCGCGGCCAGGTCGGCGGCACGTTCGCCAGGATTAGGATCCCCACCGCCCAGGATGGCAAGTGGAGCGGCAAGTTCGCTGGTCAGGTGCTGAAAATCTGAAATGTGATCATCTCTAGCTGCTCTGGAGCACGGACCTGGCGGCTGGCCTTTGTCCTGTGCTGCGAGGCACCTGTCACCAGTGGTTCTCGAACTCGCTGCCCTGTAAGCAGTGGTATTTGTGCTGCGCTTGCAGACATCTATGAGCAGTGGTTCTCGAACTCGATGCCCTGTAAGCAGGTGTGTTGTGGACCGTTCTGTGAAGTGTGCCCCTGGCCGTCAGGTGTTGCATCGCCCGAAGGACACTGACCCTCGACCAAATTGTTTACTGGTTGTGGTCGCGTGCCTGGTGGCCTCCCGCCCTTGGTGCACGTACTGTTCCTGTATCAATTCCATAGGTCGTGCTGTTTTTTCTTTCAAGTCCACTGGTGGTGTTGGTGTACCTGATAGCCGTGCACCGGTGGTGCCTGGTGCTGTTCCTGTATCAAGTCCATCGTTCGTGCTGATTTCCGTTAATTGATCATGTAATAAACAGTTGTTTTGTATTTGTGTCTGTGCGTTGTTTGATGTGCTTCGTACGTTGTTGAATCGGAAGGTGTCTTTTCATTATGTTTATCAGTGGATGTTCGTAGTGGACTCTACTCAACTGAGTACTAGTACTAGTGACTACTACTACTGTTGTGGCTACTAGATAGCCACCAACAGTCGTAAATCCATATTGCTATCTTATGATAAGTATCTGATATTCCACATGCGTTCGCCATTGTACAATTGTTTGTTTTGCCACTTCGTCTGAACATAATTCACTAAGCGCGTTTCATTTTTATATACTGACCTCGCATATTCTAAGAAGACAAGGCGGTCGTGAGATGTGCAGAGGTATATTGCTGATGAAGCCTAAATACGCAGGTCAAATATTTACACCCTCGGTTCCTTAGAGAGCTGGTGTGCATTGGTCTCCCCTATCCTGGCAAGGCGTAGTTCCAGTAGCTTCACGCGCTCGCATTCAGTCCCCGGCTGGGAGTGTAAGTTGACAATTGGTCCGATAAGGCCGGGAAGAAGATTCCCGGGCGGTCGTGTCGGTGCATTCGCGGTACGTTAAGCTCTGGGCCAAAGTTCTGTCGTTGAGCTGGAACTCGATGATGGGATGGTGGGGTCAGGGTTCACGCAATGAGCTCTTCTTAGCACAGGAACCTGGTCCATAAGGTTACCCTAGTAAGTGTTCGTATCAAATTTCAATAATATGTACATATACGTGTGTATGCGTATATGTGGGGGATGTAGCGCGCCTACCTCCGCCCGTGTCCGGGGGTATGCGCCATGAGGACCAGCCTCGCACAAGGGCGGCAGCAGCGGTGTGGGTGCGGCCGGCGGTGCAGTAGGCACCACGTGTCGCGCGCGTGTGCTGCTGCACTGGGTGCGCCCGGGGCCATTCGGTGGTGACCTCGGTCGCCTTGGCGGAGAAGCGCATGTCTGCCTCAGGATGCGATGGCGCGAGGTGGTTGGTGCGGAGCGCTGTCCGGCTGCGAGCGGTTGTGACAGATCTCATGCTTATGTAGCGAATACAGGAGCTGAAGCCCGGAGTCGTGGATCGGAGCCTACCCACGGAGCACTAAGCATCGGAGCATTACATGCATGCATATATATATATACATAGGTATACACGTAATATATATATATGCACGTTACGCTATTGACCTTGTGTGGCCTTCACTTCTGGCCTGCAATCCGCACTTCTGTTCACCTTGTGTTTCCTCGACTGATCTGGTCTTGCGTGGCCTCGATTGCTCTGACTTGGATCCATGATTCTTTTCACCAGGTTTTGCCTTGACTGGCCTGGCCTAGGTCAGTCATTCTTTTGGCCTTGGGTGGCCTGCACTAGTTTGACCTAAGTCCGTAATTATGTTGACCGTGTGTGGCCTACACTGGTCTGACCTAGGTCCGTCATTATGTTGACCTTGTGTGGCCTCCACTGGTCTGACCTGGGTAAGTGATTCTGCATAACGTATCGGCGGCCATATTGCCACAATGCTGTTTAGTTCGGTAGAATGAGCTGGTGACATGGGTTTAAACCAAATCTAAATTTTGCGCACATCGTGCATTTTCACTAATTTGCCTCCCTTGTACCATGTCTTGACCACAGTTCACGTCGTTCTAATGTATAAGCTACCAGGTTATATTCAGGTAAGGTGTAGTTTCTTAGTATCACTACGCGAAATGCATCTATGAGGTTTCACCCGTGTGAGACAAGACCACGAGATAAAATGTGCCCAAGTTTTCCGCCTCGCACCAGAATCCGAAACGCTGTAGGAAAAAAGTGTGCACGGTATCACGGGCGTGATGGGTGGGGTTGAGCCGTGCAGGTGAGCTCGCGCGCCAGTGCACAGCAGTAGACTCGCTCGTGACTATAAGCCGGTCTAAGTCGCGTTGAAAAGCCATGGTTTTCCTGACGAAGGTGACTTGCAGCAGCATATGATCTGGCTGTACAGGCCGACCTCATTTGCACCGGCATTTGCGGTCTGTCTGGCTGCAAAATGCTCTGTTCCTTCCTCGAGACTTATCTTGCATCTTTTGCGGTTCCACTTGTGATTCTTGAGACCGATTCTGCAGGTGCTTTTTTCAACCATGCGTCCGGTAATGTCCGAAGGAGAGATTGTGCTAAGGCAGGCGGTATTGTCGGCTCATGAGATTGAGCATGTGGATTGAGAAGTGAGAAGCGTAGCTTGATGCGGAACAGGACGTACAGTCAGTGCGTCCATAAGAAGAAACATTAATTCCACATCAATGAGAAGAAGAATGTTATACCACCTAACCGCATCAAAGACGTTATGTATATATTTACATGATAATGTGCAACACAGTGTAAGAACGAGTCCAAATGCATGCGCACTACTGCCTGACGAACGCCCAGGTACTCTAAGAAAGTCTCATCACGACGGCATTGTTCGAAAAGAATAGATTGAATCCATATTGATAAAGCTGGAATAAACAATCTGGTGGATTAAGCAGCGAAACATGTGCAAGAACAAGCAGATATATGTGTACGTTATCACACGATAGTGGTATACACACCGCCGTAGGTGGTCAGCTGTGTACGTCATCACGCGATAGTGGCATACACACCGCCATAGGTGGTCAGCTGTGTACGTCATCACGCGATAGTGGCATACACACCGCCGTAGGTGGTCAGCTGTGTACGTCATCACGCGATAGTGGCATACACACCGTCATAGGTGGTCAGCTGTGTACGTCATCACGCGATAGTGGCATACACACCGCCGTAGGTGACCGTCTGAACTCGTGGCTAAGTGGGGAAGCGAAGAGCCTGGCGAAGAATCTCACGGCACTACCCCTAGGTACTACATCCCATTTGTCACATTACGCCTGGTATAGCACACCTCGGCCTCGACGCCGATCTGGTCTTGCACCTTCTCCCTCGATCACAAGTGGACTTGGGACAGACAGGCACTCGCCAGTCAGTACTGCGTGACGATATGCGCGTCGAAACACTGAGCCAAGACGGAAGACATTTCGTGTTGCTCGCAGTGAACTTTACTTCCGAGTCGCCCTGAAGCCGGGTCCGCGTGTTTAGCACAGTATAGCTACTGTCAACAATGGGAAACCGACGATCTGAAGGATGGGGCCATTCTTGGTGTCGGACAGCAGTGAAGGGAGAACAAGCCTCAAAAGTTTGGCGATGTCGCTGTCGTTTGCCGTCGTTTGACTGCTACTGGTCGTCGCTTACATAAAAGCTAGTAAGGCTTGCCAATTTTTACCCAGTAGTTTTGACGGAAGTCGACAACACATTACACGAGCTGCATGCTCATGTGATCATTGGGCAACGCACTTGGTGACACCTGTGCGTGGACAGGTGACCATTTGGTGATAACATGTTTGTGAATTTACTAAGAATATATGTTGTCGGCGTATTTTTACAGGAATACTCCCATCGGCGTGGGGGGATTGGGGTTCAGCGTGATTTTCATAATTTGGCGTCGGATATCTGTTGCCCTATCAATCACACAGTGTGCGGTTATTTCTTGTACCTATGTGACTTCATAAGGAATGGATTGTGTCAGTGAATGTAATTCGCCATTAGTGACAGTGGTGCTGGACTGGCCGACTACCCAACTCGGCACCGCAACTGCAAGGATACATAGCGCAATTTCCTCTCACTTCCAAGAACTATTTTGTCTGCATTCAGTGCTGCCTGGTCAACACTTTCCTCCTCTAACCACGAAACGGGAGTTTGCCACTACCATTACCACTAACTATTTTTTTTTGTATTTCTAACACTAACTGTTGTTCTGGTCTGCTCGTCGTGTTCGGTTAGTCTGCCAGCCGACGGAAGTCTGACGCTACCGGTGCCAGTCTGTCTCGTACTCGGTCTGTCTGGCTGCCCGATCTGTGTGCAGCCCGCTAGGTCGGGCAGTGGTAATCGTGCAGTCAGCCAGTATTCTGCCCATCTGTCAGTGACGTTTGGCGTCTGGCAGGCAGTTAGTTTGTGAATGCGTGTCGGCTGTCATTGTCACGTGACGGCGGCCGTAGTCGTGTGACGGCCGGCCGTAGTCGTGTGACGGTCGGCCGTAGTCACAGCGACGGCGGCCGTAGTCACGTGACGGCCGGCCGTAGTCGTGTGACGGCTGGCCGTAGTCACGTGACGATCGGCCGTAGTCACGTGACGGCGGCCGTAGTCGTGTGACGGCCGGCCGTAGTTGGTGGTGTACGGCACCCTTCAGCAGAGGATTGGAGCAGACATCCGACTCCACTTTTCCAGTCTTCTTCCCTCTCACTCGCTGCCTGCTGTGTGCAGATGCTGCCGCCCTCCTCAGACATGCAGACACCAAGGTTTGCGTCGCCCTAGAAGCCTGCCGGAGACCAGTCGAGTCACAGCGGTATCTGATCGCGCGGGGAACTGCGCGCCTTCATCCTGACAGTGCTCCAACTGCTGGGAGGCTAATTCCCACGTGTTCTGAAACTCCGTATGCCCATGCCATCAGGATCGCAGGTTCTGAAGCAAATTGTTCGTGAGTATGTGCCATGAGTGTACCTAATCTATAGCTACCTTGGCACCTCGCTCCTGGCTGGACAAAATAACACTAACTTGGTTGAGACAAATGCGCAAGTACATTTTTATACGACGGGCCGCTTGTGAGGCTGCGATCAAGATGAGCTGTATGCTGGCGTCGTATTTTAGGTATGGCGGTCGGAACACAAAATTTTGACGGTGTTGTTGCATTTGTGTACCTTCGATATAGACTTTACATTTGCTTTGTTCTACGTTTGCAACAGTGGCTTTATCGTTGGCAATGTCACCTTTTTTTCAACAGCAATTTGCCGAGTGATTTTCCACCTACAGTCGAGTGCGTTGATTCCTGTCGAAATGCTGTTTCCGCCCCTATAACGAGGCCCCTATAGCAAGTGACGGTCCGAAGTTTCAGCACTGAACACGCCGCATCAGCGCCCGGTGCAGGGCAAGACATGGTTCGGGACTGAATCGCCTCGTGGCCGTCAGCCACATGGGCCACTCCTGACGTTGCCGTCAGCCTCCTGGGCCGCTCCTGACGTTGCTGTCAGCCACATGGGCCACTCCTGACGTTGCCGTCAGCCACATGGACCGCTCATAATGTTGTCGTCAGCTACATGGGTGCTCGTAATGTTGCCTCAGCTTCATGGGCAGTCCCTAACGTAGTCGTCAGCCCCATGGACCGTTTATAATGTTGTCCTCAGTCACATGGACCGCGCCTAACGTTGCCGTTAGCAGCATGGACAGTTACTGACGTCGTCAGCCACATGGACAGTTACTGACGTTGTCGTCAGCCACATGGACAGTTCCCAACGTTGCAGTCAGCCACATTGACCTCCCCTAATTTTGTCGTCAGCCACATAGACCGCTTCCATCGCTCTTCCCTGAGCACATTTGATCGTCTAAAAAGCACCAATTATTATATATCCCATTCGCGGCGTAGGCCTTTTGGTAACCCCTGCCCTCCCACGCCGATTGGTGGCGAAATAACCACGGAATGAAACGCTGATGAGACAGTAAAGTGACATGTTCCGCAACTTCACCCTTTATCAATGCACTATCTTGTGATTGACCATCCCAGGCAGGATGTATGATGCATTTGGTTCCAGTGGAAGCATTGCACCGTACTCGCACGGCTTAAATGGCACTTGCCTTGCAGGTAGAATGCCGCGTAGTTGGTAGGGTAGAGCGGTGGCTGGTATTTGTAGACTGGCTCTACTGGCTGTAACACAGTAGAAGGTGTGTTGTCAGGTGTCAACGCCTGTCGCCACACACACAGTTGCGATCTTGACAGAGTTATGAAGGATTTGCGACTGGTCGAAGTTGAAGGCAGGTGTGCGAAGGAGAACTTGAATGGCAGTCAGACAGTTTGTTATGGTATTCTTTTCTGGACGGCGCGATGGCCTCAAGACTGGAAATCCTTCACCATGTCAGGGGGTCAGTCATTTTCAGGATATATTTCAGCTTGATTAGGCAAAATGCCAAATTAGCATTACCAGGGCGCTCTGCTGTAATTCCGTATTCAACCACGTCGGAATCATTTAAGAGTTCTGGCCGCCATGTGTAATTTGTAAGCAATGGGTAGGTTTAATTTATTTTTCTTGAAATACGGACGTAAGTTCTTTGCCAATGCCTCGCCGCAATATATGAAGCCTGGCCCCGTATCGGTGATAATGGAAACCCGATATGTTATTGGAAGAATGTCTATTTTGTTTTTATAGCCTGCGTCTCAGGCAGGTTTTTCGGATCTCTGCTACCCCTCTCCCCCCCCCCCAGTCAAAATGGCATTGCGGAGACCCTGTATGGAAGCTAAGTGGCATTGTATGAAATTGTACCAATGTGTTACTGGAGCATATTCAGCTTTCGTAAACTTATTTATTATGCCACGTGATTAACTTTCATATATTCGTTCCGTAAACTGTGTCACACAACGAACTTGGCTCCGCTTCGTGTATTATTACTTTTTACGGGACTCTTGCAATAATATACCGGGGTCGGGTGAGGTATGTAATGATGGGCTAAGAATGAGAATAATATGTAGGCTGCAATGAGCTTTACCTCTTCGCCATTCTGAATCCGTCGAACAAAACTTTCGAAATGCCTCTTGATCATCGGGAAGTTACCTGATTGCACTTCCACCACTCGTTTCTTCTTTAATATAATTTCCTGATGACACCCGGGCGTCGGTAGCTTAGTGCTTAGGCTGAGCGTCTGGTACTCCAGAAGTACGGGGTCCTGGCCTGTCCTGACCTGACCTGCCCTCTCTTTCCTCGTTCTGCCCTGCCCTGCCTCGCTTTGTCCTGACCTGTCCTGTCCTGCCATGCTCTGTCCGGCTCTGCTATGCCCCAACCTACCCCGCTGTACCTTCTCCCTTCCTATTCATTCTTGTACTGTCCTGCCCTGTCCTGTCCTGTCCTGACCTGCTCTGTCCTGCCCTGCCCAAGGTGCAGCTACAGCTATTTCACATTATTAGTACAGCGGCAGCTATTTTACGGCCATGGCCGCACAATGTAGCCTTGTCTGAGTAGCCGGAGGTGCCACCATCGCCACCATCGCCGCCATCGCCGCCATCGCTATCATCACCGCCATCACCACCGTCGCCACCGTTGCCACCAGCAGTCACCACCACAACCGTCCGTCGTCTCTCCTGGTACCTTTATTTATCCTCCCCTCCGCCGCCACCACAATCACAGCAGTCACCATCACAACCGCCCGTCGTATCTCCCGTCACTCTTATTTACCCTCCCCTCCGTCGCCAGCAGTCACTACCACAACTGCACGTCGTCTCTCCTGGACTACTCTTATTTACCCTCCCCCTCCCTGCCACCACCACTGTCACGACTAGTCCCCACTAGTCACCACCACAACCGCCCGTCGTCTCTCTTGTTGCCTTATTTACCCACCCCTCCGCCGCCAGCACTGACACCACCACAGTCACCACCACAACCGTCCGTCGTCTCTCCCGTTACTCTTATTTACCCTCCCTTCCGCCGCCAGCACAGTCACCATCATTACCGCCCGTCGTCTCTCCTGTTGCCTTATTTACCCTCCCCCAACGCCGTCACCACAACTGCCAGTCGTCTCTCCCGTCACTATCATTTACCCGCCCTTCCGCCGCCAGCATGTTCACCACCACAGTCACCATCACTACCGCCCATTGTCTCTCCTGGTACCTTGACTTATCCTCCATCCGCCGCCACCAGTCACCATCACTACCGCCCGTCGTCTCTCGTGGTAGCTTTATCTGCCCTCCCTTTCTCCGCCAGAACTGTCACCACCACAGTCACCATCACTACCGCCCGTCGTTTCTCCTGGTACCTTACTTACCCCCACCGCGCCACAGTCACCATCACTACCGCCCGTCGTTTCTCCTGGTACCTTTATTTACCCTCCCTTCCGCCGCCAGAACTGTCACCACCACAGTCACCATCACTACCGCCCGTCGTTTCTCCTGGTACCTTTATTTACCCTCCCTTCCGCCGCCAGAACTGTCACCACCACTGTCACCACCACTACCGCCCGTCGTTTCTCCTGGAACCTTTATTTGCCCCCCCCCCCTTCCGCCGCGCCAGCACTGTCACCGGCACTGTCACCACCACTACCGCCCGTCGTCCCTTACCGGGATGAACTGCGATGCGCCGACTGAGTCGCCGTACAGCTGGACCGCCAGGGCGCTGGCGGATCTGGCCGCCCCCAGGCCCGCCTGGTCGGGCAGCACCATGTTGAAGAAGGGGATCAGGTTTGTTGGGCCGGTGCCGTATCCCGAGTAGTACTGGCTGAGCGCCGGCGCTGCCAGACTCAGCAGCACTGCACACACCTGCCGCACAAGCCCAACAGTCAGCTGGCGCGCTCTGCGTACACATGTCCGCTCTGGACAACTTGGTAACCGCACTGAGCAGCCAGACAGTTTCTCCCGAGAGTCTTACTCTGGTTCCGCCGTGGATAAGATATATGTTGAGCACCTTTCACAGACGTTAAACTTCCTCTCATCTCAGGCAGCAATTAGGTGCCTCCATTTATGCACTTGAATAGGGGAGGGTGGGTATGTTTTTGGCTGCAATGTTTTTTTAAGGACTGGCTGTGGCGAGATAGCTGCACTCGAAACCAGACGTTTGCAGCACGTGGTAGTTCAATCTGTTGGCTACATACCCACTGGCAAGCAAATTGTGTAGGGGAAGGTAATAAGAGTGCCCGGAGACATGTAGTGGCGGAGGGAAAAGTAAATAGGAATGACTGAAGGGCCGACTGGCAGTGTTTCTTGGGACTGTTTAGCTGGTGGAGTGCTTTAAATGTACTCGCCTCAACTGCTCGAATCTGCCCCACTAGTAGTCTGACGTCAGGCGATGCATAAGGTGGGTTCGGACAACAGCTGAGCCACACGGCTGTAAACCCCCACTGCATGTACCAGAGACCCTTTCAACACTCGCCGCTAGGTCTGGCCTCGTACGCTCGGGATACAGACGGCACAAGTAGAGCATGTTACAAGCCGACAAATCTGAATAAAAGTGTTCAAATATGTCTTCGGAAACTCACTGCTAGAGCTACCCTTAACCAATGAGGTAGCCAGGGGGACGAAGTCAGCAGTGCCCTCCCTGGATGATCAGAGGAGGCCCTCCCCAGAAGACCGTCGTGAAGCACCCGCAAGGGCCCCTCAAGACGCGGATGCAACAGACCAGCAAGGGCCCCTGGGCCGATGTGAACGGCCCTTGGACGGACGAAAGGGCCCCGAGTGGATGGAAAGTGTCCGGGCCGATGAAGAAGGCCCCGAGTGAATGGAGGGTTGCTTTTTGTTTCTTGTGTGGTTTACAACGCACTGTATGTACGACCACGGCTAATGGCGCCGCGCATGCTGCTTCACTGGTGGGGCTGCGAGGTTGGGAAGTGTCCCTAGTGGTTCAAGTGTTGAACCCAGTACCTTGGTATTTAGAGCTCAACACCTTAACGACTCGGCAGACGCCGCCCCGAGTCAATGAAGGACGTTGAGGGCCCGGTCCGGGCCTACGTGAAGGACTTCCGGGTGGGCCGAGTGGCTCCAGGTCACTGACAGGGCCCGGGTTGGGACTGAGTGTGTCTCTGGATCGCTACGAAGGTCCCGGCAGGAGACAGCATTAAGGGCCCCGGGCCGACAGTCAGCCAAAGCCCCACAGGGGCTCCTTGCATGATCGGGAAGGCCCAAGTGACCATTGAAAGCTTTGAAATGGTGGCCACCGGCCGTATGAAGAGTGTCCTGAGCCGTGAAAGTAAGCCCCTGGGGATGACAGAGGGGCCCGGGCCGAACGTGCAGGGCCATTGGATCGACTTTGGCTCACGCTGATGGAGAGGAGCTCAGAGCTTACAGAGGGCCTCACACTAATGAAGAGGCACCTTAGCTACGCAGGCGGTCCAGGCCAAAGCGCAGGATTCCCGGTGCTGCGTAATGGGCCTCCAAACCCACGGATGGGTCCCGGCTATTAAAAAGAAATGGCGTATCCAATGAATGGAGGAGCAACGTCCTTGGCGTGACCGTTAGCCCTCGGGGCGCATGGGTAGCTCTATGACCCAGGAAGAATTAAAGCGCTTCTAACAGTGTGTGTGAAAAGGGTCCTTGAAACCTAAAGACGTTCACCATGAAGGCTGACAAGATTCGTGAAGACAAGTGAACGGCATGCCAGCTGGAAAGGGCGGAATCGGCTAGAAAGGCAGAGGAACAGCCCCTAACGGCTAAGGAATAAACTAGGCACTGGAAGCCCCTGGATATAAGCTGAGGGCCAGACATAGCTGAGATGCCCTTGGGGCTTAAAAGGGCTCCTGAGGGATGAACCCTAAGAGCTGCCCTAAGAGCTGCCGAGATCTATTGAGGGCCCATCTCCGAGCTCAAATTCCTCAGAGATGAGAGCTAGGCAAGGTTTTTGGGGATTGTGATGGGCCCCACAAGCAGGAGAGGGCCTTGAAGGATGGCGAGGGGGTCTCTGAGAGTCAGAGAAGATGGAACTGGGCTTTTCCTAAGGTCGATAGCGGAACTTCGGTCAAGGGGAAAACAACAATTTTCAGGATGCTGTATGGTGGGCTTTGCTGGTCAGACCTGTTGCCAGCCATTCCCCTGTCCAAAAACTTCGCGCATTTTCCTATTTGGATTCACACCTAATATTGTGGAAGTATGAAGGTGTCGAAAAGGCGCAACAAAGTGGACCTCACTCTTATCATGAACACCTTTCCTATTAAACTATTCCTGAACGTAGGAGAAAACAAATGAATAGCCTAAAAGAGTGTACATAGAGATGAGCAATCGCGTTTGTACCCATGTTATAATGATCATGTCGCCATTAGATGCGTTAATGACCCTTTGTAACGTGCGGATGACAGCCTCGTCTCCTACTTTGTAAACTGCCTGACATCACGTTCATCAGCCACGTATGGTCGACACCGTACCCCCCCCTCATCCCTCATCCCTCCTCGAAGTGGCCTTGCCACTCCATTACCACTAGATACGCGATTTGAACACCGTGAAGCAGGCCCAACTCCTTGTAAGTAATATGTCAGCAGCGTGACAGCTTGTGTCACGACCAGTGGGGCACCGGTCGCGGCTCCTCGCACGTTAGCCACGACCGGGACGATCGAGACGGAACACAGTCGGTTGGCCACTCACGAGCCACGTGCTCTGACCCTCCCGCTACGACGGCACGTGTTCACCCCCGCCCTTCACGAGCCACGTGCCGAAGCATGTGCTTTGCATGTAGATGAGCTGTTGCCATGATGGCAGCGTGCCTCCCCAACGCTGGAGGTCGAGAAAACGTCCACACTTTCTACAGCTAAGGACGTTGTGTTATAAGCTGTCTCTCAGGGTACAAGACCTCAGTTAAAAGGATACTCTGCTTTTATGGTGTCAAATCTCATGGAGCAGCGAATGATGAACACAATTACGTGCATAACTACCATTTTCAGGAATCCTATTCTTATCGATGTGCCATAGACTACACCAATTCGCTTTACTTCGGATGCCTCGTACATTCCAGACTTGGGGTCGAAATATGTATCAATGGTATATGTCTCCGGCGGAGGAAATAGCATTTTCCAGTTCAGAAAGTTGTACAGAAGCATTGCATGTCTAGGTACTGTCAGAATCAAATGGAGTGAAGTTGGTGGGATGAGTTTCTTGTGCATTTTCTATGAAATGAGGTCTAGTTGGCATTGGAGCTATCTGCTCCAATGGGTCATGCTATCGGCCATGGTGCTTACTATTGCTTGTGGTTTTGCAATGGAGACTGTATTTTGGGGACGGAAAGTGATTTGAACGGGGAGCTTACGCACAAACGAAGAACCATTCTCAAGATTTTGCTGAGAGGTGCTGGGAAAGTGAGTTATATGCTGCTCGCAAATGGCGCCTAGCGTCACGTATGATGCAGCGAGTTCTTGCGCGTTCATTGTTCCGATGAGGTGAATTATTATGGATTTAGAATGGGTAAATATTTCCTAAATGCTCTTTTTCTAGCCGCAATTAGCTGTATTACGTCAAGACACCACCAAGGCACTGGTGCTCGTTTTGTGAACGATTTTCCAGTGGATTTGCCGTAGACGCTGCTTTTGCATGTGTATTGGCAATTCGTTGATGTTTTTGCGCCTCGGTGGAGTCCCCCCACCGCACCTACATCCCGTGACTGAGTGCTGCCCCCTCGCCACTCCGGCGGCCCCGACATCCGGAGCCCGTGCCGCTTCCCCACCACTCGGCGCCAACGACAGCGGACACACTTGACAAGCCCGTGTATCGACACGGAGCGGTCGGCGTGACCTGCCCTCCTCTGTGACCCCTGTTCCGAGCCTCGAGTTACCACCAGGACGGCGCCACGGCCAGCCGACTGGCCTCGCACATCTGTCGGATCGTGCTGACCCCGGGCTGACCCGGGCGACCTCCAGCTGACAATTGTGACGTGTAGTGGTGATTGTGGCGGCGGCTTTGTCCAGGGAGAGCATGTCTGCCGAGTGGTGTTCTGTGGCGCATGTTGAGAACACTGCGTTTCCATGGGCCGCACGCCTGGGTCGCGCAGTGATAAATTATTTGTGAAATTGAGTGGAATGTACCACTTACTGAGCACTGAATAGACCGCCTTTCCAAGGATGTATCGACATCATCCTTGTTGGTGTGTGTTTGTGAGGTCCCTATGATTTGTTTTTAAGACTATTTTGTGTATAATTAGCATGTATATTCTCCCCATTACGGATTGATAACGTAAACATCTAGCTACACAATTCCGGATACAGAGATTATCTATGATGTGGACTGCTAAGCAATGTGATTTGCTGATATCACGTCATTGCAATCATTATCATTAGCATAGGTATCCACATATTCACATATTAAGTGTATCCAAAATTAAGCTAAGCATATGCACTCATGAGTGTACTACTATTGGCTTAAATGTAGCTTGAATGACCCAATGAGATGATATTTTAATTGGCATGCTTCTAAGGCAGATTTCAACATCCTGCTCACACCTTATGACAAACCATTTTTTGAACACTGGTGTCGTGGAGCCTTGGTGTGGTGTGGTGCGAGCAGTGTTTCGGCATTATATGCATGCATGCGGGTTCGCACCTCCTAACAAGTAAATATTAGCGCTCCCAGAAACTACATGTGACCGAGGGACACATTAAAGTGAAAAAAAATTGCATTCCATTTATTTATTTAATTATTTCACAATACTTGACCTCCACGTGCAGTAGCTGTTGTCGACAGTCTGGGTATAACTCACATATATTTACAAATAAAGGATAGATTTGTGGTCAATAGTGGAAGCAGATGCACAGCAAACATTCGTACGCCAACATGATGCAATGCACATATCACTCTCCGCATTGTATACACCGTGCTTGCACCACGAGCTATAAACGAGTGGTTTTTAGAAGTGAGAGGAAAGCGATGGCCTGAAGGTGATTTCACAGTGTACACACATCCATTATGTAAGTTTTTTTTTTGTGTGACTAGTGTTGTTCGTGGAGATACGCTAGTGCATGTTTCCTGAAGTTAGACAGCCTCGATGTTTTTGTTTCAGTAGGAAGTTTGTTATAGTGGAAGACAGACGAGTAAAGAAGTCTCCTGCCTCTCTGTGTATGGCTGGCAGGTGCAGGTGGTCGTCTGCACCTGGGTGACAGTTTCGCAGGGTAGAGTTTGCAGTGATTTGACCGGCAATGTGCGTAGGCTCACCCGTCAGAATGATATATGTCAGGATTGGGAATATTTCCGCTAAGCTAATGGCTGGGTTCAGCAGTGATGGAGGCGTGTGCCTGTGTTTGTACTAAGCAACAGCTGTGTCTGCAGTCCATTTCCAACTTGTTCGTTAATTGTCCCATGCATTTACTCCAGCGTCACTGCAGCTGGAGTTAGAAGTGCACTCACATGTCAATTTGAGCCTAAATCTTCCCGCATTGCCCATGTGAATCAACTACTGCTCTGGTTCTGCACCCACACCATGGTAAAAACACTAGATGTAGTGTCACATGTCGGTTTTCAATACCAATATTCTGCCTTTCTGCCTGTTGGATTCAATGTCTACCAACAGTATGTGATAAGGTGTATTGACTAGTGGCGCCACCACGAAATTCTTCCGGGGGGGGCAAGGTCGAAAGGGGGCCTCCTGTTCCCCGAAAAGGGGCCTCCATTGTGTCAGGGCCTCCTATTGGTTTAGGCCCTTAGTATGGTTCGGGAATGAGAAACATGATTTTATATTCATGCACTGTTTGTTCTTGTCATGGTGCATTATTTACTCAATACGCAACAGCAATAGTCGTCATCTTTCGCTTAAAACTTGGCCATACCAGGGTATAAATAAGTAATATGTGGATAAATACCTAAGTGGGAAAAACAACCAACGTCTCAATGATTTCTCTAACAAAAGAATCTTCCCGCTGCCCTCTAGATTACAGCGAGGCTGATGCTAAGCATATCGTACAGATACCTCCCATTGATCAACCCACTTTTATGTCCTCCAAGAATAACTGAATATAGCTAGATTCATCACTACTGTTATTTATTACCACCACCTTAATGCCCTAAGCAAAGCTTAAGCGATCATTTCTCAGTCCTAGGGCGATAATTTCGCGAAGGTGAAAACAAGAAGTGCGCTACATTGGTTTTCTGATCGGAATCTTAGAAATTTGCGATTTTTTCTAACATTTGGTGCTGGCTGCGAGGCACCTGTCAAACAAGCTAAAATAAATTCTTCGCGAATAAATTCACGCTCCTGGGATTTCGACCGCTATTTTGTTAAAGCGGACCTTTCGAAATGAAATGCTTAGTGATCAACTGAATTATCCTGTGGAGGGGCCTAATCTACCACTATCTTTCCCGATTCGTCGGATTTCAACCCTAACTCCACCACCGACTTCTACGGTTTTATTGTGGTATCCCTTGATAAATCAACTCACAATGCTGAAATTGCACCTATACCGCAACAACCGGATCGGTATCCGAAAATGTCGAGCTGGAGCCCTCCAAAATTAGGAGGTATTCCCAAAAAATCAATGTCAGGGTCAGTAAAATGGCTCTGGAGCACAGAGCATATATCGAGATGCCTTCACAAATTGTGTACGCTGCCGAAAAACATACAGAATCTCGAAAAATCTAGATGGGATACAAATACATGGCGCCAGGATCTCGAAATGTCGGGCCGGAATTCGGACTTTTCAGATTTAAAAAATAAAACGATCCAAAAAATCGCATAGAGCCCAGAAAACTGGCATTGAGTACCCGGAACCACGCGCCTAGGAGCGATGAGACAGGCTGGGACACAACAAAAAATCGCACCAAAGCCCCAAAACCGAACTGGGGCCCACAGATGTGCGTTAGAAGCCCCAAATAAACACAGCGGGACCCCAAGAGCACAACGAGGGCTGAAAATACAACTGACGCTCTAAAGCACACAATCGCTCAAAAAGCGACAGGGTCTTAAAATATGCGTTGCAGGCCTAAACAAACACAACATGGAGCTCTAAAAAAGTGCACTGGAAGCTCCCAAGGCACGCAGAGACCATGCTAGCGCACAGGAGCCTGAAAAGTGTCTGGAACCACAAAAGTCAAAATGGTTCCAAATCGAACAAAAGAAGCAGGGGTTTAATAAGCACGTCGGGATTTTCGAAAACGCCCCGACACGTAAAAATATCCTCGGTGCATAAAAAGCAACAAAACCCTAAAACGAGCAGAAGTTTAGAAAAGGTATTAAACCCCTAACTTGACTTTAAAATATATTACCCTTCGCTTTGAAATGTAAAATTTCCCAATTTCAGGCATTCCAGTTCATCACCCGGTCGCCACGACGCCAACGTCCGTGCACGTGCGCGCATTCGGCGCATTCGCAACACTTCGTGCGATGCTACGGTTTCTGCTAAGCCTTCTGCCTTTTGCTAATTACTGTCACATGATAAACTTGCGCCATATTTGACGTGCCGCAATGCTTAGTATGGGCGCTCGCTGCGAAAAGTCTGGAATTAAATCCGATCATTAATTTCCTACCTCCCACATTTTCTGGTAGTTATGAAACGCAGATTCAGCTCAGCTTTGACGCAACTGATATCGTTGCTGCTATCCTCACAGAATGGCTGTCGAAACGAGGCCCTTCCTCAGTGTTATTTATTGAACCTGCTGCGTCTTTCTGCGCAGCGGCCTAATGGATTTTCGAAACCCCTCCTCGTTTCAGTGTGTTGTTTTGGGCACCGATGATTTTTTTTTCACGTGTCAGGGTGTTTTCGAAAATCCCGATGTCTATTTAACACGCGCACGTCCGGGAAAGGGGCAGATATCTGCCCCTCCGGTTTTTCCTCATTTGCCGCCAAACTAATCTGGTTAGCAAGGCCAAATCTCGCATAGCTGCTCATTGATCTGTTCCGCATACCCTCATGCATTTTTGACCCTGGGTCGTCTCAGGTCAGGTCACCAGGTCAGGCGAAGTGACCCAACTGCACTCAAAGTTCTAGGTGGCATAACTTCCACAATAATTGGGTGATTGATTTAAAACTTATAACACGTAATGATCTCATCAGGGATCATAACATATACATCGTTTTTTTTGGTAGCATTGACCTGAGGTCAGGTCACGGCCATGGCTTTCCCATTATAGACCCATTATGTTAAAGTATGCGAATGCTTCCTGATTACCTATTTGCTCTCGGAATGACATCACAACGATGTTGACCTGTAGTTTCAAGCTATGCTCAACGTTACCGCTGACATTTTTGCTCAGTGACCTCACCAAGGTTTTCTGTGGTCACCTGAGATCACTACGCATGTCTGCACATTATATCGCACTGCATCAAGCTAGGAGGCTGAAATTGCCGTCATTGTGCTTGTATCGCCAAGTCGTTTCGATTGATATATTACATGCCCTCCCTAGGCTACTTCATGACCTTGACCTGAGGTCATAGGTCGGTTAACCTGACCTTAAATCACACAGTCTATTGTCAGTAGCGCATTTCAAGGACTGTCGAATAGCGTACGCCGTTTGTTCCTATCTGTTACAGGTCTTGAGATACGTGTCAATATCTGAGTCCCACCTGATCTGGTCGAATTTGACCTATGATGACCCAGTGACCTGAATGTTGACTTGAGCGAAAAAAATTACCGAAGCGCTTTCGATAGACCCAGTCACCAGCTATTCAACGCCATTTTCCGTTTGTCGCTAGCTTGCATAGTTCTATTGATCTTAGGGGGCAGACATCTGCTCCCCGGACATGCGAAATTGACGCGGACCTCCGGACGTGCGAGTGTTAACTCCTGGTGCTTTTTGGAACCATGTTATTTGCGGCCCCAGCCTCTTTTTCAGGCCCTGGTGCGTCCTTCTGACCTCTGTGTGCCATAAGAGATTCTTGTGCATTTTGTATAAGTCCAGGTATGTTTATTTATGACTGCAACGTATGCGTTAAGACCCTGTCGCTTTTTGGGAGACTATGCGCGTTTCGGAGGGGTAGTAGTATTGTCGGCCACAGTTATGCTCTTAGGTTCCTATTGTGTTTTGGGGGGCTTCTGACGCACATTTGTGGTGCTGCCCAGCACAATGTTGCGGCTTCGGTGTAGTGCTTCTTAGTCCCAGCGCCATTTATCGCGCCCAGACGCGTGGTTCCGGGGTCCTAACGCCAGTTTTCTGGGCTCAACGAGATTTGTGGATTTTTTGTTGTTGTAAACTCAGAATCCCAGCCTGACTTTTCGAGTTCATGACGCCTCGTTTTTGCATCTCACCTGGATTTTTTTAGATACGGTATGTTTTCCAGTGCCATACGCAATTTGTGAAGGCATCTGGTTGCATGTTCGGCGCTCCAGAGCCATGCTCAGGACAGGACATTTATTTTGTGAAATACATTCTTATTTTGGAAGGCTCTAGCTTGATTTTTTTCCCATGCAGATTTCCTTTTTCTGGTCACACTGTTCTTACGTGTGGGCATAAACGCCAATTTTGTGGAGCTTCGACGGGACTACCAATGGAAATGGTGGGTTCCAAGCGCGATATTTTTGGGAAAGATCTGAGTTTGTGGGAAGCGTTGTACTTAGCTGTTGCTCCAACGCGATTTTGGCTGTTCCTATTGCAGGTTTTGGAGCCTCGGAACGCGTTTTCGGGGTCCCGAAGTACTTATTTGAAGACCCCTGCGCGAATTCTGGTGGACCGACGCGAATTTTGGTGGGTTCAGCGCGAGTTTTGCAGCCCCGGCACGATTCTGGGAGCTTATGCCTCTCAGGATAGAGGGGACATTTGTCCCTTTGATATGCCACTGCGGCCACTGCAGGAGTACATTTTTGTCCCAGAGTGACATTCCAGTTAATAATTTATTTCTGGAGTAGCTGCAACTTTTGGGGCCCGGCGCGCCCTTCTGGGCCTCCAGGGTGATTTTCAAGGGTTCGACGCGATTTTTATATATATAGTCCAATGTGATCTTTTGGGCCTCGACGTCATTTGCTTGGATCCGTAGCGCGAGCTTTAGCTGCCTCGACACTTCTTTGGGTCTAAAAGTTTTAGGTTTTTTGGCGTCATTGCTGGGCCCCAGAGTTGGAGTGTTTGTGTTTTTTTGTGTGTATTTTGTGAGTGTTTTCAAGAGTTGGACCCATGTCCGGAGTATTTTTGTTGTTCTGGCTTCATTTGCGTTGGTCCCAATGAGTGTTATGGAATGGTACGACCCGTCGTTCCACTATATTTATTTTTATGGTCCCCGGCCGGATTTTTTGGCCCATGTCGTAAATTTGAGACACCCCGGCACGACTTTTACCATCTCTTAGGGGTTTCTTGCAAATTATAGGCATCATCTCGCGTCATAAGTATCTCGTCCCATTTCCTGGAGCCTCTTTACCGGTTTTTAACGTCTTATGTCCTACCTTCCTCCATATTCATTGTCCTTCCCTCTCGTCTTGAAGAGCTTTCTCTCACATCCTGGGGCCATTTACCATGGCATGGGGCTTCCTCCCATGTCCCATGGGCATTATCTGCCAAATTAGAGGCCTCATGCCACGCTTCGTGGGCTTCCTCCTTCATCCTGGTAAAGCCTTACCAGTCTTGAGGGAATCTTCAATTTTCGAAACCTCACACCCATTTATACCTGTTACCACTCCCATCTTAAGGACCTCTTCTTATTTTCTTGGAAATATTTCTGGTCTTCGGGGCCTCATTCAGTCCTGTAGACCTACTCTTTTTGGTGACTCCTCTCGAGTCCGGCAGGGCCCTCATTTCTCTTCTAGAGTCCTTTTTCAAATTAGGGACCTCCTCTCACGCCTTGGGGACCTCTTGCTCAGCGTTTTGATTCGAACTTCGCCCATCTTACGGGTGGTATCTCATCTATGTCATGTGCCCATGGGTGTAGCCTCGTTTTCGAAATTGTCGGGGAGGGGAACAAACCAGAGACACAGCAAGTTTAGACAGGAAACGGGGGCTTGACCCCACTCCCGACAAAAATGGCGTCCCTCCAGACAAGTGCCAACCATGACAATTCCTAGATCTGGCCCTGATTACAATATTACTCTCTCGCGATATAAAATCCGGCTGGTTATAAAGTAATGCGCATTCACATGTGGTTTCTCTTTCAAGTTTAACAACTTCCGTTGAACCATTGTGGAAAGCTTGTACAGAGCATCAATGTGGCAGTGTGCATTTGAAACCAGCGATGAGAGCACCGTCTGAGTAGGTTTTGACGGATTTCTTGGAAGAGCTCCCGGTCATATAGGATATGAGTGCTTGCTATCACAAAGGCTGCAAGTAAAAATATATTTGATCCTGCTATTCCTATTACTCTCAATCGTTGTACACACACCGGACTTTCGACGCGGTCGTAATTATTTCTATATCTGAACATTCTGATAACGCAGCCACGTCGAATGACACCCACATAATGCAAATTGAAGCCACAGGGAAAAAACGCGAGGAATTTGAAGAATTGAAGCTACCCATTGACATTGAGGCTTGACCTGACATGTACCGGGTTAAAATGTTACTTGGGGGTTGCCCACGGGCTATCTCTCAACACCAAACAAGTCCAGCTTTGTGAGAAAACGAAGAAGCGTGGGGAGACCGATGAAATTATTTCGACCTTTGAATTTGCAACTTAATATGGTTTCTGAACGGTTAGCTAGAGTATCTTATGACACGTTGAGTTTTGACCTTGAGTTATGTCACGCTATAATATTTCCTGTCATGATGCATACTATTATACCATACGCTCAAAATATGTCTTATCCTGTCTTGAGTGATCGTATTAATGTATTCAACAAAAATCAGCAGATTAGATATGATGGGTCTTTGCTAATCGTCTTCTTTATTACCACACTTTTGGAAAACCTGGTTTATACGAGCCCATTGCACGCATCATATTATGTACAAGGCATGGTCTGTGCAGGCATCGAACAAGTTATTGATAACCCATTTTGCCCACTTTGATCTTACGAACCTTCATTTCAATTATCGCCGACTGATTTTATGTTTTGTCTCCTCTCTTGTCAGTTAATCCAACGCTCTACCCCTTCCGTCCGCTCTTCTTTTCGGTCTCCAACATGCCATTTTCGCGAGACAACTTTTTGAAGTCCACCAGCTCCCTTCCGCAACTTTCCACCAGCTGAAGTAGGTCTGGCAGCAGCTGTACCTCCTTTCTCGCCTCTGCCCTGTGCCCTTGAATCAATTGAACTCCTCTTTCGGCCACGTCGATGGCGACTTGTCAGTGAGCGGTCACATCTATGACCTGACGAAAATCAACCCTCTCACTCCACTGGGCAGCGGAGTTCGCCCACGTTAAAACCTCCGAGGAGGAGCCAGGATAACTGGTCGATGAGGTCCGGAAGCCGAGTCTTCTTGTCAAAAGATTATGCGTTGCGACCACCTTATGGAAAAGAACAAAAGTGAACTCGGAGAGTTCAAAACGTCACATCTCGCGAAAAAAAGGCACGGTACAGGGAGAGAGAACAGAATATGGAAAAGGAAGACAGAGAGCGATAGCGAGAGCGGGAGAGAGAGGCATTAGTTGGTGAGAACTGAAATGAAAGTTCAAGAGAGTGAAAGGTCGCAGAATGCATCATCAATTAATTGCTCTTTGATGTTTCCGTGAACCATGTTTTATACGTAGTACAACGCGCATAATGAGCTCGTATAAACTGGCTTCCTAAAAGTGAGAGATAATGGAGAATGCGTGAAGCAGGTGAACGTGTCCCTTACGTCTCATGTATTGCTATTTTTCCGAATACATCCATCAAAGATAGAATGATGCATCGTACGAGCATGCGACAGGACAATAAGTATTATCATAAGAAGTATTAAATGATCAGGTCACTTGCTATGATGCGATATTTTTAGACAGAATGCGGAATAGTAAGAACACATGCATGGGTGTAACCATTGGTGGACTGGGGGGACATGTCCCCCATTTCTAAAAAGTGGCGATTTGTCCCTTCCAGTTTCTTTCGTTTCTCCCCCCCCCAGCCTCAGCTACTAGAATATGATCTCCGCAAAATTATACGTAATCATTCATAAAGTGTATATATATATATATGCAAGAGAATCAACGGAAATACTAGAAGCCGATATAGCCAATCAACAAGCTTCATGGGCTATCTGTCGTTACAAAATCTCCCAATGGTAAATCAGCAAACGTTAGAAATGTTTGCTTCCGGGCTACTGTTGGGTAACATGAACCTTGACCATCGTACGTTCTGGCCTGGGTGGAAAATTGCGCTTTGCGAAGCAACACATGTGCATCATCGCAAGGCTTTATACGTCTTAGGTCGCATTCCCCTGCGCATATATTGATATATGTTGGGGAAACGTGACTGGGTGTTCTTGGGTACCTTCAAGACCATGGAGGGGAGTCAGGGACAGCCCTAAGCACGTACGTCAAGTTCACGTTGTATTCACATTCGTATTCAGCGACGAGTTCACGAGAGACGTATTTGTCTTGGCATTGGCATTCAGTGACGGGTTTATGATCGTTCGAATCAATTACCACAAATGCTTCTGCTTGCAATGAACACACTCGAAACAACTACATAGGTCTCGCATTACCACTTGAATGGTCAGGGTCAAACGCAAACCGGTTTCTTCGGTAGCCTATCTTTTCCGTTTTCACCAAAACCTACCAAATATGGCCAACCGTGATAAACCATCGTGTAACATTTCAAACCGGTACATGCTAAGGTTAAACATCAAGGTCAAAGGTAGCGTGATTTATTCGATGGCGATATTAAAGCAATATCGACCGAACGCGCGTTTCGGTTGCTTATTTTCCATCAAATGAGCATCATTCGATGTGGCTTGTTATGCTGTGTCAGAAAGCTAAGCAATCAAGTTGTTGTCTATGGGCAAAGGACGAGTCGATCCTTCGGTCGCCTCAAGATATTTTTTTTCTCAGTTTTCGCTCAAACCTATCCAGATCTGGCATCAAGCCAGAGCCAGCGGTGAATACTGGAGTAACATTTGAAGCCGGGGCAGGTCAAGGTGAAAGGTTTGATCGAGTTTTTTGATGGCCTCGCGTTTCATCGCTGTGACTTCAATTTGCAGGAAATAAATGTCATTCGACGTCGCTTACTGTGCGGTGCAAGAAAATTGATAATTCGCAATAATCTCGACGGGTCAAAATTCAAGCTCATTTCGTCGGTTGCCTCGCACTTTCTGGGACTTTTCGCCAAAGCATACCCAGATCCACTATCAAGCGATAGCCAATGGTGAACCTACTAGTAACATTTTGAAACCGGGATATGTCTAGATCAAACCTCAAGGTCAAAGATTAGCAAAGACCCATCATATCTAATCTGCTGATTTTTGTTGAATACATTAATACGATCACTCAAGACAGGATAAGACATATTTTGAGCGTATGGTATAATAGCATGCATCATGACAGGAAATATTATAGCGTGACATAACTTGTAATTGGAAGGCTTTTAAACCACATGCCGTATGCGCATGAAACCTAGCTATAAAAATCGCCATTCATGTAGAAGATTCAAGAAAGACTACAATGCCATGTCCCATATTCATTCACTGGAAAGTTCAAAATTGTACCGTTGATTCTACAAAACTGAAACTTTGAAGCTCGATGAGTGATTCGGAAATATTAATCAATTTTGGTTAAAAGGGTATATACGTGATTGCATTAAGCCAAGCCATGCCCAAAACTATGCAAGGCTATGGTTAAAAAAGAAAAAATAGTCGATGCGATCTCCACCAACCACCTCCGGAATTGCTAACGTCACCAACTCATGGTCAGGTGCATCTACACCAACTGACTGCGGGAGTTGCCAACGTCACCAACCCATGGTCAGGTGTATCTACACCAACTGACTGCGGGAGTTGCCAACGTCACCAACCCATGGTCAGGTGCATCTACACCAACTGGCGGCCGGAGTTGCCGACGTCACCAGCAGTTCATGGTCAGGTGCATCTACACCAACTGACTGCGGGAGTTGCCAACGTCACCAGCAGTTCATGGTCAGGTGTATCTACACCAACTGGTGGCCGGAGTTGCCGACGTCACCAGCAGTTCATGGTCAGGTGCATCTACACCAACTGACTGCGGGAGTTGCCAACGTCACCAGCAGTTCATGGTCAGGTGCATCTACACCAACTGACTGCGGGAGTTGCCAACGTCACCAGCAGTTCATGGTTAGGTGTATCTACACCAACTGGCGGCCGGAGTTGCCGACGTCACCAGCAGTTCATGGTCAGGTGCATCTACACCAACTGACTGCGGGAGTTTCCAACGTCACCAGCAGTTCATGGTCAGGTGTATCTACACCAACTGGCGGCCGGAGTTGCCGACGTCACCAGCAGTTCATGGTCAGGTGCATCTACACCAACTGACTGCGGGAGTTTCCAACGTCACCAGCAGTTCATGGTCATTTGCACTAACTGGTGGCCGAAGGCGTCCATGTCCGGAGGCGTGGCTCGTACCTGCTGGTACCGGCTGGGTACGGCCGACGAAGGCAAACTGACAACGTGAGGAAAACGTGGCGCCGCACGATAGCCGATCTAGATTGTAATCATGTAAAGGCGTGACCGAGATACTCGGCTTGCCGATGACCTAGCCTGCACGCTTCTAATTTTCGGTGTGCGGGTCAAGGAGAGAAAATCGTCATCGAAGCGGAGCGCGCACAAATACGTCACTTATCTCCGGTGGTTTATCGACGCGCACCGCATGCGCCATGGTCGGGAAACAATAATTGCCCTCTAACATCTGATCTCTGATCGTTCATAGAGAAGGTTTCGTACATCAATGTTAAACCCGTGAGCTAAACAGTCGATTAAAGATGTTTGGCTAGTTTGTGAAGTCAAGATATGAGGATGTCGAAAGAGCTCATCGTCAATGCGAGGTCACGATGTGAAAATCGACCTGACAAGGTCAGCCTACGTTGATTGAACTGCGCGGCTCCTCTTTCGAATGTTATATAGGTCCGCTTTGCCATAAATATTTGCGTCGCAAAGAGGGAACTCCAATGGCATATCTTAGTGTGCTTACAGCTCACTGATAAATAGTGACTCGTGCGGTGTGGCTTGATTCAGACCAACTCGTGTGGTGCGGCCAGGATCAGGCTGACTTGTGCTGGGTGGCCGGGATCAGGCTGACTTGTGCTGGGTGGCTGGGATCAGGCTGACTTCGCCCACAGATGGAGGGTACAAGAGTGCAATCTACAATCTGAGTGTACTATGGAAATTATTGGTTGGTTGGTGATAGCAACAATTTTTGCACAGCAAACCGCAACTCTAGTTTTCAACATATGCCTATGCATGAAGCGCTGGGAACCAAGTACAATTGTGAACAGATAAGATAGAACATTCGCCCGAAGTTGTGGTCACAGTTAGGACGGGTGTATTCATTATCCGAAAGATTGAAGTGACACGGTACTAATGATATTTTCAGCAAGTCATGAAGTACGAGATGTGTTGGTATATACCTGGTTGGCCATGGTAGTCACAGGTAGCAATTAAACGTGTTGCCAGCGCGTCTGCCTGAATAACGCTAAATAGTGTGCATTTCTCCCTCTTCCACCTGCTTCGGCCGTTGGACTCCATCCATGCATAGCACTCCTGACGATATTCTATAACGGAATGATCCTGCTATCAAGAAGTGTTATTTTACACAAATTCTTCTTTTTCGCTGTATATGAAGGTCAGCTTTCTATATGATTTATATCCGTGATGTTCACCATAATTAAGGCCATCAATAAAGACTTTTATCTTCCAACTTTATCACCGATAAAGGGAGACTGGATATCTGGGCTTTCTGGCAAGCGTGTAGATCAGAGCTGAGCAAGTTCCACGATGACAGCCAAAATAGCTTCGGTCCTTCATGGCGCCTACTATGTCGCTGCGCATTCGGGCGGTTTCTGGGCCGACTGTGATGCGGGATGTCAGCTTGTGATGTCGATCCCAGTTCTAGATCCATGGATCTTGATCTGTCGGTATCAATTTGGAGATCTCGGGTTTAACCCTTGACGTCTTTCCAGCCCGAGCCTCACACCCTGCCCTGGGGGGGGGGGGGGCCTTTTATACCTCCTCTATTCTCCAAATCAATCGTTGCACGAAAGCAAAAGTGATGTCAGCGGAAAGCGCTCGACGAGCAGGATAAGAAACTACCCCCAGGTTTAAAAAAAAACATTGACGTTACTAGGCAGGCATCTGTGGGATCACGACCGACATGTTTTTTGCTCTGGGAGTTCATTTTGGGGAGATTTAAACAGAAAAAAGTATTTGGAATCAGAAAAGGCAGGCGAAATCAACCATGGCCCCGAAATATTTCTCCACACAAAATCAATATGTTAACCCGTGCCGTCTGAGGGGTCTTCAACCGCCCCCTCCCAGGTTTTTTTTGCGGATAGTGAAAGAACGGCGTGCGGCAGCGCGCCGAAATTTGGTATAGCTATTCCCACATCAATTTGGCATGATGTGTCGAACTTTTGAAGTCAGGTCGTCTAGGGTCAACGAGTTAGTCTAGGCCAAGTGAGGTCGCCTCCAAAAACGTTCAACCAATCGTCACGCTTTAACGGATGCAAATATTTTAATGACACTTTCAGTGTTTGCTTACCTTTCGGGATGCAACAAACCGTAGGGGAGGAATTTTGTGTTTTCTTCTGGTCTTTGATCAAGTTTGTCAACATGATCGACGAACATTCTAACATGGAACACAGCGACACTAGCACAAACTTCGAAGTAGAAATTCTAGCAACAGCCAGGGATAACGCTGATCTGAAGGTCCTCGAATCTCTCTCTGCGCATACGTAATCTACGGCCGCAACTAAATACGCAAACGACCTCTTGGTATATCACATAAAATTACATAAACATAAACTATACTGTATGTATTACGCGTTATATTGGATATATGTCTATATATGTGCGTGCATGTATGTGTCGATATGTATATGGACCATCGGCTCGGGCTTCCTCAGAGGATTCTATCTTGACCTAGTTGGTTTCTTGTTTGGATTTTCTTGAAGTGTCTGCACCACTGGGGATGCTTTTCTGTGATTCACGTGTATTTTTGCACGCTTTTTTGCGTGTTTTTTTTTTCATTTGTTAAGCCTGACATTTTTTATATCATTCCTGACGATGGCCCCCGGCCGAAACGTTGAGTAATATAGCATTATCCCTAACGTTACTTTTGATGTAAACTCAGCACCTACTGGCATATCGAAGGTAGTACATTTCTTCTCACGCATAGTTTTTATCAGGGCAAGTTGACTTTGAAAAACGTTTTTTTTCGGTCCATTAGATAAGGGAAATTAAAGAAAACTTTAAAACTCAAAATTGTGAAATAAAACAAAATTGATTTTTTGGTGGACAAAAAACATTGCATGGTCCTAGTCGATTTCGCTGCCCTTTTCTGATATTAATTTTTTCTCGAATATCCATAAAAATGAACTGACCAGAGCCAAATACATAATGTAAGTTGTGAAAATCTGGCCCTCTAGTGACGTCACTTTTGTGGATTTTGATTTTTGTGGGGTGGGACGGTAATGTCGGGGCCTACTCATCGAGCGCTTTTCGATGAAACCTCTTTCGTTTTCGTGCAGCACTTAGTTTGGACATTAGAGGGGGTTCCTATCAGCCCCCTCCCCCGAGACGTGGTGCGAGGATCTGACTGGAAGCTTTGTTAAGGCGGGTTAACACGCGCCCTGGAGGGCCTCTGAAAATTACGCGCACTGGAGGGGGGGGCGGATTCCGACCCCCCCCCTAAGATCTCGGCTCCCATTAAGGCTAGAGCAACTAAATTCGCAGGGTGGATGGCCACGATAGTGAACTCTATTGTGTGCAAATTTCGTCACCTTAGGTCCATATCTTCAAGGTCAGATGAGGTCAAAAATTGCAAAATTGTCTGGTATTGCGTGGCTTGGCTTGTCATTGGTATGGATCGTTGTGATTGTGTTTAAATGTTCCAAAATTGCCATTAATGATGTTTTGGACATTACTAATGATGTAATGCATGTGTCAGATCCCCAATTTGACCTCAGGTCACCTATATAGGAGCACTTTATCAGGACATTACCTGCTCCAGTTACCGGAACCGGGCTGCCCACCTGACTGCTCCGTTGGGCGGCTCGGTACAATGGGCTTCGCAAAGAAAGGAGTGAAATACATGAATAAAGTATAGAAACACTTAAGCACACAATGACAAACAGTAGGATGTGTAGGGAGTAACATGCAAAGTGACGTCAATCGCATGACAGTCATTTCCATTTATGACAACATTCCAGTTGACCATGTTTGGTTCCATTAGCCTGTCATGATGACCTCGGCGACCTAACATGACTTTTTAATGATATAGCATAACAATATGCATCAAACAAGCCGCTAGTGTTGTCAAGAACACTTCCCTTTTGCCAATATACGGGAAGCGCATCAGCGCAGATTTTTGTGGTCTGATGCTGCGATTATTTAAAAAAAAACTTTAACGGCCCATAATTTAAAAACTTTTCGTCCGATTTTAATTTGTCATGATTAAACAATGCGCCGGTCATTTCTAAGCAGGTACGGACAAATGGCGCATATCGGTCAGTACAATATGGAGTTGTGTGCGAAAAATCGGAGGTGTGGGCGGATTTCGCCGTCCACCCCTCCAGGGCGTGTTAACCTATCATGAACTTGACCTGACTTGACCTCGGTGACCTGACATGACTTTGGAACAATGTAGCATAACAATATACATCAAACAAGTCGCTAGTGTTGCGAAGAACACTTCTTTTTTGTCGATATACGGGAAGTGCATCAGCGCCGATATTTGTGGTCTGGCGCGGATAAATTTTTTGAGTTTACCGACCCCTAACTCGAAACCTTTTCGGTCGATTTTCGTTTTTCTTACTTTAAACAGCGTGCCGTTCATTCCTCAGCAGGTACACAAACAATGACGTATATCGGCCGGTAAAATCTGGAGTTATCTACGAAAAACAGGATGGGTGGGCGGATTTCGCCCCCTCCCCTTCAGAGCGCGTGTTAAGTTTTGGAAAAAAATGTCCAGTTTTTCAAGTTTCATGAATTTGTCTTCTAATGCGTAAAGCACACAAGAAAACGTTATGCTAAGTGAATTTGCCCTCATAAAAGTGCTTACTTTAGCCAGAATCTTCAATTTTATTCCCAATGGCCAAATGCGTAAAACTAGGAAGTCATCAAAAACCAACGGATCAAACAGTCATCTAGTGTGTTTTATTGTATCCCCAAAGATTAGCAAATGCTTGTAGATTTATTCAAGTATCTTTATTCGTTAAAGTGTAACTTCTGGCTCAACTTTTTGGACAAGGTACTGGGTAGTGTGCGACCCTGACATCGGACAGTGTGCGGCTCTGGCGCATACCTGACAGGTTGTGGCTGTAGTACCGGGTAGTGTGTGGCTCCCGTACAGGACAGTGTGCGGCTCTGGCGCATACCTGACAGGTTGTGGCTGTAGTACCGGGTAGTGTGTGGCTCCCGTACAGGACAGTGTGCGGCTCTGGCGCATACCTGACAGGTTGTGGCTGTAGTACCGGGTAGTGTGTGGCTCTCGTACAGGACAGTGTGCGGCTTTGGTACTGGACAGTACCGAACACTGTGTAGCCCTGGTGTTGATAATTGTGCAGATCTGGCACCGGGCAGTACCGCACACTGTCCTGTACTGTCCGGACAGTGTGGACAAGTAGCGAGACACGCACCAGCATGGAGAGGCGCTGTCCAGGCAGCGTGGACAAGTAGCGAGACACTCACCAGTGTGGAGAGGCGCCTCCGGACAGTGTGGGCCACTAGAGAGACACTCACCAGTGTGGAGAGACTCTGTCCGGACAGTGTGGCCCACTAGTGAGACACTCACCAGTGTGGAGAGGCGCCGTCCGGACAGTGTGGGCCACTAGTGAGACACTCACCAGTGTGGAGAGGCGCCGTCCGGACAGTGTGGGCCACTAGTGAGACACTCACCTGTGTGGAGAGGCGCCTCCGGACAGTGTGGGCCACTAGTGAGACACTCACCAGTGTGGAGAGGCTCCGTCCGGACAGTGTGGGCCATTAGTGAGACACTCACCAGTGTGGAGAGGCGCCTCCGGACAGTGTGGGCCACTAGTGAGACACTCACCAGTGTGGAGAGGCTCCGTCCGGACAGTGTGGGCCATTAGTGAGACACTCACCAGTGTGGAGAGACTCCGTCCGGACAGTGTGGGCCACTAGTGAGACACTCACCAGTGTGGAGAGGCGCCGTCCGGACAGTGTGGGCCACTAGTGAGACACCCACCAGTGTGGAGAGGCGCCTCCGGACAGTGTGGGCCACTAGTGAGACACTCACCAGTGTGGAGAGGCTCCGTCCGGACAGTGTGGGCCACTAGTGAGACACTCACCAGTGTGGAGAGGCTCCGTCCGGACAGTGTGGGCCACTAGTGAGACACTCACCAGTGTGGAGAGGCTCCGTCCGGACAGTGTGGGCCACTAGTGAGACACTCACCAGTGTGGAGAGGCGCCGTCCGGACAGAGTGGGCCACTAGTGAGACACTCACCAGTGTGGAGAGGCGCCGTCCGGGCAGTGTGGCTCACTAGTGAGACACTCACCAGTGTGGAGAGGCTCCGTCCGGACAGTGTGGGCCACTAGTGAGACACTCACCAGTGTGGAGAGGCTCCGTCCGGACAGTGTGGGCCACTAGTGAGACACTCACCAGTGTGGAGAGGCCGCCGTCCGGACAGTGTGGGCCACTAGTGAGACACTCACCAGTGTGGGCCATAGTGAGACACTCACCAGTGTGAGAGGCGCCGTCCGGACAGTGTGGGCCACTAGTGAGACACTCACCAGTGTGGAGAGGCTCCGTCCGGACAGTGTGGGCCACTAGTGAGACACTCATCAGTGTGGAGAGGCGCCGTCCGGGCAGTGTGGCTCACTAGTGAGACACTCACCAGTGTGGAGAGGATCCGTCCGGACAGTGTGGCTCACTAGTGAGACACTCACCAGTGTGGAGAGGCTCCGTCCGGACAGTGTGGCACACTAGTGAGACACTCACCAGTGTGGAGAGACTCCGTCCGGACAGTGTGGGCCACTAGTGAGACACTCACCAGTGTGGAGAGGCTCCGTCCGGACAGTGTGGGCCACTAGTGAGACACTCACCAGTGTGGAGAGGCTCCGTCCGGACAGTGTGGCCCACTAGTGAGACACTCACCAGTGTGGAGAGGCGCCGTCCGGACAGTGTGGGCCACTAGTGAGACACTCACCAGTGTGGAGAGGCGCCGTCCGGACAGTGTGGCCCACTAGTGAGACACTCACCAGTGTGGAGAGGCTCCGTCCGGACAGTGTGGGCCACTAGTGAGACACTCACCAGTGTGGAGAGGCGCCGTCCGGGCAGTGTGGCTCACTAGTGAGACACTCACCAGTGTGGAGAGGCGCCGTCCGGACAGTGTGGGCCACTAGTGAGACACTCACCAGTGTGGAGAGGCGCCGTCCGGACAGTGTGGGCCACTAGTGAGACACTCACCAGTGTGGAGAGGCTCCGGCCGGACAGTGTGGGCCACTAGTGAGACACTCACCAGTGTGGAGAGGCGCCGTCCGGGCATGGCTGCTATGTGGTCGGGTGGGCGGCCGCGCGCTGATCAGCACCAACACCTCGTCCGGCGGCAGTCGGGCACGTAATGCTGCTGCTGGCTGACAGCCGGCGCTGTCGGCACCACACCCTGATCCGTCTCCGCCCTTGCACCGCCTACGCGCTGTGTGTCCACAGGACCGCCAGGTGGGGTGAGACTGACCTGCCCTGGGGATCGGAGTGGAAACCCTGTGACAGACGGACAAGCGTTCCGTGTGCGTTGGCTCCACGTAGTCACTGAGTCACTAAATTCATCCAAATGCACAATCTGATGACTATATTAGATATACTGCCATATTTGAAAACTGGAACGTCGCGGTAAGAAGAGGAACCATTTGCATTTCACAGCTTTATTGGAATATTTGCTGTGATTGCTTATTTGCTTTTCATTCGAGTTCTTTATATGAATAGGCTTGCTTTGTGTAAAAATAGGTAACGTTTTAGATACTTATGATGAACTTTGAAATAACTTAAATGGGCTTGATGTAGACGGATTCCAGCTTAACACGCACCCTGGAGGAGGGGGGGGGGGGGTGAAATCCGCCCACCCCTCCGGTTTTTCGTGCATGACTCCAAATTTTACCTGCCGATATACGCCATTATATGTGTACCTGCTTAGAAATGATCAGCGCGTTGTTCAAATCAAGAAAAAATCAAAATAGGGCGAACATTTGTCGAGTTTGGGGTTGTTGAATTAAACATAAATCGCAGCGCGACAAAACAAAATCGGCACGGATGCGCTTCCCGTATATTGGCAAAAGGGAAATGTTGTTTGCAACACTAGCGACTTGTTTGATGTGTATTGTTATGCTATACAGCTTCAAAGTCATTTTAGGTCACCAAGGTCAAGTCAGGTCAAGTTCATGACAGGCTAATGGAACCAAACTTGGTCAACTGGAATGTTGTCATAAATGCAAATGACTGGCATACGATTGATGCCACTTTGCATGTTACCCCCTACACATCCTGAAAACTACTGTTCGTCATTGTGCACTTAAGCGTTTCCGTGCTATCTTCATGTATTTCACTCCTTTCTTTGCCAAGCCGATTGCGCAGTTGGGCGGGGAGCCTGGTTCCGGTAGCTGGAGCAGATAACGTTCTCATAAAGTGCTGCTATATAGGTGACCTAAGGTTAAATACCGGGTGTATAATCTGTATTACATCTGTTGCGAATGAAGAAATCTAGTCGGAAAGAGTGTACACTCTCTATTGACGGCTTCACGAATGGCACAAGACAACGCCTGAACACGAACTGAGCTGCTGCTCGCCTCACGTCCGACGACCACAAGAATGCTTCCACCGGCCACACCCTCTGCCACGCATACAAATTCCAGCACCTCAGTGCTTCCAACGGCTGCAGGGTTTTTCAAATTCAAATGCACACGCATGTTAAATTTCCCTCTGCACAAACACCAGCGCAGGTGTATCATCAGAGGCATCTAGCGGAGGCTTTCTAACTATTGATAACTCTGGAGCTCAGGTGCGCCATCTATGGAGCCACATAGTTGGTGCTTATTGATACATCTCTCAGTCTGCAACATCCTTCCCACCGTGTTTGACAAAGGGATACGCAAAATTCCTTCTCCAACACAAACACAAACACAAAAGCAAAAAAAAAAAAAACAGCACAAATCACAAAAACCTAACACGACCAGCCAACAGTGGCATATCCATAGTGATAAATGAGTACTCCATAACTCAGTCATTTTACGACGGTCACGCATATCCAATTCACAGTTCGAGTCGCTTTGTATCATTGTGCAACGAACATAAACAACATCTTACTGAACAACAACAACCAGCAAGATACATTTCTCTTATTCCGGCACCTCTAAGTCATGTAAGCGCTGCACAGGCCGTGTGCGGACCCCTTCTGCCGTTCTAACATCTGCAGCTCTGATTGCTCCATCAGAGCTGGGTTGCAGTCGTTCAACTACGACTATCTGCCACCGCATCCTAGGCAAGTTGTCCTCTCGGATGGGAACGACGGATCCAGTTTGGAGCCTACCACGAGATTTAAACTTTATGACAGAGTGTGGCAGATTCCGCATGCAGTCGTTCTGCCAAGAATTGCAGAACCCCGCCAGAAGATTCTGGCGTTGTAACTCCCTCTCCCTAAAACTGGACGCAGAAACTTGATCATCATCCACGGCGAGACGAACACCGGCTATCCTTCCAAAAAGAAAATGACTAGGAGTCAAAGAGCGGAGTGCGTCCACGTCATCGCTGACAAACGTCAGAGGACGAGAGTTCACGCAACCCTCTACTGCAAAAAGTAATGTCTCCAGTTCTACCTTGGTGAGGGTACTCTTGCCCAATGTCTTCATCAGCAAGCCTTTGATGGTTCCGACTAGTCTCTCCCAAAAGCCTCCCCACCAAGCAGCCTTGGGAACAATGAATTTCCACTCCGGGCTGGATGGGCCAAACTTGGCTACCATACGAACAGATGCACCTTTAAAGGTAGCAGCGTTGTCGGAGTAGATGGTTGCTGGAAGACCACGCCTGGCAACAAACCTTCTGAATGACAACATGAAATCAGACAGCGAGAGGGAATCGACGAGCTCAATATGTACAGCCCTCATGACTGCACATGTGTATAGACAAACGTACACCTTCTGTCTCGGCAAACAAAACAGAGGACCACAAAAGTCCACCCCAGTGACCGAAAAGGGTGGAGCCTTACTTGCTCGAATAGCCGGTAGAGGCGCCACGGGTGCGTTCAGCGCTGCTGCGTCTTGCTTTTGACAAGCCAAACAGGACCGCTTCACTATTTTGGCTGTCCTCCTGCCTTCGATGATCCAGTACTCGCACCGCAGAGATGTCAGAAGTGTATCAACACCAGCGTGTTTCAATAACTTATGCTGAAACCCGATGATGAGCTCATCGAGATGTCCCTTCGAAATCAAGATGGGACATTTTTCTCCTAGAGACAGCTCCGTGTTTGCAAGCCTACTACGTACCAGCAACAGTCCTTCCGTGTCCATGAACGGACACAACGACAGAATCCGAGAGTTTCGGCAAACAAAGCATATGTGTTCTCCTCACAGTCGGCTCCACTGAGGAGATCATCCACACACATGTTTTCCTGTAATTCAACAATAGCTCTGGAAGGAGGGAACCGTTTCAGATGGTGACGTAAGGTAGCAGCCAGCAAAAATGGGCTGCTTTTGACCCGAAACGTCACACGCTTGAACTTCATAATTTTCATCCGATCTTTGTGGTGCCACAAAAATCTGTGAACGTCCTGATCCTGGTCAAAAAGGCGGATCATTAAGAGCGCCTTCCGATTATCAGCGGACACCGCGAACCTCCAGCGTCTAAAGCGAAGTAACACTTCAGTGAGATCAGGAAGGAGAGATGGACCAGTTTCTAAACAATCATCCAGACTGACCAGGTTGGGGCCCTGGACACACGCATCAAAAACAGGTCGTACCTTTGTCGTTGAGCTCGACTCACGCACCACTGGCCTGTGGGGAAGATAGAACACCGGACCATCACTGTTTACTTCACCTTCTGGTACCTGTGCCATGATATTTGCTTCCTCAAGCTCCTCCAGAGCTCTATTATACTCAGACTTCAAGATAGGATCTTTCTCGAGCTTCCTATCTAGGCTATGCAACCTTACTTCTGCAACTTTCCTGTTATCCTGCAAGAAAGGCTGCTGATCTTTCTGCTTCCACGGAAATTTCACTTCATATTTGTCATCCTTGAAGCAGACAGAAGACTCAAAGCCCTTCAGTACAGGATTGGTTTCCAACTCATCTTCAGCACCAATACCCACAGGTTCTAGATCCAAGAACTGTCTGAGCCTGGACTCATGCACATCAGTCATTACCAACAGCTGCTGGCTGACACGACTTTCTATATCAGAGGGACGTCCAGATGGGCCTGACAAATCCACCCAAACACTGTCTGCTGGGCCACAGGGCCACCATCAGAGCGCAGACAGCCAGTGCCCATCAGCTGCTAGTAGTTGTCCAACCCAATCAGAATGTCAACCGTCAACGACTTCCCATCCTGGGGCTGGTCAGCCAGCTCTAAGTTCCCAAAGGAAGTCGGGAGGTTTATCGGAATGGAGGGACGAGTCAGTGGAGAGGAAATGACTGGCACCTCGGCAGCCTCAACATCTACAGCAGTGGGCTCCGATACACTGGCACCGAACATTTTAAGACGATAAATACTTCTAACACTTTCTCCACATTCACTCCCACCAAACGTAGTGTAGCTGATCTCCTTAGACTCTACCCACTCCGGAGCACACCTTCGCATCAATGATGACACGTACGATCTGTTCGAACCAGTATCAAACATGACTGTTGCCCTAATACCGCCTCTGAAGCTTTTCACAATTACACTAGCAGTAGGCAAAACAATGCTGTGACCACCTACTCGTGATGTGCAACACAGCTTACCATCAGACACTTTTACAGGGCCCGTTGGTCCAGACTGATCAGATGACTGATTATTAGGCGGCACTTTACTACCTTGACCTAGTGTAGAATTATCAGCTCTAAAGCATGATACTAAATGGCGTTTGCCTTTGCACCTTTCACATCTGTCACTGCACGAAAAACCTTTGTGTCCAAACTTAAGGCACCTGAAGCACAATCCAGAGTTTTTAATCTTACATGGGCGATCACCTACAGCCAGCTTCAGTATTTCTGGACACTTGGCTGCCAGATGGTTCTGCTCACATAATCTACAGCCCGATCTCGACATAGCAGGAAGCGCCGAAGCAGTCGCCATCCTCGGTCCAGACCTTCTCAACTCAGGATCACGATGTCGCACCGTCTCAGCGCTGCCTCCAGTCACCACATGTGAAGTCCCAGACAAATAGAATGACTGCGATCTTTCCCTGCACTCAATCTCTTCTTTCAGAAATTTGAGAAGCCACTCCAGGTTTGCTTCTTTCCCAACACTGTCTCGCCCACTCCATTCTAATATCTTCAGGGAGTCGGGAAAGGATCAGTGGTGTTAGGACAGCGCCATACTTCTCACCACCAACATCCAAGTTCTCAAGGCTCCGCACATGAACTAGCAGTTAGTCTTGAAGATGCTGCAGATTCTTGACATTCAGATGCTTGTTGCTATCTTTTCAACTGAGCTGCAACAGAGCTTGAATGTGAGAAAAGACGATCTGCTCTTTCTTTCCAAATCTATCCTTCAGAATTTCGCACGTAACCTTGTAGTTCTCCTTGCTCAGAGCCAAGCCATCAACACATTTCTTTGCTTCACTATGCAGAAGTGATTTCAAATATGCCAATTTGGTGATGTTAGGCAAGTCAGCTGAATCAATGCTAGCCGAGAATGAATCCCAAAAATTGGGTCCACTCGCTGACCTTAATTCCAAATGTCGGCAACTGTAACTTAGGAAGTCGAACCGACGGGTCGTACGACACGGATAGAGAATCAGCCGCCACATCATCCTTCAAGCTCTAGATCATCTGGTTCGCTCTTCTTCTCACCACCACTCACCACCATCGCTCGATCTCGCACCTCCCCGGCAACACTGATCTCTTGTAAGATTTCGTCCTCTGTGAGTTCCATCTCCACAACCGCCTCCGCCTCATCCAAATCCGACAAACGCTTGTCAAACTCCTGAGCGTATTCCTGCAGCTCACTTCCATGTACATCCTTCAGACTCAAAATGTCTTCCAATTTATTCATAGAACGGGTCAGCCACCCTCGGGCCGCCACCCGTCTTCGCTTCACTTTAGCTATCTCTGCCATTACACTCTCTCCGAATGATTGACTGACCTTGTGGTGCAATGGCAAGAGATCTTCCCGGGTTTCGGCACCAATATGTTGCGAATGAAGAAAACGAGTCGGAAAGAGTGTACACTCTCTATTGACGGCTTCACGAATGGCACAAGACAACGCCTGAACACGAACTGAGGTGCTGCTCGCCTCACGTCGGACGACCACAACAATGCTTCCACCGGCCACACCCTCTGCCACGGAGACAACTTCCAGCACCTCAGCGCTTCCAACGGGTGCAGGGTTTTTCGCATTCAAATGCATACGTATGCTAAATTTCCCTGTGCACAAACACCAGCGCAGGTGTATCATCAGAGGCATCTAGCGGAGGCTTTCTAACTATTGATAACTCTGGAGGCCATCTATTGAGCCACATAGTTGGCGCTTATTGATACATCTCTCAGTCTGCAACATCATTAGTAATGTCTAAAACATCACTAATGTCATTTCGGATCATTTAAACGCAATCACAGCGATCCATACCAATGACAAGCAAAGTTACGCACAACCAGAACATTTTGACATTTTGACCTCATTTTACCTGGAAGATATTAACCTAAGGTTATGAAATGTCACACAATGGAGTTCACTACCGCACCCACCCACCCCGTGAATTTCGATCCTCTAGCTTTAATAGGAGCTGAGATCTTAGGGGATGGAATCCGCCCCCCCCCTTTCCAGTGCGCGTAATTTTCAGAGGCCCTCCAGGGCGCGTGTTAACAAGAATGGAATGCAATTACTAAGTAGTAGACATGCGGGACTCTCGTGCATGTGATAAGCGCAGGAAAACTATGCAAATCATGGTAAAGAGGATAATGAGTAGGGCGTATTCATTGGAAAGGAATAGAATAGCTTATCGTGTTTTTTTGTGCAAACGTTAGAAACGTTGAGAAATGTTTCTCGTTGGATCATATACCGAGGAATGGAGGGAAAGTATAGCCATCCAGATCGGGATGAAGAAGGTAACACATCCTTGCTTGGTAAGATAAGTCGCAGAGCGAATGATAGGACTCGATTGTTGGGAAGCTGGAACATAGTGTGGTTGAGAAGCAAATACAAAAGTCAATTAAATGAGTAAGAAGTTCCATTGTTTGTTTTGAGTAAACTTTTGTGTGCAAATGATAAATGAAGGCACAAGGTGAAACGAACTAATATATCTAGTACTTGCAAATGAGGAAGATGTTGTACAGAATGTAAAGCCGAAGAGACTTTAGGATAGAGATCATAGCACACAGTTTGCCCTATGCTGGACGTTTCAAGAACAATGGGGCACTCGTTCCAAATTTCGCTCAAGGCAATTTTGATTAGCTTAAGATCTTCCTGGGTAAAATTCAGCGGGCGGAGTTCATTGCAACATGACTGAGGGAAGCGAATTAAGTGATAGCATTACGTGAGCGTAATTATAAATGGAAGGATGCTCTAAGTAGGGTACCGCAGGGTTCTTTTCTACGTCCGCATGATAAAGAGAACTTTATCATCTTTGTGAACAACATTGAGGTAGGGCTGAGAAATATGGTGTTTAACTTTCCTGATGACATCAATCTAATAGGAATTGCCAGCAATCATGATGACGCTAGCGGCATTCAGCCAGTCAGTCAGACGTTGAACAGCTAATGAGGCTGGCCGACAAATGGCCGGCCATTTCAGCCATTATGAGTGTAACGCTGTGCATCACAGGTCTGAAGGCAAAACATTTCAAAATGCAAAACGAGGTAGTGAATTGGACGCCATTGAAAATTCATGTGTAGACTTAGAAAAAGAATTCGACTCAAGGGACCTTCAAGCAAAACTGCAATACATCTCATCTTGGAGCAGAGCGATTAGAGTGTCAGGAATCATTAATGTGATTGTTCAATATAAATACTAGGAAAGCATACAAATATGTTTTGCTGCTGTTTGACCCCATTCCGAATACTTTGCACATACATAGATTTCTTCCATGAAAATTAAAATATTTATGCTGGAAAGAGTGCAGTGCAAAACTAGTGGGCTTTTCAGTGAACTACTGCAACTTGGAATATTGGGGATACTTATGAAATTAATACGTACTAACTGAAGCATAGGAGGTTAAAAGGTGATATGCATGAAATGTTCAGATAGTAGGACAAGATTTAGATCACATATATCTGAGTGATGCTCATCTACTTAGGGAATTGCATAGGAGTCATCCATTTAGATAAGACAAGCCACGATGTTGGACGGCTAAACGCCAACAAGCGTTCAGTGAATTGGTGGCTGATCAATAGAGTCGGCTATCTGGTGGTCAATGGTGAGACCTTCGTTGAATGTATTTGAAAATGAAGGGCATTTTGTTGGGGCCAAATCACATTCTTTTTTAGTTCTGGGTTGTGCGGTATGGGACTGTGGTATGCGAAATGTGATTTCTGCCAGTATCGTGTTAGATCATCTGCTTATAAATTGGAATTATGCTAATAATGAGCTCTCTAGGTACTGGGTTCAGTATTTTTTCGGGTATGTGAGGCTGATGAGACGGTCCTGGTAGCAGAATGGAGTACATGATTCTCAAGACCTAGGTGGATTAATGAATTATGCCCAATAATATTGTGCTTGTATTCTACCAAGTGCAGTAAGAGATAAGAATTGTGGTGAACGGGGTTAGATTGATTCTAGCATGTATCTTCAGTTGTGGTTATAGCTGCGGAATTCTGCTCCTAGCAGGTGTTGTGAGAATGTGTTTCAACTTTTAGTTGACAACGACAACACATTGGAAGAAATTGGTGCAAAAGATTGAAGAGCTTGAATCTAGAGCGGATATTTATGTACACGCCGGTTTGAGGCGCCAATGCGGGAGCTGTGCGACCAAGAAGAAGCAATAAAACGATGGTGAGCTCGAATATCCCTGTACATAAATCACAGAAGCGTTTCCTTCATTGTCACATTTGCACATTTACAATAGCCATACGCTTTAAGAGATGCATGCAAAGGTGACGTGATTTTGGATGCAGTGCACTCACCAAATTACGGCATTAAAAGCAGAACAAAAAGACTGCATCATCCTTATGCCACATATGGTCCGATATACCGGGCATATTGGGCGAGTAGCGGATGCGGTGCGACATCTGTGATTAGCTTATCATGTTAATCATGATTATTATTCAAATATTATAAATACTTAACGATAAATATTACGATGATAGTTGGCGAATCGCCAATTGAAACGAGCAGATTTAATTTTGACTGAGAAAACTATACCGATATATGTCGCGAAGCGCTGAGAATCGTGTTTGAAATTTGTCTGTGAGTGGAAATTCAACCACCGGCTTCCTCCTCAACCCGCCACAAATCTCAAGTGTGACCTCTGACCTCCTACTCGGTCCACCACAAACCTCGAGTGCTACCACTGACTTTCTGCTCGGTCCACCACGAACTCCATAAACGCAACACATAGGTAAGCAGGTGCAGTATAAATTTGGCGCCGTGGGTAGACTATTACCATCAACTATTTGTTAATGTTACGTGCAAATACTATTCACTGCAGCATAACACATTGCATGTTTCTGAAGAATTATCAAGCGACACCAAAGATCAACATGAGCATTCCTCTGAAGCAGCACCTGCGGCAAAGTGCCGCCTACCCAATAACACAGCACCGTTACTGGACGACGAACCCTGTATCAATACCAATATAGTATTTGTGATGACACGCAATGGTAAGTATTTCGCCAAACATGGAGACAATTACCTGGCCGATATGCACCTGTAAGCATATCATTATAACTGTAAGTGAGTATGTGCAACGAGAGAGCGCTATCACCTCCACTCAGGTTGAGACACTTCATTCGCACTTATAGTTGAGTCCGCGAAGCTTTTGGACGAGCCCAAATGAGGAAGCTGCGATGAAAGCACCTGAGTGTGTCAAAGTTCCAACATTTTCTGGCAGGCACCTTCCATCCATTTGTACCGTGGACATACATTCACATTCCTCGCCGAGTCCTGCTCCCTGCCTCATCCACTTTGCTCTCGGTGACATGACATAATAGTGGTGCCCGCCCCCCTGCACGACCCGGAAGCTCATGCACAGTCCACATGGTTGACGAGTCTCCTTTACCTGGCGTAGCAAAACTGCACACCGAGGTCACCCTGGCCAACGTCAGTCCTATAGCGCTGTGGGATTGTCCGACAACGGCGTGGTCACTGTCGGTCCTATAGCGCTGTGGGATTGTCCGACAACGGCGTGGTCACTGTCGGCCCTATAGCGCTGTGGGATTGTCCGACAACGGCGTGGTCACTGTCAGTCCTATAGCGCTGTGGGATTGTCCGACAATGGCGTGGTCACTGTCAGTCCTATAGCACTGTGGGACCGTCCCGACTACACCACACTCTGAATCTGAGACTGAGTCTGAGACTGAATCTGAGTCTGAGACACTAGTTGAGAGTCTGAGTCTGAGTCTGAGACGCTGTTGGACCGTCTCGAAAACGACGTAGTAACGATCAGTCCTACAGCGCTGTTGCACTCCCACAAGAACGGCGTGGTCACTATCAATCCTGCAGTGATGTTGGGCTGCCTCGAAAACAGCGTGGTGACGATCAGTCCTACAGCGCTGTTGGACTGTCTCAAGAACGGCGTAGTCACTATCCGTCCTGCAGTGATGGTGGGCTGTCTCGACAACAGCGGTCACTATCAGTTCCACAACACTGTTGGACTGTCTCGACAACGCCGCGTTTTCCGTCAGTACCGCTACCTACCACTGGCATCCGTTCCTCCACCCGCAATGCTGTTCCACTCACGGGAATGGATCAGTGCTCGACTGAACTTGCCGATATCTGTGGGCACCCGCCATGCCAAAAGGAAGCTAACAGCCAACCTTTTATACATTTTGACACAATGATGTGAGACATGAAAAAGCTCCATACACCATTGGATACAATTGATAGAGCTTCATCACCGCTGTTCTTTTTCAAGTTCATCCTCCGAATTGTTTTTCAACTGCTGGAATTATTAGCATATCAGCTGAAAAAGAACTCCAGTAAAAATAGAGCAAGAAACATTTATTTGCAAGGAGGAACCTATGAGTATCAAATTTGTGCACGTTCCGCTGATCCCCGATATCCAGTAACGAACCTAGAAGAATGGGGGAGTGATAATACCAGGAATACTGTTATATTTCTTCTTCTCCTTTCGCCCCTAATGGTTGCATATCGACTGTCTGTTCCTTAACGTCCTGTCCTAACCATCTATCTCTATCTATTACCTTACTATAGATATAGAAGAATAAAGATATATCTATCTGTCTAATCTGCATAACTTTCTGTATAATCTAACTACCTATCCCTAACTAAGACCATTCACAGATTGAACCCGAGGGTATTCTAACCAGCGAAGAAGCGGCTGATGGCAAGAGTGGTATGAAGCGAAAACGCGATCAATTCTGTATTCGCTCAGGTGAATACCTGTTAGAGACATGCATCTTAAAATGAGTTAAGGGGCTGAATTGCTGGTGTGGTTGTGCACTTTTTCGATTTCTAGCGATCCAAGTCGTCATTGCGATAGTGCTGCATGACTCAACGTCTCAGAAGTGAGAGGATATGGCGGGGAGATGGTTTCTTATTTACGCCATCAAGACGTCCTGCCAGTGCCTATCAAACCTGTGATAAAATGGTCTTGCATTACCTACTGAACAATGACATCCGAATCAGAAGCAACTGTTACAAAACTTGGCAGACCACAGCGAATGCGGAAAATGTGCTGATCTGAATCACTGCGGTCACGTTTTCCAGACGTCCGTCCCACTACTGCTTGGCATTCTCTTGCAGTGACCGTCAGCAGTATTGCAGTTTGCAGCGCGGCGATGTCCGTACATTACATTTTTTTTTTTTTTTTTTGGACAGTTGGAGTAACTTCCGTCCTTTGTCAACATGTCAAAATTGGTGCCGTTAGACTGAAATTACCAGGATGAAGTAGCTTCAAATAATGCAAAGAAGATCACGCTTAGGACTTGTAGTAATGCGGAGCCGGGCTTCGGTGTGGCCGCGGCAGTGTTTGTGGCGGAAACTGGAGGGGCCTAGGCTGGGCCGCGACGATGTTTGTGATGGAAGACTGGCGGGGCTGCGGCGGTGTTTGTAACGGAAGACTGGCGGTGCCTCGACCGGACCTCGGTGGGGTTTCGGTGTGGCCTCGACAGTGTTCGTGACGGAAGACTGGCGGGGCCTCGGCTGGGCTGCGGCGGTGTTTGTGCCGGAAGACTGGCGGGGCCTTGGTGAGACCCCGGTGGCGCTTCGGTGTGGCCTCGACAGTGTTCGTGACGGAAGACTGGCGGGGCCTCGGCTGGGCTGCGGCGGTGTTTGTGCCGGAAGACTGGGGGGGCCTTGGTGAGACCCCGGTGGCGCTTCGGTGTGGCCTCGACAGTGCTCGTGACGGAAGGCTGACGCGGCCCAGGCGGGGCCCAGGCGGGGCCTTGGCGGGACCTCGGTGGGGTTTCGGTGTGGCCTCGACAGTGCTCGTGACGGAAAACTGACGGGGCATCGGCGGGGCCCAGACGGGGCCCAGACGGGGCCCAGGCGGGACGGCGGCCGTGAGCAGAGTGGAGCGGTGACTCCGTGTGACTGTTGCGGGTCACGTACTTCACGACCTACCACGCCTTGTGGCCGGTACCCGGATCACGGAAGACCGACCACCAGGCCAGTGCCTGCACAGACATGCATGCAACAGACTCAGAAAAAGTGGCATTTTGTACACCGGCTACCGTAACGGATTTCGATGGCCACCAGCTGCGAAATCGGTGCGATTAAACAAGTTATGCTAGAAGCAGTTCCGATAGCTTGGAATTGAGCGAATTTTTTTATCCACGCTACCCCCAGTGTGAGATGGGTCACAGTACTGCCCGATTCTCCACATGCAATAAAGGCAGTCCAAAGCATGGGAAAAATAACATCATCGTCTGTACACTGCTGTCCAGAGCATAGCAGCCATGGCCACGACGGTAGTTACGGCGGCACCCATCGTCTGTTCTTGTCTGCACTGTTTTAGCACAGAAGTCAAGGTCACCATCGTAGTTGCAGTACCCATCCACTGATGGCTCGCTTACTCTCTCTTTCTCTCTCTCCTCTCTCTCTCTCTCTCTCTCTCTCTCTCTTTCTCCTCTCTCTCTCTGTCTCTCTCTCTCTCTCTGTGCGCGTGTGTCCTTAGAGGGCAATAGAGCAACAACGTCCAAGACAGTCGAGTGCTTCCAAACGACGGCTGTGGTTCCCCGGGCCGTGAACACCAGAGGCCGCCGAGCGTGGCCAGTCACGACTTGTGCGCAAGTTGGTCCGATTCCGGGCCAGTGTGAACGGCTGTCTACGCCAGACCGAACCAGCACACCGGACCAACAGACCGGACCAACAGATCGGACCAGAAGACCGGACCAGCACACCGGACCAGCACGCCGGACCAACAGACCGGACTAGCAGACCGGACCAACAGACCGGACTAGCAGACCGGACCAACAGATCGGACCAGAAGACCGGACCAGCACACCGGACCAGCACGCCGGACCAACAGACCGGACTAGCAGACCGGACCAGCAGACCGGCGTACCACCGCCGCAGGCGCAATAAACCCACACAGCCCACCAATGTAGGCCTGCAGCAACTACCACACCCGATCATTATAGATGCGAAGTTATTGCATTGCACCCCATTAATGGCTTACGGAAGCTCTCACAACTACCATTATAGGCGTACAGGACCTCCAACATCACGTCCCTGCGGGTCCACATCCCACTATGATTGGCCTATAGAAACTCTTATATTCCATCATTAATGGCCTGTAGAAGCTCTCACAATGCACCATCATAGTCCTTCAGAAGTTCCTACATCTCACCACCGTGGGCCTACATAATCTCTCACATCACATAAATATGGACCCACAAAAACTCCCACATCACATTGAAGAATTTCCAGAATTACGTTGTGATTGTAACCGATGCTAATCATCCCCCGCCGCCAAAAAGAAAGTATTGAAATGGCTTTGACACAAGCATGGGCGTCACCACGATAAGAGACGAGGGTACACCCCCTTCTTTAACTTCGATAATTTGACATTACGCCTATAGTGTTGCATGCAAAAAGTCGCCCTAAAACGCTCTCGTCCTCCTCCATCCAAAATATGTGGCGATACCAAAGGACACGAGGGGCCATGTTCGGCCTTCTGCATAAACAACCAAGACCTAGGTGCGATATTTGTTAAGGATTGTTAACTATAAAAGTGGCTTTGGAGAGGCTTCCAGCTGTCTGTAACACGGGTGCCATTTTGCTCGCACGTTCTTCATGCATATATATATATATATATGATTGTTTAATACAACGAAGAATGGCTCTTAGGTGCTCCTGGGTTTTAGACATTGCGTGAGACGAAATGTACGACCCTCAATATACCAGGAGGTGCTGCGTTTACTCAACATCAAAAGTAGCGTTAGGGATTATGCTATGTTACTCAACGTTTCGGCCAGGGGCCATCATCAGGAGTGATATAAAAAATGGCAGGGTTAACAATTGAAAAAACGCGGGAAAAAAAGCGTGCAAAAATACACGTGAATCACAGAAAAGCATCCTCATTGCTGCAGACACTTCAAGAAAACCCAAACCAGAAGTCAACTAGGTCAAGATAGAATCCTCTGAGGAAGCCCGGGCCGATGGTCCATATACATATCGACACATTCATGCACGCACACATATAGACATATATATCGAATGTAACGCGTAATACATAAAATATAATTTATGTTTATGTAATTTTATGTGATATACCAAGACGTCGTTTGCGTGTTTAGTTGCGGCCGCAGATTACGTATGTGTAGAGATTCGAGGACCTTTAGATCAGCGTTGTCCCTGGCTGTTGCTAGAATTTCTACTTTGAAGTTTGTGTTAGTGTCGCTGTGTTCCATGTTAGAATATTTGCCGATCATGTGTTCGCCCAAAGGTGTGTATTCTCTCCCAAGTCTGGCATCTCCTAAGTGCTCATTGTACCTATCCCTGATGCTACGCTTGGTTTCTCCGACATAAAATATTCCAAGACAGCGGCTGCACGTTATTTTATAAACTACGTTTTTCCGCGTGCATCTACCCTTGAGCCCGTTACTACAGGTGTGGCATGTTCGTCTACCAGCAGGGCATGGCGACAATTCCAGGGCTGAGCGGACCAGGTAAGATTTCAGTGTAGGTCCGCTAGTTCAGGCTACCCTAACATGATTTAAATGAGACGAACGGATAGCTGCATTTACCTGTCGACATAGTTGGTCATCGACAAAAGGAAGTTTCATGTAGACGTAGTTGGGATTGCTACATGCTCGATGCCGACGTTGCCCACTTATCCTACTCCTGTTGTGAGGGTGGACAGCACGAGCGGCGGAGTGTACCCGATGTGCTGGGTATCCGTTTTCCAGGAAAAGGGTTGTCATCTTCGCAAGGCTCCGCTCGCACGAAATAGTATCGGAGGAGACTCGTGCTGCTCTCCTCATTTGGGATGTTAAAACGGCCTTTTTAGTGGCCATCGGGTGGGCCGAATCATAGTGCAAGATGATGGGGGCTGCCATTGGTTTAAAGTACAGTTCGGTGGTGTAGCTACCATCAGCCTGAACTACAAACAACGTATCAAGGAAAGGAATCGAAGTGGTATGAGCAGTGTGTTCTAAGGTGAACTTGATGCTGGAGTGGCGATGCTGGAGTGGAGCAGCGCCCTAGCGCCCCATTCGTTCCACCGCCTTGAATATGCTACATAAATTGCATATATATATGTATATATATATATATCATATATGCATATATATATATATATATATATATATATATATATATATATATATATATATATATATGTGCAATGTATGTAGCATATCCAAGGCGGTGGAACGAATGGGGCGCTAGGCTTAGGCAACGTCGCGTTCCTTTGGTAAGCTCATTAAAACTACTTATTTTCCCAGGTACCACGCTTCTTAAAATGCAAACATGCAAATTCAAGCGCTGCACCCTGACAGGTTATGTAGGTGGAACACATGCTCCTAGTTTTTCTGGTCATTTATTCAGTATTTCTAATGATTCAAATGCAATTAGTGTTCGGTTGCACAGCACGTTTTCCTCTGCATTACTACTGAATGTCCTAAACGTGATCTTGTTTGCAGTATTTGAAGCTGCAATTACGGCTACATCATTCTGGCAATTTCAGCCCAACGGCGGATTCAGCGGAGCCAATGTTCACATGAAAACAAGGGACGGGAGTTACTCCAGCCATCTAAAAATACACTAATTTTACGGTTATCTTCACAAATCCGGACCGGATGCTTCATATACAGCATATTTTGCCCTCTACGTCTCCCCGTTTTGTGAACCATGCCTTGGGATTTAGAGGAAGTCATTAAGGTTATGTCCTCAGAACGGTGTCCACACAGAAACAGTCGAGTGCAGCCTCTTCTCTTCCTCTCTTTTCAGCCAATGGCACCTCGCTGGACAAGCTGGGTCTCTTGGTGAGGTGAGGACAAATTAGACAGGCGTTTTCTCTATTTGAACCAGATAATTACCTTAAGGCAATGATCTGACAAAGTTGTGTCGATTATGACAGACGGTATGCAATTTTTGCTCCACTCAGCTGTACCAGTGGCCATTTTGTCCGTGATGGACCAATGATCGCACTATATCGTGAAGTGTGCCGACATTCTCCTCAGGGACTCTCACCCGGCCCATGAGGGCGCATACAATCTGAAGATTTGGCACGCAGAAGGGTGTCTTTACTGGTACTGCCAGGAGATGTGCCAGAGTACTCCAGGAGCGTGCCTAAATTTGAACTAGGGATTCTTACTATCTGAAACGTCGCCTTCAAATTCAACCTGTCCCGAGGAAGAGCCTGGCTGCGAAGGAAGCACCTCATGAGGGCGCCTGCATTCTCAAAATACCCAACTGCCCAGAATGGTGCCTTTCTTGTCTGGAAAGGAGCATAGGCAGCCAATAGTGTTCTGCAAATAACGAAGAGCGGTGCGAGAATGGCCTAGGGCGGTGCTTACGTTCTCGAACCACATAACTGTCCGAAAAACACCTGTGCTGGTGAGATGTGCGCGTGGCCGTCACGGACGGGTATCTTTGTATTCTACCTTTCTTATTAGTTTAGAGATTTTATCCGGGTGGATGAACTCGACCGATTAGGTGGCCAGTTGGTTCGATAGGGCACTTGTTCGCCCAGCTAACATGCTACCAGAAGTCCTGCTCCCCCTTGGCGATGTTGGAGTTCATGGCCTGGACCAATAGTGCGCCCATTGCCGAAAACATGTTGCCTAGTACATGGACGTTGGTGACTCTCCGAAGGACGGTCCTGTGGTGATATAAGCGCCCTTTTCATCAAGGTTGGAGTCCCTCTCGAGGTCGACGTTCTTGTGGTTCACTCGGCGCCCTCTGGACTCCGATGGCTCACCTCCCATGATGGGCCGTTATACTTTTTTCTCTAGGGCCCCTTGCTGATTTCTTTGCATCATGCCACTCGATTGCTTATTGAATCGACGCGTATAAACGCTGGTGGCAGTATTCTTTCGAATAAGACAGAGACGGAGGGAAGGATAGAGGAGGTCATATCATCCACTGCATGTCACATACGGAAAGGACGGAACTCAGCACGCCTTTTGGTTCCGGCCACTATCCGCGACTCGTGCATGCTATGGCAGCAGGCTATGGCACAGTCTATGGTACAGGCTATGGCACAGGCTATGGCAGCAGGCTATGGCAGCAGGCTATGGCAGCAGGCTATGGCATAGGCTATGGCAGCAGGAGACTCGTGTATCCAACACTATTTTTTAGGTCAATGCTCCCCAAATCGTGTAAATACTGGAGGAGCTCGGCACAGACTATGACGCAACCTTTGCCGACCGTAGGATGTGCTAAATTTAAGTTATCTTGTCAGGTCACTGATATATGACGTGAACAGACGGAACATCGCAGGTCGTTTTTTTATGCATCGAATTCCGAGTTACCGGCATTCAATCGACCTTATTTTCCCAAATCGTCAATGACGCCTTGTGGCTCTATTAAGTCTAAACACATTATGGCTTTATAAGCCATGTCCCTGATGACTGGCTTATGGTACGGTGATTTCCTATACTCAGGTACCTGAATTAATTTATTGGGAGTTGTGCCTCCGCGATCTTGTATTTTCTTGACCTGTAACCAGTCCATTGTTCCTTTCCAGCTATGTCTACCCACCACCACCTGCGTGAACTTCGACAGCAACTTTTACTCAATTTAAGTGACTCTGTATGTGCCTCTGGTAAGCGTATTAATTGCCAACTCTCAAGTCATATAGTATATGGTCTGTCATCATTGTCTGCGACGTTTGGTAACGAACGGTCCATTATTTTAGACATTGCATGCGGAAGAGGAAGAGCAAATTACGGTGCGACCAAAACCGAGGGACGTTTCAGAACATGCCTTCTAAAACTGACTCATGCAACCGCTCTTGACCACGGTAGAGAACAGGATTTGTTGACGGTTTCTGTTTCAGGACATTTTTCGTCGCCCCCTCTCACTTTATGATATCCTGGCTGCTCCCCTGCATTTGGAGGCCATGTGGTCGCGTGAAGCGACCCCCGAACCCTACATGGCCAGGACAGGAGAGACCAGCGCAGGCTGGCGTTCTAACTAGCTGAGCGAATATCTGGTCGGGACTCGTATCCACTAGTCCTATCCATAAATATTATCACCTACAGGATTGCAATATTGTAGCGGATGCTACAATTCGAACTTGCAACCAATGGGGGGCGGCATGGCGACATTCATGATTTTTGCAGTCTCCAAAATATATCCAAGTTCACCTCATGGTATCTGATCTCGGAAGAGTTCGCGTACGACTGGCGGTTTTAATAGTCGTTCCTGCTAACGCCAGCAGGTGGCGATCTGAATATATAGGTGGCAACACTATAGCGGATAGAAGGAGCAATCAGATGCGCCCGTGGCCATTCCTGTGTTTTGGGATGGCGATGGCCATCTCTCCCACTCTCTCCCTATCTACCCCACACTCCCTCACCTTCTTATTCTTTCACAACACCCACTCAGGTCTAAACAAAATTTAATCCGAGTTTTTGCTGGGGTGGCTTTATGAACCAAGGTCTTATTGCTAAGCAGAGCTTGTTACGTGAACCCAGGCCCACAACCCGATACATTCTTCGGCAGAATTTTGACCGAAAGTTTAACGTGCCGTCAATGCACTGACAAGGGCGTCCGGTAGTTCGCCCCCGGCCTTATCGGGCCAGCTGCCAAATGACCCTCCCAACTAGGGGCTAAATGCGAACGAGTGAAGCGACTCGAACCCTACCTTGCCAAGACAACAGGGACTAATGCAGGCCAGTACTCTAACCAACTGCGCTACTGTGGCGGCAAAATATCCCCCTGATTCTCATTACTTAGCCCGGCATGAAATACCAACCTTGTAACTTGGTAACATCAACTTCACCATTTGCCATTTTCAGGAATCTCGGTTCAAAAGGACATGCTTGGTACAACACACTGAAAATAAAATATTTCGCGAATTCTGGATTGGCAGTACCAGGCAAAGGTACATAGGTCTGATATTGCAGTGACCTACACAGCGCCTACGTGCCTTTACAGGGCAGATCTGAGCAATACGTGACAGCGCCTGCGGTTTGATGCCAGGTGTTGCCAGTGACATCACCTGGCAGCGCCTGATGGTAATCACTGGACAGCAGGCAATCGAGTAACATGCCAACTGGGGAGCAATTACCCAACTTTCTCCGGTGATCAGGCTTCTTCATGGTCAAGGCTAAGATCAGCTAATCAAGGAAATTACTTTATTTGTGAGTATATTTCTTGGGCATGGAGCACGTGTCTCCCACCCACCCCGCCCCTCGCCCAGCTAAAAACCACAACACGGGTCCATGCTGGATATGCCTCAAACCCGCCGGCACGTCTTGTTCAGTTTCAAAAGCTCCTGGAGGTGGCCACCTTTTATGGACAAATACCACGGTTTCTCTAACTAACCTGGCGATGCAGATATATTTTGCTAAGCAGAAGAAATGTGCCTTGGTGTTCGGAAGTGCTATTAAAGCTACCGAAACAGTGATTGAGGTCTACTGTGCGGGAAACCAGGATCGAACTATTATATGATAACAATTAGCCTGCTGCAAAATCCAGCTCAGATTCATGGATCAGCTATTCCACGACAGGAGCCACATTGACTCCCGAAATGTTTCGTGAAATGGCTGGAGCAAACGTTTCGGAATAGATGCACAGTTGTTAGAAAGAAATAAGGAGAAGGCAAGCTCAGACCAGGTGTATATTTTACAAAGCAGACAACCAGGCAGACAGAGAGCAAGCCGAAGCTTGCAGCCAACTCTCCACCAGGAAGGGCAGTTGACAAGGTAGACTAGAAAAGACGAGGGAACTTGCTGAATATTGCCCATTGTGTGCACCGTTGTCCAAAGACTCTAGAAGAATGTCCATAGACGAATAGGTGCATCAAACTCAACACACTATACCCACGAAAAAGATTTAGGTAATGCAGAGGGTGAAGGGATATAATGGACCACCAAGCGATAGGATACCATTGTACGACATCTAATGCAATTCACCAGCCAGATACGCAAACCAAGTAGCATCAGAATTGAAGAGAACCATTCTTTCAATACCTTTTGATGTAATTAGCCCGACGGACTGATTTCTAGGCAGCATTTGCCAGGGGGTGGAAACTATGCTAATCAGACACACAAATTATTATTACTTCAGAAAAGAATGATGCTTATTATTGAGGGTGCATTTCTCCCCAGAGTACAAACCCTATCTTTAAGAAATACAAAATTTTAAAGGTCCAAGATCTAGCAAAACTTCAAATGATGCTTATTATGCAAAAATTCATTCATCATCAGCTACCTCATTCCATCAGACCCCTTTTCACAAAGTTGCTTGACTCCCCATATTCCACAAGATTGCAAAACCACTTCCAGCATAGGTGTTCAAACAAAAGTTATCGTCTCTTCACCATCGAATGATTTGGACCCAATCTTTGGAACTCCATCATAGCAAAGCATTTTCTGCATTCAGAGATACCAAATTCTAATACTGTTCTAAAAAATCACATTATGACATACTTCTTGAGCAGATATTAAAATACTTAGCACCTAATTGTTGCTAGTATGTTTGTACAGTGATGCTGGTATGTGAGTGTATGTATGTATGTGTGTGTGTGTGTGTGTGTGTGTGTGTGTGTGTGTGTGTGTGTGTGTGTGTGTGTGTGTGTGTGTGTGTGTGTGTGTGTGTGTGTGTGTGTGTGTGTGTGTGTGTGTGTGTGTGTGTGTGTGTGTGTGTGTGTGTGTGTGTGCTGGGGTGTTGTCATGTGATTATGTGTATGTGTGTATGTATATATATGTGTGTGTGTGTTTGCACTTAACCATATATAAAGTTGAAAACACCCAACCACTGGTTCCTCCCACATTCCACCCAGCAACAAGCCCATGCTTACCTGGGTGGAGTTGTGGGAGGAGCCAAAATAAAAAAAAGCAAATCAGGAGTGCTCACCACCATCCGGCCACAAACCAGCTGCTAACATTATAGTTTAGACCTTAATTTCTTGTTGGGATGAATCCAGGGTCAGTTATATGCCTCCTTTGGATATGACTACTAACATCATTCTCTATTATCAGTTTTACTGCTCTAATACCCAATGCTTTGTATGCTTATTTATCTGTTTTCCATCTCTTAGCTGGGAGTGCCGCGACCTTACTGTTTATTTTATGGTGTTAACGTAAGGTGCTTGCAGTCGTTGGTTAAGGGGAGGGGGCTCCTGGTTACCTGATCTTGGGTGGCGGAAATAAAAATGAAAAAAGTGTGAGTTTGGACCATGCGAAGGAATACTCATTTGATATGCGCATATTTACGATTCTTTCAATACCTTTTGATGTAATTAGCCCGACGGACTGATTTCTAGGCAGTATTTGCCAGTGAGCCTTCATCTAGCAGAGATATTTGACTGCCATAGGTCCATAAATGAGAGTCATACTTGAAGAGTGTATCAGTAGAATAATATTGGCTGCCGAGGGTTCTTTGAAGTGTCTGGCTCTTCCCTTCCGTAAACGTCGCTACTTGGTGTCAAATAATTCAATACTTCTGCTATGACAAGTCTCCGATAATCTCTTCAGCATTAAAACCAATATGTGGGACTCATAAACATCAACTTGATACTTTCTGGACCATTCAAATTGATGTATTGTGACATCTAGAATGATGCCCCACAATAGGTTCAAAGGTTAGGAAACTTTTGCTAGATATCAAGTGTGCACCGCTAAATGTGCTCTATGTATTGTTCAAGGCGCTATGACCAAGGCAGTGGTGATTGGCCTCTGTGTCACTGTGTGTTGGCCAGGGCGCTATGACCAAGGCAGGGGTGATTGGCGTCTGTGTCATTGTGTGTGTTGGTCTGGGCGAAGTGATCCAGCCAGGGGTGATTGGACTCTGCGCCATTGTGTTTTGGTCATGGCGAGATGACCAATAGGACTAGCCGAGGGCCTCCAGTGAGCGAGCTGATGGCAACCGACCCCTCCCCTAGTGGGTCAGGGCTGCTGGGCTGATGCCACCTTCCCACCATTATGACAAATGACAGAATTTACGGCTTACGAGAGGCAGCTAATATTCCCGGCCATAAATTCCACTGAGCTGATGCAGAAGTGAACTCGGTCGGCTGCGACGTGATTGGAGCCATGTATCATTCCAAGGACCGACAACCTGCTTTGGGCAATGTCCTACCGCCTGCAATGTGAGAGCAATGTGTGGGAGTTAAGCATGGTATGAAATACGAGTCGGAGCCAGCGAGAAGCGCTTGAGTTGTCGGAAGACTCCACACATCGACTTGTCCAGCAGCTAGTTTTCATTTTCCCCTGCAGAGGAGGAAATTTTTAAAAGATAGTTGCTTCATTTTTCAACTCTAGAATATGCATACCTATGGAAGTCAATGATGTTGTCCATGAGTATTTTATTCATAGTGCGTGAAACGAAATCGAGCATTCTTTTGAATCACGGTAGTTTCATTCAACCTGTGCTGCGTCAGGAAACTGAAAATCCCGCATCCTTTGCATCTGCCAGTGTGTGTAGTACAGTATCTCACCGGCACTAGTTGGCCATGGTACCAAATTAGGACATTCGAAGTCGGGATGTCTAGAAGGATCATCATTTTTAAAGCGTAGCGTAGTAATGAAAAAGCAGTGATGCAAAAAGAGCATGGATGCGACCCACTGTATGTGATGGATTAACACTCCACTCCCAGTTTTTCTTTGTGCAAAGTTACTGCCGACGGAACGCGGACTTTCCTTTGTTTTGATTAAATGCTTAAATATAATACGGATTTTTATTTTCTTGAGTTATGGACACGGGCACGTATTCGAGATTTTTCGTTGACATTTCATCAATAACATTAATGATAGGCGTGAAAAGCAAAAGCCCTTCGAGGAGTTTAAGCACAATTTTAGTTTGTAAAATGTGGCAGAGTGATTCGGTCCCAGTTGTGGAAGCCTCGTGGCTACCCAAAACAGCCGACCCTGCATACTGCCCATTCCTTTTCAGCCCGGTTCACACACGCACACATCGCGCCCGTTTTGGGCTTATGTCCGTCGAACGTCCTTCAGACGTACGCAAAGACGCCTGCGGCCACCCGTTTCAGATGGGTGCGGTGTGCAGCGGAGACTTCGGGGCGACAGTTCACGTCCATCCGACGTGAACCGCCTGTCCGACCTGTCCGACTTAAAAAGTGGGAATTGTTTAGACTTTTGCGCCGCAAACCCATCTCCGGCGTGGCTGGACGGGTGCCCTTGGTTCTCTACTTCTGTACATTCCGTTGTTCGTCCCATTTCCTCTATGTAGGTATTGGCTATGAAATTGACAACACTGAAATTGACAACACTGAAATTGACAACACTGATGATGATGGTTAAATATGATCGATAGCAAAGATGATCGATCGATCGATCGATCGATTGATAATTATCGATAGCACCTTTATTCATAAATAACTCCAATAGCAAAATAACTTCACTCGGTGATGCTGCAGACATTAAAAAGCAGCTGCCGTCCAGCTAGCATATCATTCTCTTCTGCGCTCTATGTATCTTCAGAAAAAGCGAGCTTCTAACGGCGCAATTGACACGACCGCGCCAGGAACGCACAATTTATATCCGCAGGGATCGAGTGGAATGGAGTGCGCCTGTATTTATACTTTTTTCCACTCCATTCGAGACGGACGTCTGACAAACTGAAATCCGCGCACTTACCTCAAACAAACCTTGGTAGCTTCCACGCTCAATGCACTGAACACACATTTGTCATGCCAAACTCACAACCATTCTATTTAAAGCATGAATGATTCGTACATGATTCTGAAGTAATTTGTTCAGCTCAATGTGAATGGCATACACACCCCTTGCAGTGGCCAGCTAGGATCCTACCTAGGATGTTACACACTCAATAGAGCAAAGCCATTGGTTGACAGACAAGCACAGCCATACATATGTATGAACGGATGTAGGAGGTATCTAACACCTGTACAACTTGCAAGCATTTAATGGAAATGAGCTAATGTTTCTCAACCAGCGCATGCCCAGGCCATTGCTCAATTCAGTTACTGTCCTGGACTTCTTCCGCTTACTTGACTCGCACTTGATTTCAGGTTCAGGCCGTAAATACCCTGCTGAAGCTCATATGTCCGATGAAGTTCCATGACATTCCTAGCCACTTGCAAAGACAATGTGATTTGGCCCCAAATGCTTCAGATTTGACTCTGCTGCGCTATTTTTATAGATGGCAGCCAATCTGTTATACAAATTTGCATCCGTTTATTTTTACCAAAGTCTATCGACTCCGCTGCGTTATTCGTACCAAACGATATCCGTACGAATATTCAATTCGTGTTATGGTTTAGCGTTCATCCATTTCTGATAGGAAGTGCAATTGACATGCTTATAATCCTGAATGCAAAATAATACTGGCTGGCATGTGGTCATGTAGGCCGCATTAAAGGAGGAATGTGGTCAAGTAGGCCGCACCAACAGAGGCATGTGGCCATGTAGGCCGGAACAAAGGAGATGATGCAACTATGTACTATGTAGGCCGCATTAAAGTAGGCATGTGGCCATGTAGACCACCATAAGGGGACACGTGACTATGCAGGGTGCACTAAAAGATATATGTGACAATGTAGGCATCAATATTTTGGAGAAAGAGAGAAAAACGCTTCCCCAGAAAAATGAGCAAGACTAAGATGTTCTCATCACATGATTCAATTATTCGCTTTGGTGATGTCGGTCTGTGCAGCTCATGGCGCATTGGCCATGTATCAGGCGAGCATTTAGTACGTGCATTAGGCATTAGGCGATCATTAGGTAGGTGTGGATAATTGTCAAGGATTACCAACGGCTATCGAATACTGGTATTGCCGGTCCCGGTGTTAGGATCCCTCAACCAGATGGCAAACTGAATTATTGTCAGCGGACTGCGATCTTTCGCCAGCGCACCAGAGCCAGGTATGAAGGCTTGCCGAAGGATATATGCAAAAGGCAATGCAGTTCAGGGCAATCAAGAACTTTCTGGAAGATATGGGGGAAACAGAGTATAGGGAGACATTGTTGGCAGCAAGGCAGTGGACAATCAATTTTGTATTGCAAATGTGGAGGTTGGATCCTGCTGTGCACATGGGTAGAATCCGAGTTCGGTACGTGTTGCCACAAAGTAGATCACGCAGTGGCTGGTACATATGATATATTTTGATGTTTTTTTTGTCGAGTATGTGATAGGTCGGGAACTTTTTGCACCTTTGGTTCTCAAAAAGCTTAAGCAAATAAAGATAAAATTTGAGTCATTCAGTACATCATGGCATACTAAAACGCTATTAGTTTGGCTGCCAGTGCTCGAACAGGTGGCTCAAATATTTAGTGGTGCAGCGGTTTGCTCAGTTGCGTTGTGTTTTGGGATGCATTATCCTGACATGGTTGGAGTGGAAATTCATTCATAATAGCCGAAGACAAGAATAAATAGCAATTTCAGCTGTATGTCCCTTTCCATGCCGCCTTTCTAAAGCATTGCAGGTATGTACACGCAACCATCTGGGGTTCATGAATAAAAAGGCATGCTGTTCTGTGTGTCGAATTTCTTCAAGCAACAATGTACACCGAAAAGAAAATTTGCGAGTCTAACCAGAACCATATTCAATTCAATAGACCCAGCTTGCACAATCGTTGCGAGGTCACCTTTTTAATTTAAAATAATTCACAAAATAAACAAGTTGTGGAATGTGATTGCAATGTTTGAATGAGCATCCATATTCTTTTGACGAAGGAACACAATTGTTGCCGCAACCCTCCTCCGGAAAATGAAGACTGGGTGAGAGGAAAAGGAAGCATTATAAACGGTGGGCACTTGCTAATGTCTAGCTGAAGAATATTGGCAGTGGAGCAAAATATTAAAACTAATTTCCGCTGAAAGCACTTCATTACCATTTCATATCGCATATTTGCCTAACCGTTCGTTGGTATTTACGAACAGAGGGAAGTTCTCGTGGTGTTTGGATAGTCTTTCATACCCGTCCCACCTTCCACTATCCTGTGATGTGAATATCCGCTTCTGCTGCAATTTTGTGTCCAATTTGTTTCATTTGATCAAAGCGAACTTAATACTGTGGTGGCTGGTCCACGTTACGCAAAGTAACGCAAGCGCTATTGCAATCGCCGCAGACTGCTCCCGTCCACGCTCTACGTTTGGTTATTGGACCTTGATGGATGAGGAACAGAAAACCGGGAAGTTTCCGCAACCAAGACGTGGAAGCCAAAATAATCCGTTTGACCGATGTTGATTGTGATGAAACCATCGGGTTCAACAACGCTACGTGTAAGGATAATGGAGGTCTTGGGGGATGGGGATGGGGTGCGGGTGCCCAGCGGGTGACTGAGGAAGTAGTGAGAAGTAGGCTGTGATGGAGCCCCGAGGAATGTCAGTGAGGTAGTCGGTGGCATGCGCATTGTAACGAGTGAGAAGCTCGCTGAGGAAATCTTCCCCCATAAAAAATGTTCATATAATAGCATTACGATGTTGAAAAACACGCCACCTCCATGTCCATGGGGACCATCGAAGTAACCGTAATTCGAAATGCGAGCAGGTTGAACTGAGAATGGCATGGAAGACATTCCAATGGCTCGGGCCGTTGTTATTTGTCAAACACCCGCATGGCATTTGTGTTATTTGCCGTTGATCACTACTTAATTGTCACGTGCACATGAGCAGCGACACTTCCGAATACGAAGCGATCTGGAAGAGATACGACGTGTATTGTTCTTTAAATGGGCTTCTCGCATACCAAAGCGTCCAAAATGTTGACCAATATTTGTGTATGCCCCGCGTCGTATTCCTAATACAACCAATATTCCTAATCACATCGTATTCGGAAGAGCCGCTGCTCATGTAGACAGGTTATTTTTGTCCATGCGTTCGGTAAACGGACAAGCAGTCGGCATTGCCTCCAGCTCCCGATGTGTGTACCAGCCTGTTATTCGAACAGGGACTCGGCACTTCACTGGCCGTCCCAGCAGCCTGGACGTACCACCTCCTGTCGGGGCATCGAGCCAATCTCCGAGCTGAAGCGTAACTCGCGGCCAGGCTGAGCCCGAGCCGGAGCCCGAGCCGGAGCCCGAGCTAGAATGGCGACAAACCATGAATCGTGATGTCTTGAGCGCCTGGGGTCCACGACAAAGATCGACCCACTTACGCCAGTCTTGTCAGTCTTGCCTAATGTCAGGCTTGCAGTGGCCCCCTCCCGCCGCAGCCTTGAGCAAGGGGAGCCAGTGATGCATTGTTGGTGGGGAATGGCATGGCTGACTTGGTGAGTCATCACTGATTCCGCCCTCTTGAAAAGATGCAGGTCGTCTTGTTGAGTTCAGTTTCTTCTGGTGCGATGGTCTGCCGTACGTTTGAATTACGACATTGGTGTGAAACAATACCGGGAAAAAGATCACTGGTGGATGTAGCCTACCGGTTGGGGGGGGGGGGCAACTTTCGGATTTTGTCGTGTCAGCCCCACCCCCCAATGGCGTGCCTAGGATTTGCATGAAGGTTGGTATGGATTTGGAGGGTGCCCATCCTGTCATTATTTTTGGTTTAATGGCAATGCTGGCAAATGCACTGTATTGCCAGCATTATTTTGGCTTATGCCAAATTATGTTTGCATCAACTACGGCTTACCTTTGTTCAAGGAAAAACTTGAGAAAAGAAATTAAAAGTTGTCAATCTTTTGCATGGCAAGCTAGAACCATAAAACCGGTTTCATATTTGTTGTATCCCCGGTCTTTCCACAGTGCAAAAACCATGACCTGCTGTTTACATGACTACATTAGCAGCTGTCTCCAAGATACTCATTATTGAGACAATTGTTAATGTGAACTTCCTCCTTGGAGTAACAGCAAGCAAGATGATCTCAGTCTCATTAGGGTGGTGCAACTCTGGATCTCAGCATGCAGAGCTTGGGCTGGGCCGACTTCTGGTGCAGGCGGAAGATCGAGACAGGAGAGATCAGAGGCAAAAACTACCCCCCACGGGAAGGTTGAGATGGAGAATTAAGACTGAAAATAAGGACTGACTTCAATATGCACATCTGAGTTCATAACATTTTATTCCTAGACATCTTAGTTTAGACAAATATCTTGCCAAAACAAGAACAACAAAGTGTTCCATTTATCAAAATACCCCATTTGATTATCAATCCATGATTAAATCTCCAATGGGAGGTTAGGCTAGCTTAGCACGCGCCCTGGAGGGGGGGTGAAATCCGCCCACCCTTCCGGTTTTTCACACATAACTCAAGATTTTACCGGCCGATTTACGCCATTCCTTGCGTACCTGGTTGGTTGGTTGGTTATTTGAGTTTTAGGACGCATCGACCAAGGTTTGGTCATTTAGCGCCCATTCCTTGCGTACCTGCCTAGAAATGACCAGCGGATTGTTTAAAGCCAGAAAACGGAAATCGACCGAACATTATTCGAGTTCGGGGCAGTTAAACTAAAAAAATCGTAGCACCAGACAACTAAAATCGGCGATGATCCGCTTCCCAAATAATTGCAAAGGGAAGTGTTCTTGGCGACACTGGCTATTTCTTTGATGTGTATTGTTGTGCTATATAGTTTCAAAGTCATGTTTGGTCACCGAGGTCAAGTCAGGTCAAGTCCATGACAGGTTAATGGAGCAAAACTTGGTCAACTGGAATGTTGTCATAAATGAAAATGACCGTCATGCGATTGATGTCACTGCATGTTACTCCCCACACATCTTGAAAACTACTGCTTGTCATTGTGTACCTAAGCGTTTCAATACTATATTCATGTAGGTACTTCACTCCTTTCTTAGGGAAGCCGATTGCGCCGAGCCGCCCAACGGAGCAGTCGCACGGGCTGTCCGGTTCCAGTAACTAGAGCAAGTAATGGCCCGATAAAGTGCTGCTATATAGGTGACTTGAGGTTAAATGCCTCGTGCATGCAATGGTCTATCACCTGTATTGCATCATTAGTAATGTCCAAAACATCACTAATGCTGTTTTGTAGCATTTAAATACAATCACCGCGAGCCATAATAATGGCAACCCACTCCACGCAAAATCAGATAATTTTGACATTTTCACCACATTGACCTTGAACATTGACCTAAGGTCATGCAATTTGCACATAATAGAGTTCACTACCGTATCCATCCACCCTGCGAATTTCGTTGCTTCAACTTTAATAGGAGCCGAGATCTTAGGGGGGGGGGGGGGCGGAATCCCCAACCTCCAGTGCACGTAATTTTCAGAGGCCCTTCAGGGCGCGTGTTAGGTTCTGTTGCATTTTTATTTTATGTTCTATAAACATTGCTTTTTATCAAACTCAAAGCCTCCGTTTAGTGTTACTTTGCTCACAAACTGAAAAGTAAACAATTGCACAGAAAATGAGTGGTCCTAATTGGTGTCAGTCACATTCATAAATATTACATTGGGAAGGTATATTCCAAGGATTCATAAGACGGCTTCAACCATGAATTTACTACCTAACCTTCCATGTCAGCATTTGTTGAAAGGATTTCTTTTTGTTTTAATCTAAAAAATGAAATAAAAATGGGTCAAAGCCTAGCGAACCATACTATGCTCTTGAATAAAATAAATTAATTCAGAAAAGATATTTTAAAAGAATTTCATATTTTTTTCAAAGAAAAAGAAAACCCTAACCTAACCTAATCTAACCAAGCTCAAACAAGCCTAACCCTATATGTTTGCTTCATGGAGGTAAAATGTGTAAAACGTGTCTTGTGGATACCTTAACACGCGCTCTAGAGGATCTCTGAAGATTACGAGCACTGGACGGTGCCGGATTTCGCCTCCATCCCCTTAAGATCTCGGCTCCTATTGAAGCTGGAGCAACAAATTCCCAGAGTGGATGGCTACAGCAGTGATCTCTATGGTGTACAGATTGCATGACCTTAGATCAATATATTCAAGGTAAAATGAGGTCAACATTACACATTTTCTGGTTTTGCGTGACTTGGCTTGTCATCGTTCTGGATCGCTGTGATTGTGTTTAAATGCTCAGAAATCGGCATCAATGATGTTTTGGACATTACCAATGATGCAATACAGATGCTAAACCGGGCAGTTGATCTCAGGTCATCTATATAGCAGCACTTTATAAGGCCATTACCTGCTACAGTTACCGGAACCAGGCCGCCCGCCCCACTGCTCCGTTGGGCGGCTCCGCGCAATCGGCTTCGCCAAAAAAGAGTGAAGTACATGAATGAAGTATGGAATCAGTGCACAGTGACAAACAGTAGTTTTCAGGATGTGTAGGGAGTAACATGTAGTGACATCAATCGCATGCCAGTCGTTTGCATTTGTGACAACATTCCATTTGACCAAGTTTGGTTCCATTCACCTGTCATGAACTTGACCCGACTTAACCTCGGTTACCTTAACATGAACTTGAAACTATATAGCACAACCATATACATCAAACAAGTCGCTAATGTTGCCAAGAACACTTCCTTTTTGCCAATATACGGGAAGCACTTCAGAGCCGATTTTTTTTTGTATTCTGGCGCTGATAATTGTTTTTTACTTCAACGGCCTTTCACTGAACAAAAAATCGCCCGATTTTCGTTTTTCGTGCTTTAAGCGACGCACCGACCATTTTTAAGCAGGTACGCTAACAATGGCTTATATTGGCCAGTAAAACCTGGAGTTATGTACGAAAAACCGGAAGGGTGGGCGGATTTCGACCCACCACCCCACCCTTCCAGGGGGCGTGTAAAAGTGCAATAATACCAAAAGCGTAAGGCAATAATCACAAGATTCTAAGAAGGTACCTATGTACCGACCTAGGTATGTGCTAAGTAAGAGGCAAAGCTTGTCTGGTGTCATCAGATTTGAAACTTTTAAGAACAAAAGGTGATGAATCTTATCAAAGGCAAATACATTTTTCATCCAGCACACTTCAAAGAGAAGACTAACCTATTATCATAATTTTTCCTTGTTGATTATGGCCAAATCATCATCCAAGTGTACAGTGGTATCACTGTAGTGCTAAGCTTGCAGTGGAAGTCAGTTTTTGAGTTCTTGGAATTTCTTTTTCTGATGCAATGCTTATAAATATTGTCAATATGATGCAACCACTGATTTCCTCTGGAAGTGCATACTTTTTCAGTTGTGAGGCAAAGTAACACCAAAAAGGGTCTTGGGTTTGGGTAAGATAGCATTAAAAGTGATGTTCAAAGTAACAAAAAATGTAGCCTAACTTAACGCGCGCCCTGGAGGGGGGGGGGGGCGAAGTCCGCCCACCCCTCCAGTTTTTCGTAGATAACTCCAGATTTTACCAGGCGATATACGCCATTGTTTGTGTATCTACCAATAAATGACCGGCGCGTTGTTTAAAGTAAGGAAAATGAAAATCTACTGACAATTTTTCAACTTAGAGGTCGCTAAAATAAAAAAAAAGTATCAGCGCCAGATAAAAATGTCGTCGCTGATGCGCTTCCCGTATATTAGCAAAAAGGAAGTGTTCTTGGCAAAACTAGCGACTTGTTTGATGTACATTGTCATGCTACATTGTTCCAGAGTCATGTCAAGTCACCGAGGTCAAGTCAGGTCAAGTTCATAACAGGTTAACACACACCCTAGAGGGGATATGGCGAAATCAACCAATCCTTACGATTTTTCGTACATAACTCCATATTATACCGGCCGATATACGCCACATTTTTCGCGTACCTGCTTAGAAATGACCAGCGCATTGTTTAAAGCAAGAAAATTGGAAATCGGTCGATAAGTTTTCAAGTCAGGGGCCATTAAAGTAAAAACAATTCGCAGTGCCAGACCACAAAAATCGGCGCTGATGCGCTTCCCGTATATTGGCAATAGGGAAGTGTTCTTGACAACACTAGCGACTTGTTTGATGCATATTGTTATGCTATGTAGTTTAAAAGTCATGTTAGGTCGCCAAGGTCAAGTCAGGTCAAGTTCATGATAGGCTAATGGAACCAAACTTGGTCAACTGAAATGTGTCATAAATACAAATGACTGTCAGGTGATTGATGTCACTTTACATGTTACTCCCTATGCATCCCGAAATCTACTGTTTGTCACTGTGTGCCTAAGCATTTCCATACTTTATTCATGTATTTCACTCGTTTATTTGCGAAGCCGATTGTGCCGAGCCGCCCAACGGAGCAGTCAGGATGGGAGCCCGGTTCTGGTAACTGGAGCAGATAATGACCTAATAAAGTGCTCCTATATAGGTGACCTGAGGTCAAATGGCGGATCTGACATCTGTATTGGATCATTAGTAATGTCCAAAACATCATTAATGCCAATTTTGGAGCACTTAAACACAACCACAGCAATCCATAACAATGACAAGCCAAGCCACGCAAAACCAGAACATTTTGCTATTTTGACCTAATTTGGCCTTGAAGATATTAACCTAAGATCATGAACTTTGCACACAATGGAGTTCACTATCGTGCCCATCCACCCTGTGAATTTCGTTGCTCTAGCCTTCATAGGAGCGGAGATCTTAGGGGAGGGGCGGAATCCGCCCCCCCTCCAGTGCGCGTTATTTTCAGAGGCCCTCCAGGGCGCGTGTTAACATAACCTAGCATAACCTTCCATGCAAGAAACCAAATTGTTTTAAAAATTGAAAAATGTCAAACAACTTTTTGCATACAAATATTTCAATTAACTAACCTAACCCAACCTAGCCTGACCTAGTCTGAAGGACCAATTTCTTGGAAAAATAATCCAAAAAAATTGTTTTTAAAAATAATAATTTTTCTAACTTAAAACAGAAACCTAGCCTAACCCAGCCTAACCAAACGTAACCTATTTGTTTCCTTCATGAGGGTGTATGTGGAAAACTTGCGTCATAGATGCCTACATTAAGCCAGCCATAAAATATCGTTTTTTCATTAGGTGTGACATGTCGAAAGGAGTCCACGAAGATGTCGATCTTGCCCACGGAAGTGATGTCGTTTATAATATCGTTTAAATCCTTCAAGCTCAAATTTAAGGCCGGCATATGTTCATCTGTTTCGTATATTTTAGGAGACACCTATTATAGGGATACTTATGTTAATGACAATGATAAGAATCTCATGCTATCATCAAATTATCTTGAACAGTGGACCATATCATGAGTAATTTCTACTTTAAATCGCGTTCGGTACAAGATACATCACAATCTATAATTTGAAGCATAAGCATGATGCTTACACACAAACCACGGTTAGAAACGAGACATGAAGACTTCACAAACACACGAAGAAGCAAGATGTCGATAGTTGTTTGTGAAGGATGTCTTCTCGTTGAATAGGTGGTACATTCCACCCTATTTCACGAATAATTTATAACTGCCTTAAGCTGCAATAAAACCCTTAAAGCTTGATAGCCCGGTCCTGCCGCCCGAATCGCCCTTACCTGCGAACCCACCAGTCATCTCTTATTTAGGATCTAAATACCTACATACCTCCACTTGCTAATCTTTTTTTTAAAGAAAAAATCAGCCAACGTAGCCTGCCTCTTCAACTTAGCGACCCACAACATGAACATGCGAGGCATGCTGCTCAACTGGGCTTAATTGGACACACGCACAGAACATCCTGTTCAAATTTCGCTTTCGAAATCTGGCTCACTGGGTTTGCTGGCCCGTTACTGGTTAAACTAAATTAATGAAGCTACCTGACTAAAGAATAATGAAACTGCTGATTTTGTCAACACTTGCTGTAAGCAGAACTTAAACAGCATGGAACCCTCGATGTGCGTCAGAATCTACTATGCTACCATATTGGGTTTCCAAACAATTATGAAAATACCTTTAAAATTGCAGATTCTATATAGATAGATTCACCCGGAGCGCTATTTTCAAAGTTACCGTATTTTAAGTTAGTTTACTTCTGTTGGTTTCGGGGGCCAAAAAGACATGATTCCCCCTTTAAGTCGTTTCTGGGGGCCATGGCTGGAATGCCCCCCTTGGATCAGAAAAAGATAAACATAAAACAGTTATTTACGCCAGAGATGGTTGCGACGCTTGAAAGCAAACGCTTGGGAATCATCGCGCGTCGAAGAGTAAATGGAAGTACAAACAATTTGAAAGAGGGATGACATCTCGTCTAACTGATAGTCTAACAGGAATTTTATTCATGTACTGCCATCTCCCTTTCCTTTTTCTGAAGTGAACTTGCGTGCTCATCTCTATCACAGAACGACTCTGTCTTAATTAGAAAGAAGAAAGCGAACTTATGCGGCCATTTGGAGGCGCATTAAAGGAGTGTACGTCATTATCGCCATCCGTGGCTCATGGCTAGTGGTGATGAGCATGGCAATCAGGCTCTGCTAACGACAATCTGCCAGTCCACATAATGCTGCCAAAGTCGCCGGCACAGCTTCCTACGTTCGCCTTACCGTACACAAAAATATGAAGTGGATATTGGTGTGCCAACTTTCTCGTTATTCGTGCCAGCCGCTGAGCCATTGCGGTTTATTTGTGGGCCCGTAGAGGCCTACTCATCGGCTTGGGAAGGAAGGGCAACATGTGGTTCCAGAAGTTTGAACGTCATATTTTTATCGACGGAACAAGAATTGTGATAGCATGTGCACCATGAAAAATCAGCCCTTAGAACATAGCGTGAACTTGCAGATCCAGGTGGGCGTGGGATGAGTGGGGACGGGGGGGAGGGAGAGTGAGGGGCTGAGCCGGGCCATGATCCCTTTTGAGCCTGGAAGGTGGAGGCTTCATATATTCTCCCTCCACCACCGTACGCCCACAGTCTGAACCAGGGAAAGCATCTGTGAGTGTAGGCATCGGTCGTCATATAAGGTTCCCAGGTTCAACATGGAACCATGTTTTTGATACTCCTTGTGCTTGAAATTGTATGAGCAAGCACATGCATGGGACCCGTTTAAGAGCGGAATTTAGCGATGCTGTTCATCTTTTTGTGATAAAGTGCGAAAGTGTGAAGCTTCAGCTAGTTCTGACGCCCACATTATTCCTTCTCATTTTAGCCCTGTGCCAGTCGTCTATCACACACTTTCTCAATCTGGCACCAAACAAGGAACATTCAGCACTATCGCCATAAAATGCACCTCACCGGGTCAGAAAGTTTGGAAAATTGCTTCTCAGGCATTTAATTATCCAGCCCGGCGCTAGTCGGAAGTCCCATCGATATGCTCACTGAAGGGCAGTCCGGAAGGTGCGTGGATCTTGCTCTACTATTCCGATATCGCTATCGTCCAAGGCAGGTCAGGTTAGGTTATTTGTCTGTTCACCCAAACACACCATAGTACCTATGAATTCGTGAATCAAAAGTAAAACTGCAAAATATTATTGGTCCTCATACGCATTAAATTGAGATTTGCAGTGTACAGCGATCGGCATCCCTCCTTTTGCAATAAAATGGCGACGAGGGCAATGAGTGGTAAAAACCAAGTTAGGCGAAATCAAAGCGGAATTAGGCGATCTCAAGTGAAGTGTGGCCTCGGTAGAGTGTTATTGGGTCATGCTCGAATTTTTGTCCTTTCTTAGCATGTTTGGCTTCTACCGTCCCTGTCTTCGAACAGTCCTTGCCGTTGTTCGCAAAATTTGGCAGCGAATGTTGGAAGGCTATTGGTTTTGGTGAGGCCATGAGCCTTGAAAGTTGCTTACGAGATGCACTTCCAGATGTCCAGTAAAGGGGTAAGTGGCTTACTGCAGAAACTCACGTAATTTGTGACGTTGGAAAAAAAAACAATAAAGCTATTAAAATGTTGTTGACAGACGTGAGCCAGTTTTAGGTAATTTCGAAACTACATGTTAGCCAGGAGAGGCTTTGGGCGACTTGGCGGAAGAACAGAGCAAGGCTGCCTTGGTCTAATTCCTTCCCTTGGTTCGAGATATTGCCTGCAGACTTTATAGCACCTACTTTGATGTTGATGCAGTGTTCGAAAGCATATAACTTGTATCCCTGCCATGGCAGGGGCCGGCACCGAGTGGGTATGATGGGGTTTCAGTTTGGTCCTGCTGCACCGCGCGTATTGAAAATCATGTAAATCGAGGTTCTTTTCTCATGCATGCACAACTTAGTGACCATGTTTGGGACACATTTCGTAAGTTGGAAATTATATGGCTCTCAGAGATGGTTTCAGTTTTGCTCCTCGAAGACATTCTTTCGCCAAATTTTACATATGTTTATATGTCATTTTATATATGTGCTCGCACTCTTCCTTACTTTCGTGGACACTAATCGCTACCAAGTGATTATATCAGTGCATTCTTGCTTTAGATCAATTCGATCATCAGTGGTGGCTCCGGAAAAGACTAAAGTGATGATGTATGTTGTATTCACGCCTTGTGTTCATATGCAGAAAGAGAGGCGTCTAGTTGCTATCTGAATACTTCGGTGGAAGCTTTAGCATTCTTGAACAGGCTATAATCTATGATACTAGCACCTTTCGGGGAAGGAAGGCTTTCTTCTATTGCCAATTTTAGTAAGTGGGTTAGTTTCGGCTGCGTCTAAGTGCGATTGCGAGGAGATAAGAGAGAACTACGTCTAAATGGGCTTGTCTGGGTAGGTCCGGCTCGACAAATATTGGTGGTGCTCCACTGTACCTAATCACGTGCCACTGACTTCCGACGTCCTTCCAACATTTTGTCATCGCAAAATGCCTAAAATAAAGGCCTAAAAGTATCAAAGACCTAAAATGTTTGTCTTGTCTCAACTAAGAGCTGTCAAAAACAATGATTGCCAACCATAAAAGAAGATATGCTAGGGATTATTTACCTTGTTCAAAGGGATGTGAGAGTATGCGAAAAACAACACTTACCAAAGTACAAATTAGTTCGGAAGTACAACTAACGTGCTTTACTCTATGCTTAGCGGAACACGGCAGTTCAATGCACTGTACGAAAGGAAGGCAAAATAAGCCAAAATAGCTTTAAAACGGCTAGTCTAAGCTATTCGTCGCATGCCTCTTTGCGGAGTGAAATCCGACGGAAGACAGAAAAATAAGTGCATACCAAACTGGCTCTGACCTCAATGTACAAATCCATCGTTAGTCATGGTGCAGATCATTTAGGATCATCATGCATCCCAAACCTGCCCAAAATGTTTTGGGAAGTATCATTCAGATGTAAATATGTATACATATATATATATATATATATATATATATATATATATATATATATATATATATATATATATATATATATATATATATATATATATATATATATATATATATATATATATATATATATATATATATACATATACATACATATCTTGGATGGGGTCCATTACCGGCACAATTTACAATATCAACATCACCTTGCTCACGAGACTTTAGATGAGGACCGGTGAGCAGAATGACTGGTGACTTAGCGATGCACGGAGGAGACGTTTTGTATTACTTCGGCGACAGTCTCGTTAATCACCAGGGAGGGGCCGCTGTTTGTCACCGCAGCTGGAGGTGCCGAAAAACAGCGGCTGCGGCATCTCTCTCTCTCTCTCTCTCTCTCTCTCTCTCTCTCTCTCTCTCTCTCTCTCTCTCTCTCTCTCTCTCTCTCTCTCTCTCTCTCTCTCTCTCTCTCTCTCTCTCTCTCTCTCTCGGCATCTGTGTGCGTCCACACACAGAGACGGGTTTAGAGGGGGGGAGGGGGCGATGACGGCCACGCGTGCCATGTGGAAGCTGTGCTCACGCGTGACGGATGGGAAGTGTGGTCACATGCGACGGGTGGGTAATGGAGGTTGTGTCCAAGTGTGGCGGATGGCAAGTGTGGTCACGTGTAATGGGTGGGGACTTTGGTCACGTGTGAAGGGTGGCGAATGTGGTCGGTGACCACGCGTGACGGGTGGGAACTGTTCGTGCGTGTGATTGGTGGGAATAGAATTTGCGCCACGTGTGGCGGGTGGGAACCTGTGCTCACGTGTGACGGTCCCAGCACACGTGATCACCGTCCTCCACCCGTCACACGTGACCACCGTCCCCACCCGTCACATGTAACCATCGTCCTCTACCCGGCACATGTGATTACCGTCCCCACCCGTCACATGTGACCATCGTCCCCACCCGTCACATGTGACCATCGTCCTCCACCCGTCACATGTGATCACAGTCCTCCACCCGGCACACGTGACTACCGTCCCCACCCGTCAAATGTGATCACCGTCCCCACCCGGCACACGTGACTACCGTCCCCACCCGTCACATGTGATCACCGTCCCCACCCGGCACATGTGATCACAGTCCTCCACCCGGCACACGTGACCACCGTCCCCACCCGTCACATGTGACCACCGTCCTCCACCTCGGCACACGTGACCACCGTCCCCACCCGTCACATGTGACCACCGTCCTCCACCCGTCACATTACCACCGTCCCCACTTCCACACGTGACCACCGTCCCCACCCGTCACACGTGACCACCCCCCACCCGTCACATGCGACCACCTCCCCACCCGTCACACGTGACCACCGTCACACGTGACCACCGTCCCCACCCGTCACATGCGAGCGCCGTCCCCACTCGTCACATGTGACCACAGTCCCCACCCGTCACATGTGACCACCGTCCTCCACCCGTCACATGTGATCACCGTCCCCACCAGTCACATGTGACCACAGTCCCCACCCGGCACACGTGACTACCGTCCCCAACCCGTCACATGTGACCACCGTCCTCCACCCGGCACACGTGACCACCGTCCCCACCCGTCACATGTGACCACCGTCCTCCACCCGGCACACGTGACCACCGTCCCCACCCGTCACATGTGACCACCGTCCTCCACCCGTCACACGTGACCACCGTCCCCACCCGTCACAGTGACCAATGTCCTCCACCCGTCACATGTGATCACCGTCCCCACTCGTCACATGTGACCACCGTCCTCCACCCGGCACACGTGACCACTGTCCTCAACCCGTCACATGTGACCACAGTCCCCACCCGGCACACGTGACCACCGTCCCCACCCGTCACATGCGACCATCGTCCTCCACTCGTCACATGTGACCACCGTCCTCCACCCGGCACACGTGACCACCGTCCCCACCCGTCACACGTGACCACCGTCCCCACCCGTCACATGTGACCACCGTCCCCACCCGTCACACGTGACCACCGTCCCCACCCGTCACATGTGACCACCGTCCCCACCCGTCACACGTGACCACCGTCCCCACCCGTCACACGTGACCACCGTCCCCACCCGTCACATGTGACCACAGTCCCCACCCGGCACACGTGACCACCGTCCCCACCCGTCACATGTGACCATCGTCCTCCACCCGTCACATGTGACCACAGTCCTCCACCCGGCACACGTGACTACCGTCCCCACCCGTCACATGTGATCACCGTCCCCACCCGGCACACGTGACTACCGTCCCCACCCGTCACATGTGACCACCGTCCCCACCCGGCACATGTGATCACCGTCCTCCACCCGGCACACGTGACCACCGTCCCCACCCGTCACATGTGACCACCGTCCTCCACCCGGCACACGTGACCACCGTCCCCACCCGTCACATGTGATCACAGTCCTCCACCCGGCACACGTGACTACCGTCCCCACCCGTCACATGTGATCACCGTCCCCACCCGGCACACGCGACTACCGTCCCCACCCGTCACATGTGATCACCGTCCCCACCCGGCACATGTGATCACAGTCCTCCACCCGGCACACGTGACCACCGTCCCCACCCGTCACACGTGACCACCGTCCTCCACCCGGCACACGTGACTACCGTCCCCACCCGTCACATGTGACCACCGTCCCCACCCATCACACGTGACCACCGTCCCCACCCGTCACATGTGACCACCGTCCTCCACCCGTCACACGTGACCACCGTCCCCACCAGTCACATGTGACCACCGTCCTCCACCCGTCACATGTGATCACAGTCCTCACCGCCGTTAACACACGGTCGGAAGTGCGTAGCTATATGCATACTAATGAGGATGCTAAATCATGAGTGCTTGCATGACTGATATATGTCGCAGAAGCATTGCGATGTCATGTGCTGTAAATACTCGTTATCGCTAACCCAGCATCTGTAATGACTCAGCATACTGGTACTGGCAGCCTGAGCGGACCCGACCCGTGCCTAACCCAGCATCTGTAATGACTCAGCATACTGGTACTGGCAGCCTGAGCGGACCCGACCCGTGCCTAACCCAGCATCTGTAATGACTCAGCATACTGGTACTGGCAGCCTGAGCGGACCCGACCCGTGCCTAACCCAGCATCTGTAATGACTCAGCATACTGGTACTGGCAGCCTGAGCGGACCCGACCCGTGCCTAACCCAGCATCTGTAATGACTCAGCATACTGGTACTGGCAGCCTGAGCGGACCCGACCCGTGCCTAACCCAGCATCTGTAATGACTCAGCATACTGGTACTGGCGGCCTGAGCGGACCCGACCCGTGCCTAACCCAGCATCTGTAATGACTCAGCATACTGGTACTGGCAGCCTGAGCGGACCCGACCCGTGCCTAACCCAGCATCTGTAATGACTCAGCATACTGGTACTGGCGGCCTGAGCGGACCCGACCCGTGCCTAACCCAGCATCTGTAATGACTCAGCATACTGGTACTGGCAGCCTGAGCGGACCCGACCCGTACCTAACCCAGCATCTGTAATGACTCAGCATACTGGTACTGGCGGCCTGAACGGACCCGACCCGTACCTAACCCACCATCTGTAATGACTCAGCATACTGGTACTGGCGGCCTGAGCGGACCCGACCCGTACCTAACCCAGCATCTGTAATGACTCAGCATACTGGTACTGGCAGCCTGAGCGGACCCGACCCGTGCCTAACCCAGCATCTGTAATGACTCAGCACACTGGTACTGGCAGCCTGAGCGGACCCGACCCGTGCCTAACCCAGCATCTGTAATGACTCAGCACACTGGTACTGGCGGCCTGAACGGACCCGACCCGTACCTAACCCAGCATCTGGAATGACTCAGCATACTGGTACTGGCGGCCCGAGCGAACCCGATCCCCAGCATCTGTAATGACTCAGCACACTGGTACTGGCGGCCTGAGCGGACCCGACCCATGCATAACCCAGCGCCTTTAACGTCGCCGCACACTGGTATCGATTACCCCAGTAGACCCGTGCTTGCCTGACTGATCGCCAGACTTCTGGGACCATAGTACATGTCACATGCACGACGCTAGTCGCCTGATGCATACCACCAGTTGTCTGCTGCATACATCCTCTTGTCTGCTGCATACTGCCTGTTGTCTGCTGTATATCGCTCATTGTCTGCTGCGTACTGCATGTTGTCTGCTGTATATCGTCTATTGTCTTCTGTATACCACCAGTTGTCTGCTGTATGCCGTTTATTGTCTTCTGTATATCGCTTATTGTCTGCCGTATACCGGCTGTTGTGCGACGCATAATTTCCGCTGTCTGATGCTTGACTCATTTTGTTTGACGTGCATACTCAGTTTGTTATATGCCGCAGTTTGTCTGTGGTGCACCGCCTTTCGCTTGATACACACCGCTTGCTGTCTGCTGCATTCCATCGACTGTTGGCGATATGCCATCGTATTGAAGGGAAAAACACGAGTTTCATCTGCAAGCGAATGGTATACAAATACCACCAGTACTTATACCGATGGATATATATATATATATATATGCATGTACCCATATATATATGACATAAATTGCGGTTCTACAATAATCATATGTAATATAGCATTGCTTGGTTGGAACTTTGAAGAGTTATTATGCATCATAAATCTGTGTGTGCTTCCTGTCTTGATTAATTCCACCCCAATTTATGTCGCAATTCGTCACTTCATGTCTTTTGTCTGTTAAAGGCACACGTGATACGCTGTGCCTATACGCTGCTTGCTGTATACCGTCTATTGTCTGGTGTATGATGCGTGCATTCGGCTGTATCCAGCCTGACGTGCCATAACATAGTTCAGAACAACACACCATGGCGAGTAATTCCTCACAAGCTATGACACTTGAAAATACCAAATGGAATCCGATAGCTTGGTTTGACCAAGGCCAAGCTGCTGGTTGCAAGCGAGAGGAGAGAGGGAAGTAATTAGGGAGAACGAGAGCCATATACGAATGAAGCGCAGAAAGAAAGAGTGGGAGAGAGAGGGAAGAAAATGAGCAAAGGATGAAAAAGAGATCGGTGGTGGTTACTGGTTTTACGACAGGTCGGCCGCTGAGTCATGTAGCGTCGCCAATCTCTCACGCCGATTGGCCACAGGTGAAGAGTAGCGATAAATGAGATTCGATCCTACAATCTTTCGATTGTGAGACGGGACCCTAGACTACCCGTCCACAATACAAAAAGGAAAGGTGAGGGCGAAGGAGAAAGAGAGATATATAAAGGAATAAAGAGAGGAAAAAGGGGGATAGAAAGAGAAAGAGAGAGAGAGAGAGAGAGAGAGAGAGAGAGAGAGAGAGAGAGAGAGAGAGAGAGAGAGAGAGAGAGAGAGAGAGAGAGAGAGAGAGAGAGAGAGAGAGAGAGAGAGAGAGAGAGAGAGAGAGAGAGAGAGAGAGAGAGAGAGAGAGAAAAAAAAAAAAAAAAAAAAAAAAAAAAAAAAAAAAAAAAAAAAAAAAAAAAAAAAAAAAAAAAAAAAAGAAAGAGAGAGGGGGAGAGAAGCAAAGGGAGTGAGAACAACACGGAATAAATATATGTTGAGATGTCAGTGGCACAGGGAGCTTTTATTTGGAACTGGAACGTGCAGATCCAAATATCAAACTATCATTAGTCACATGTTGGTCAGAAGAATACCCTTGGCTGGCCTTTGCTGAAATGAAACCGTCACTCCACGGATCCAATTACGTTCTCGGCCATTAATCACTGGAGTCATTCCTGCAGGTCATCTCCCTCGTCATACAGTTTCGTCTGCGCTCATCGCCAGATGTTGTTGCCCCCAGAGCGAAACAATCTGCTGCAAAATCGGCGCCACAAAGCGTAGCAATAACGCATGACACAATATAAGACAATACTAAAAGTACCGCAGCATCTCGCTGATTATATCCTGTTTTAAAGTATCTTGTTTAACTATGGTAACTGGGCTGTGTTTAGAAGTGGCCGCAGGAGCATTGTGATATTACGGCAAAGATGCCTACCGCAGCTAAAAAGGTAGCTCAAAACCCTAACCATTGGCAGATGAAAACGTATTAAACTGAAATAAATGCTCATATCATTCCCAATAAAAAGCAAGTCATTGTATGATTCCATACCTGTGTGATTCTAGGGCAAATGTGCGTAAGGGCAAATGTACGTGAGAAAACGCAAGTAAGTGCAGATGTACGCATGGAAATTGTAAGTAAGCGCAGAAATACGTGTGGCTAATGCACGTAGGCGCAAATGTACTTCTGACAAATGTACCTATGCACAAATGTACGTAACCGCAAATTTACGTAAGCACAAAAGTACGTATCGGCAAACATGGGCGTAACCACAGATTCGAAAAGGAGGGACAAACCCGGGACGCGATAGGTTTGAACAGGGTAAAGGGACCTAGCCCCGCCTTCCCTCCCCTCCCCCACTCCCGACACTTCAATTCAATGGTATGTGTATATAATTTTTTTCAGATTTACCATTGTTAATTATATTTTAGGGACTAAATGTTCCACGAAAATGAGTAAGTTTCACTACTTATCGCTACCTATGAACGTTTAGTTTTATGTCGTACGTGCTGGACCCGACTTCACGATCACCATAGAGCAATGATATTAGTATGTTAAACGCTTCCCTCTTGTAGCAGGACAAACATAAAATATCGGACGATGGTTTTATGGAAGCAAATATGAACAAGAAAGTTCCATTCACATGCTTTCCAGTTTTACGGGGACACGTTTCGATGCAATGACAACCAGGGAGGATAAAGGGTCTGGAACTGAGGGTATGCACCCACCGCATGGAAGGTGGCGTCCCTCAGGCCGGGAAAATGCCTCCCTCTGAAAGTGTTCCAGTGTACCCGCTCGAATTGTTCAGCCTGAGGCGCCTATATAAAGTAAAAAGGCATCCCCTTGGAAGGAAAGGAGCCCCTTTGGGAAGCGCTGAGTGCAATCCGCCTCCTCGAATTGTGCAGCCAGAGGCGCTCCTTCAGGCGCTTTCACAGTGGCACCCATCCAGACAGGTGCCTACATGACAATTCGGTTCTACACCTGATTGCAGCATAGCTCTCTTGCGGTTATGAACTGGGGCTAGTTATAAAATTGTGCGCATTCACTCGGCTTCCTTTGCAGTTTTGACAACTTCCGTTGAACCATTAAGAGGAAAGCGGACAGACTGAAAAAGTTGTATATTTTATATGTTCGGAACAGCAATGTGGCAGCGTAAATTAATAACCAACGATGAAAGCACCGTCCGATCGGGTTATGACGGATTTCTTGGGGAGCTCCTAGTCATATAGGATACGAGTACTTGCTATCACATAGGCTGCAAACAAACATAGATTTGATCCTCCTATTCATATTACACTTAATCATTGTAAACACGTCGGACCTTCGACATCTTTTAAATTATTTCGATATCACAACATTCTGATACCGTATCGGGCACAACATTCTGATACCCGATATCAGAATGTTGTGATATCACCATATCACAACATTCTGATATCGGGCAAGCCATGACGAATGACACCCACACAATGCAAATTAAAGCCATAGCCACGAAACGCGAGGACTCGAAAATGAAACTAATCTTTGACCTTGAGACTTCATCTGACATGCCCCGGGCTGCAATTCTACTCCAGAGTTGCCCACGGGCTATCTCTTGATACCAAGCATAGGTAGCTTTTGGAGAAAACGAAGAAACGCGACTTTTAGAATTAATGTGATTCCTGAACAAATTGATGGAGTACGACACGGCACGTCAAATGACTGCACTTGATGAAAGTTGAAGACATAGCGACGAGGACTTCGAACCATTTAAGCTAACCTACCGCTTTGTGGTTTGACATCGACATGTTCCGGTTTGAAATGCTACTTCAGGTGCACCACGGACCATTGCTTGGTACCAGATGTGTGTAGGTTAAGGCGAAGAAAAAAATGCGAGGCGACCAAAGAAATCGGTTTGACCTCTGACTTTAGAGAGTAGTTCTATTTGGTAGCATTATAATACTGCACAAGGCACGTTAAGTGACACCCACTTGGTGCAAATTCAACCCATAATGACGAATCGCGGTAATTTCAAACAATTCCCGCTAGCATTTGACCTACAGGTTTTATCTTGACATACCCGGGTTTAAAAGTGTTACTCGAGGGTTCACCATGGGCTATCGCTTGATAGTGGACCTAGGTAGGCTTGGGCGAACACTACAAAAAAATGTGAGGCGACCAAAGAAATCAGCTTGAATTTTGATCCGTAAAACTTATTTCAAAATTTCAACTTTCTGATACAGCAAAACAAGACAACACGAATGACACAACACACATGACATCCTTTTTTTGCAAATTGAAGCCATAGCGACGAAACGCGAGGACATCGAAAAACTCAAATATTTGTCCTTGACCTGTCCCAGTTTGAAATGTTACTCGAGTGCTCACCATTGATTATTGCTTGATGCCAGACATGGGTGAAAAAATGCCGAAGCTGTCATCGACGAGTCTGTGAGCTGTCTCAAATTCTTTGCATTATACAGCAAGTGCCTCACACACTTGCTTCGCAGCTTTGAAAAAAAACATGTTTGATCTCCGTTGCAGTTGATACATATTCCAGCGAGAAATGAGAGAGCAGCCCCTTCTATGTTTCGAATCCTGAGTTTTGTCACCATTATATCCACGAAATATGCTTGGGGGCTGCCGATGGAGGCTGCAGGAAGAAGCTATTTTGACCCCGATTACCAGTTCGAACAATGCAGTTTCCACTCGTGGCTATGTCATAAGGCTGTCCGGTTGGCACAGTAGAAAGGTAACCTAATAAGCAGACCATTCTGACACGATGTGCCAAAACACTTCAACGTTCTCTTGACGTTATCGCCCAAGTTGAGCTGGTTATCTAGCAAGTCGGAAGATGACAGAAAACAGTCGGCGGGGAGCAGGCTAGTACTACCAGCTCTTTCGCCGCGTTGATGTGGTGGAGCTGACGGTGCATGCGGAACACTTCCCGCTCTGCACTACCCATGCTTTTCACGACAGTCTCAGTGTAGAAGATGAGCCACAGTCTAGTTACCAGGACCACGCATGGACCAATGCTGGGCGTATTGTCGCGGCTCTCACACAGTGCATTGAACAGCTGCTGGTTGCACCCATTCGCGCAGCACGGCTCGTGCAACACCTTGCACGAACCTGCGATCGCGGATTCGAGGGACAAGCGGCACGACGGCGGAACGACGCGGCGAGCCACCAGGCGACTGGCAGCACGCTGGATGGTACCGACGCTGGCGTTACTGGCGAACCTGGTGCGCTGCACATTGGCCACCTTCCTTAGGTCGAGCATGGCGTCCATCAGGCTCTGGTTGTCTGTGCCCATTATTGAGCTGGTCGCATTCAAACCACCCCGCCTGAGCCTAATTGCCTGGCCAAACTACAATAGAAGGCCGCGGTGTCCTTCGTCTGTGAACGAATGGTAGAGGTTGGATTAGCTATAAACGTGTCACCGAAATTTCAGCATTGACAGTATGGGACCTGCTTGATGCAAACATAAAATTGAGTTCAGATTAGCTCCAATTTGCATACATATGCATAAGCTCTTTTTCATAGTGCAACAAAATCACTTCAACATTTCACCAGTCTCAAAGCAATGTTACTATATTGTTGTATTGTTGTATACATCGTTTTGTTCCATATTGACAGGTAGCTACAAAATGCTCAGCATAACATGTTTAAATATGCTGACCATTGCCTGGTGGCAATGATTGCTGGACTAGTTGTAGTGGTGCTTACCAAACATGGTAAGCACCACCAATTATTTACTATAAGGACACAAATTAAAAACAAAATATTATTGTGGAGTACCCTGGTGTCATTCAAATTTATCCCATTTTTAAGTAGAGTCCAATGATCAATGGTTCAGTGTTAAGAATGCAGATGACCGGTGGAGCCAGATTGGAAATCACAGGCATGCTCATACAGGTCTGATATAATTGGATCCAGTGTTCAAATTTCGAGGTCTGTTCCATGTTGGCTAGCTCTACTAAATGTCAGCACAATGATGTCCTCCTATTTCACTATAACAAGGCCGCAACAGTGTTTAATTATTCTTGAAATAGGGTGGAATATACCACTTTCTGAACACTCAATCGCCATCCTTCTCCAGGAAGTATCGACATCCTGGTTTTCGATGAGTTCTTCGTGTCTCCTTTCTAACAGTACCTCGTTTATATGTATCATGATGATGCCCTCAATAAGATATGGTGATACACGAACATTTCGCAACACAATTCCACGCAAAGGGATTACTCATAACGCGATATGGCATGCAGTGCCTTTGTAAAGCATAAGTTTTTTTTCTTGCTATCACGATTATAGCTCTTCATAAATTATGAATATCAAAACAACTGATGAATGTACAGTCATAAGTACACCACTGGCTCAAATTTGAGTTTGAAAGACATCAAAAACATTTGAAATGATACGAATTACATAACAAATTTCCACATCCTGGTTGGTTGTTGGGTTTACGACACAGAGAACGTTGAGTAATGTAGCATCGCCAGTCTCTCACGCCGATTGGCCACGGGCGAAGAGTATCGACAGGTGAGACTCGAACCCACAACATTTTGATTGCGAGACGGGGAACTTACCTCTAGACTACTCGTCCCCAACTTCGACATCCTACTGAGCTCGTTCCGACATCTCACACCAACGGAAAACCATTATTTTAACACTGGTCTGCAGGCAATCCACATATAGACAAGTGCATTAACTTGCTTCTACATTTGTTGACCTTCATTGCTATGAAACCAATGAGCATGTAAAGCACATCCTCATATGAAGTACTAACACAATTATTCAGAAGTGATGGTGGATATAAACTAGAACCAAAGCAAGGCTTTGAGTACGATAACATATCACACAAATAATGTAACAAAATATTATATAACTTTTATGAATAACAGAAAATCAACCAAAAAAGCAATCAAGTCTAACATAACTTCACCTCCATTTCATTAAAAGAAATTGCATTTGTATTTTCGAGAATCACCAATATCTCAATATATATAAACTAAAGAGCATAGCCTAACATAGCCCATTCCAGACAACGAATAAAAGATAGAAAATTGGTTTACAAATCTAAATTTCTAACCTAAAAACCAAAGTTAACCTAACCTAACCATCTTATCTGATTGAAACAGTAACATACGTGCAAAACTTGTGTTGGGCACCTTCAACCACAATATTACCCAAATATTGTTGGTAATATTGTGCTTTAACGTGGTTAGAAGAAAAGTTTTTACACAAGGCGCTAGTGTCGAACCCGGGACCTTTGGTGCCCATAGCCCGACACCTTAACCACTCGGCCATCTCCGCCCCAATCTAACTTAATGAAAACTAACCTGTTTGCATGTTTTATGAAGTACAATGTGTGTAAAACTTATCTTGTGGTCATCTTAAACTGAAATAATACCGGTTTGGTTAGATTAGTTTAGGTTTCATCAGCTGGAAGTGTTAAAAAAATCAGCAAAATTGGAAATTGGTTTCATTCAAATCATGTTAGGTTTCATTCGGTTGTGTTATGTTGGGTAATTTGAGAATACAATTGCTTAAAATTTTTCAGTTTTCTTTTTTGAGTTTGTTTCTTCAATGGGATGTTAGGCTATGTTTAATTTTTATTTATATATTTATAGGCATTACTTGTAATGCTGTTAGCCATCTCAAAGCTTCTTCTTAGTGTTATTTTGCTTCCAAACTGGAAAAAAAAATATTTTCATAGAAAATGGGTGGTCCTCTTGGTCACCTTCATAAACATTGCACTGAAAACAAATGAAGTCCAAAAATTCAACAAAAAAACACCTTCCAGGCATAAATTTGCCGTATGGTTTTGGCTGGCTTAGGATGAGAGCAAGAATAGGAGTTGATAAAAAATTGTAAATATATTAATATAGGTGTCATGAATCACCAAATTATGATGAATTCCAATTGCCACAAGTAACAATGATGCAGGTGCGAAAGATGTGGTAACAATACACAATGCTCTTTGTAGTTACAGCAACACACAAAGATTTTGATATAGTAGGAATAACCATAATTGGAATGGTAACACCTATTGACATTACGTCATTGAAAATTTCTGTGCCACAGCTAGATGCATTAAACCCACATCAAATATAGTCAGCCTGGTGCCAGGATTTGAAGTTAATATGTATCTTGGGAATGTGGACATGGCACAATATGAAAAAATTGATTATTGCTGGACTTTTGGCATCCAAAACATCATCCTCTCCAATGAATTTTTCTCTAATTCTTCTTATCTGGGGGTTGAATGGCATTGCTTGACAATTAATAGCTCTGCAATAAAATACTCGACTTACTGGACAGCACAGGCAGATTCAAATGTCTCAGGCTGGAAGAAAAGCATCCTCTCCATATTGCATTGCCCGTAACTTCTTGTCCACGTTTAGGATTACAAAGCACAAATAGAATCCTGCGGTAGGTTGGTAAGTAGGTAGGTAGGTAGGTGCCTACATACCTAGGTACGTAAACCTGGTCAGCAGGCATATCCAGCACAAGAAAATGAATTACTTCGCTTGCATGAAATTGTCCAGTGATTACCATACAAACATTAATTACCTGCTCCTGATGATGCGTTGACATCATCACGCGACACCGGTCTGCGCCAGGGGCGCTCCGTGGCTCCCAGGTGAGGTGAGGCAGAAAAATTCGCCGGATTTCGACCAGTATTTTTCATAAGTACCCATTATTAGCTTATGTTAAGATGAGTATCAACAACTTAATTTTGCACTGCAAGGTGCCAAACCTATCAGTGGATTTCAACCCTCTCCCTCGTGTTCAATTGCTTCCGAAATTGCCCGGAAGTTTTCATATATACAATATCATTGAGGTTTTCGTATATTTCCATTTCATAACCTGGATAGCTAGCATACACACGCATGTTATATATATTATATATATGTATATGTGTGTGTGTATATGTATACTTAGTAGTATTGGTGTTATTCTTATGATTTATTACTTCAGTGCAAAATACATGAAGTTAATGGGAAGCCCCACATCGATGGAGTGCATGCTCCATGGTACCCCATGTTAAAAGTTCAAATTATTAGTGAACAAAGCCAACACTGAGGGGTACTTGCCCTTCAAAAATATACAAAAAGAACACGCCTAGTCTAGACGTATATGAATGAAAAATGGAGAACAATCCTGAAAATCAGCTGCAGGTTCCGTATCTGCACATGGGTGATAAGGCGTGCTATTCTTATCAGTATAGGTGCCTCCGCCCGTAGCCTAAACATGTTGGCGCCTTTTCCTGGCCGGATGGGTATCACCTTTCCATGGGGGCACATGCCCCCAGTACTCCCACCATTGTTTACTCGCCTGCACGAGTGGGGAGGAATTATGCTGCAACAGTTATTTCTACTTGCTCCTGCCCGTCCTATCCGGCCGTGATCTTCAGTTGGCCTGACTCATCATACTGCTACTGCCCGTGGTGTGGCACCACGCGGTTCCTGCGGCGCTTGACATGAATGCAGTCAGCGTGGGTCCAAGCGAAAAATCCTAGTGTTAGGGAAAATACAGCTCATATTCGCGGACAACATTCTTCAAGCTTTCAAATTAACCCCATTTTGTACCATTTCGATGGCATTTAAGATCATAAATATCGTGTGGAATGCACGGAAGTTTCGCTCGAGCCCCTACGGGACTGAGCAATTGTCCAGCCAATGTGACGTCACCGATTGCCAAACAACATTGGGGGGCCCCAGCCTACCCTGCGCCCGTTATGAAATGAAAACTTACTATATGGCAATATGCACGAGAGGCTAGCCTCTGCCGACGGCTATTAGAGCTGTTTGGAAGTTAAGATATAAATGGTATAAAGGTAAATAAACTTCAATTTTCACCATAGTTATGAGTCACCAATGCATATTGGTATCCAGTTTTTTTAAGTTTGCTATTCTTCAGTGCATGAAGGCATCATTTTATGAAAATAGCATACAAAAATGCTTCCCAGGTTTACTCAGGTGAGGCACTGCCTTAGTGCCTTACATGGGCAGACCGCCCTTGGTCTGCACCATCATTCCCACTTTCCTCCGACAGCGAAGGACATATTCTTTACTCATGACGGCCGCCCTCCGTTCGTCAACCTGTTGTGCCTCTTCATGTGCGCATTTCTACTTCATAATAGCTGCAGCCTGCAAGTCACCTTCTTCCTTGATGGTTCAAGTCACCTTCGTCCTTGACGGTGCAAAAGACGTCGACTTCCCCATCGCTCCAACTCCTCTCAAGGGCAAAAGAACACAGAACCGTAGAATTTTAATTAACTGAACATTTTAGAGCACATAACTGTCTTTATTCGCACCGAGGCCCCGATGAACGACCTAACCGGGGCACAAAGATCATGGGAAACCATACAATCCATCAGGTATAATTTGCTCTTCAAATGATATCACAGAAATCATATACGTACCGCGGATCCATGAAAGAAAGTGGTAATGTTTTGAATATCTTTTGGGATTTGGTAGAAAAAATTGTCTTCATGTTGATTTGCATTTTTCTTTCACGAATTATTACGCTAATTAAATACAGGCCCATGCTCTTAACTTCCATCTTCCATGACGTCATTTCCCAGGACCAGGTTCTCCTCCGTTCAGCATAGCCATTCAGTAATGTTCAACGCGCCACAAATGTCCCGCATGATACAGGTATCGCTCTCCCCGACAAACCGCCGACTTCTATGAGAATTTAGCACAGGCCGCCACCCGTGCCGATTTTTTTCTTCAGCAGCAGCTGCCTCAAAAGGACGCTACCGCCATATAAAATATGTCATCTTCTAATGTGAACCATCCAGAAGCGGACTGATAGGATTCATTCTATAAAAAAAAGTTTTTTTTTTTCAACTTTGGAATGAAAAAGAAATGTCAGCCTTTTGCTGTCTCCTTAGTCTTCTGTGTCCCTTTAGCTGTCACCGACGTGCGTCGGCGTGTCGCTGGCTTTTTCGCCTCTGAATACCAGGTTTGGATATGTTTTAGAGAAGAAAAAAACAGGCGATCGAAAGGTTTGCTTGGCCTTTGTCCTTGAAAAGTATTTGCTTATTTACGTGATACTGTATACAGTAGCCACGTCTAGTGACGCTCATTTCACGGAAGTTGAGGCAAATGCAACGGAATCTCGCGTTCGGGCGATATTGCTTCAATATCGCCATCTAATAAATCAAGGTAACCTTTGACCTAAAAGTTTCACCTTGACGTGTACCGATTTGAAGTGCTGCACGATGGCTCACTACAGGCTATTGCTTGATACCAGATTTGGGCAGGTTTTGGTGCAAAAGAATTCGAGATGACCGAAGAAACCGGTTTGCGTTGAACCTTGACCGTTAAAGTGGTAATGCGAGACCTATGTAGTTCCCTCCAGCGTGTTCAGTACAGGCAGAAACATTTGTGGTAATTGAATCGAACGATCATAAACTCGTCGCTGAATGCCGATGGCAATACAAATGCGCCTCTGGCGGAATCGTCGCTGAATACGAATACGAATATAATTTGACGTGTGTGCTTAAGGTTGCCCATGCCTTCCTTCAATAGTATTCAAGGTACCCAAGGACACCCAGAGTTACATTTGTTCAATATATGAGCAGTGATATTGAATAATTCAATATTCAATATATTGAATATTGAATTATTCAATATATGAGCATTTCCCTGCTCATATATTGATATAATATTCAATATATCAATATATGAGCAGGGAAATGCAACCTAAGACTCCAAGCCCTGTGATAATGCAAACTCGTTGCCTAGCAGAGCACAACTTTCCCCCCAGCGAAAACAGAGGATGGTCAAGGTTCATGTTATTCAAGAATTGGCTGGAAGCAGACATTTTTAGAGTTTGCTGATGTACCATTCGGATATTTTGTGACGACAGATAGCCTGTTAAGCCCGTTGATTGGCTAAATCGGCTTTGAGTATTTTTGGTGATTCTCTTGCATATATATTTTCACTTGATAAATGACTAAATATAATTTAGCGCCGATGATACTCAGATGGATGAGGCTTGGAGGACACGAAAATAATTGAGGGGGACAAATCGCCACTTTTCAGAAATTTTGGGGACATATCCCGCCCCGAATGGTTATACCCATGTGCGCAAATGTATGTAAGCGCATATGTACGTATGCGCAAATGTACGTATGCGCAAATGTACGTATGCGCAAATGTACGTAAGAGCAAGAGTATGTATGCACAAAAGTACTTAAGCGCAAATATACGTGCATTTGCGCAATTGTGCGCAAGCTCAAATTTACGTAAGCGCAAATATACGTAAGCGCAAAAGTACGCATCGCAAATGTACATAAGTGCAAATGTATGTATGCGCGAAAGTACGAAGGAGCAAATGTACGTAGGTGCAATCGTACGTATGCGCAAATGCATGTACATTCACGCATGCCTATCTTTGTGTTTATGTGCATTTGGTTAGGTACATATATAATACGTACATTTGCGCTTACATACATTCGCTTACGTACCCTTACCACACGCGCATTTGCGCTTACGCACTTTTGCGAAAACATTCATTTGCGCTTACGTACTTACGCGCTTACGTACTTTTGCGTATGCGTACATTTGCGCATACATACATTTGTTATACGTACATTTGCGCTTACGTACATTTAAGCATGCACTTAGAGTACTTTTGTGTGTACGTCCATTTACGTAAATATACATTTGTCATAAGTACATTTGCGCTTACCTACGTACATCTGCGCTTACGCACATTCGCTTACGTACATTTGCGTACGTACATCCGCCATACGTACCATTGCTTTAGGTGCATTTACCCGGTTACATGCCTGCCTTGGTTGCAGTTGTCCTTGTGTCACCCAGGCTGTGGGGCTTTGACGTGACTGCAAAGTTCGCGGAGCCACCAACGAAGCTACCATTTGGTGATGGCGGTGCATGTCCCGGGACTGGCGCAGGCCAGACTTGCGGTCAGTCCAGGGAGTACGGGCGGTGGGCGATCGGTAGCAGTGTCCAGATTATGGAGCGGTGGGCGGTCAGTCGCAGTGTCCGGATTACAGAGCGGTGGGCGGTCAATAACAGTGTTCTGAGTACGGAAGGTGGGTGGTCAGTTGCAGTATCTCGAGTACAGAGTGGTGGGCGGTCAAAAGCAGTGTCCGGAGAACAGAGTAGTGGGCGGTCAGTAGCCGTGCCCAGAGGACGGGGGCGGTGGGTGATCAGTAGCGGTGTCCCAAGGACGGAGCGGTTGACGGTCAGTAGCAGTGCCCAGAGTATGGAGCGGTAGGCGGTCAGTAGCAGTGCCCAGAGTATAGAGCGATAGGCGGTCAGTAGCAGTGCCCAGAGTACGGAGCTGTAGGCGGTCAGTAGCAGTGCCCAGAGTGTGGAGCGGTTGACGGTCAGTAGCAGTGCCCAGAGTATGGAGCGGTAGGTAGTCAGTAACAGTATTCGGAGTACAGAGTGGTGGGTGATCAGTAGCAGTACCCAGATTACAGGGCGGTTGGCGGTTAGTAGCAGTGTCAATAGTACGGTCAGAATTTGCTTCCCGTGACTTGCTGTGCTGTGCCACCTAGAGATAGTGTCGCTCCTGGTGCACTGGTGCACAACATCCGGCGACGCACGCCAGTCAGCCAGCGAGCAGGAGCGCCGACACATTAGTCGTGCCGGTGGCTCAGGAACGGTGATGTTGAAATATTGCCCAGTCCTTTACCATACAGCATTTGCGCTATCAATGTGTTGCTACGGTCCATCATTCGACACTCGACCAGGGCCCCATAGAAGTCATGAAATGGAGCCTCCAATATTCATATATATATATATATATATATATATATATATATATATATATATATATATATATATATATATATATATATATACAACTTGCTCGCAGGATTGTACTATGGTTCTGGAATAACAATTCAAAATTGTCATTTAGATCTTTCTTTATGTACTTATGTATAAAGTTGTGAAATGAGTCCAAAGGTTCGCAAGCAAGACCAACATGGTTTTCTGTGGCCAACCTTGAGGGCTTTTTGAAGGTAAAGTTCTGGAAGGTATGCACTTTTATTTCTGACCGCGGTGGACGATTTGGCTTGGGGAACACCCAACTAGCCGCGGACAATCTCGCACGTGATGAAATTCATTAAGTTCAACGCCCCCATGCGCAGCTCCATCATTTTTTGTTTCCCTCCACCCAGCTACGCACGACACGAGAATTGCCGACTGCACCCACAGCTGTTTACACCGACCGATGAGGCCGTTGCCTTCGCGTTTCCGCCGCCCTGTCGTCGAATCTCATCGGACGTCGACAGAGTGAAGTGCCGCTGTCATTGTCTGACATGCCATTTCCGCAGCGAGGGGTGCCGCTCGCGTCCATTGTTCTGGCTCCCCTCCGTGGCGAGCAGCGCAGCCCCGCTCCATTAGCATGATTGTGAGGTTGCCCGACAAGCGATGGGCGAATAATTATTTCCTTGTCTATCTTTTGCGGCATGTGTGGTGGATACTTTCTTCTTCTTTTTTTTCTTTTTTTTTTGGGGGGGGGGGGGTCACAAAAAAGTTATTGCCCTGGTCGATTTAGCAGTCCTTTTCTGATTCCAAATATTTCTTGTCCCAAACATACCCCAAAATGAACTCCCCAGAGCCAAAAACATAATCTAAGCCATGAAAAGTCATGAAAATCTAGCTCCCTAGTGGCGTCACTTTTAGGGTTAAATTGTATTGGGGGTGGACCGGGGCCCTACTCGTCGGGCGCTTTCTGATGACACCTCTTTCGTTTTCGTGCAACGCTTAGTTTGGATTTTATATGGGGTGTTACTATCCGCCCCCCGAGACGGGGTGTGAGCATCTGACCGGAGAGATCCACGGGTCCATGGGTAATTATATATGATACTTCGTGACAAATAATGCATGTTTCAAATTTGATCAAGTTGCGGCTACCATGAGAATAGATGCTGGACTCATCGTCCATTTATTTTTCGAATGGCGTCCGGGCACTATCGCTGTGCAATCTGTTTGGAGTTAGCCAGCTACAGCTTCAGATACAGGAGATCAATGGTAAGTTGAATTGCACGATATGATATTCCTGTAAAAAATTGTCTACAGCTGCTTCGTTGCATCAAATATATGGTTAACTGCAGGGCGGCAATTTCGAAAGCTCGAAATGTTACGCCTTTAGCGGTTGCTAATTAATTACTTGTGCACGACAGCTGCAGTGAAGCCTTGTGAGTTTGAGCAATTGTGTTTTATCGGCTTCAAATGTATTATATACATACCGTCTTCATTGGAGAATAATCGTGTTTGGCAAACAGTACCGGCGATTTTCCGTGTGTTCCCCGAACCGAATAACGGTGTTCGGAATACGGCACGTGTATCTGCACCTGTTGAAGCTAGCGAAGTGTGCGCCGAATTCCGAACACGGGCTTCATAAGCATTTTAGCCCGCACGGTTGCATTTAGGAGGAACGGATGCCGTAATTATCATTGGGGAAGGGGCTCATTTTCTCGGAGGGGAGCCTTCGGCGGGACAAAAAAATGTGAAGTGGGGGAGGGGTGCACTGAAATTTACTGAAGGGGCACCTTCCCCAAAGGGGTGCATTCTCCTGCGCCTCTTCCCCGATGATAATTACTGGATCCACCCTTGGGAAGTCCAACCTTATAAGTTTGAAATGTTTAAGTCCGTGTTCAGAATTATGCATACAAGTCACTTGTCTTAGCAGGTGCAGCCATACGTGCTGAATTACGAACACCGCTGTTGGGTTTGAAGAACACACGGCAAGTGGACTGTGCTGTTTGCCGAACACTTTTATACCCGAATGGTACAATTAATACTTCGGTGTTGAATGATTTAATATTATATTTAATGTTTACTATTTGGTTACCAACATAGTGGCATATATGTATATATATATATATATATGTATATATATATATGTGTGTATATATATACATGTGTGTGTGTGTGTGTGTGTGTGTGTGTGTGTGTGTGTGTGTGTGTGTGTTTAATAAACAGGTGCTTAACACATTTGAGCGCAATAAAATATGATTGCACAAAATACAAGAATTCACTGTAGAGCTGTCGTTGCGCAAATGATAAATAGCCGCTAAAGGCGTGATATTTTAAGCTTTCGAAATGACTGCCCTGCAGTCGATTAGATCTATACTTTAAGACAACATATTAATCAACTGCGTACAATTTTTTAAAAGGACTATAATGTCCCACGATTCAACTTACCATTGCTCTTCATAGCCATCTGCACACTTCGGACTGCAACCACTGTGAAGCTAAGTTCAACCGTGAAAGTGTTGGGCGACCTCCTCGACCGGCATCTTAGCTAGTATTCTCACTGTCTCAAACTTCTCTCACATTCTCACTGAACTGTCCCCAGCTGCCGATTGGCATTCTCCCACAGTCCCGCGACGATTGAAGGCGATTGGGCGGTGGCAGAGACCATACCTGTGGCAGGTTTCTCCCCCGTACCCCATGGGCTGTTCCAAAATATCCGTTTGGGGATAAAAGGGGCCCAGAGCGCGGCGCGGAAACAACGGGCAAGGAAGTTGCGTTCCATCTGCATTTGCTTTCGGTGTAAGTCCTTGGCGCTCCCGGTGTCTCTTTATATGTCTGGGCAGGTGAACAGTATAACCAGGCATATGTCCAAGTCCAGGATTGTTGTCTGCGAGTGACGTAGCGAATATGCAAACGGCGATGCTATTTGATGCAAAGTTTCTTTTTCTATGGTACATTTTTGGAATACATTTGGCAGATAAACAGAATGTCGTGGGGCTCACAGCTCCTGCTCTATGACTTCGCTGGCCATCGCCGGGACATCATATTCTGAGGCAGCGATGAGTGACATGTGTGGCATATGACGTCGGCGATAAGTTTGTGGCACTCGTTTGTATATCGAAAGTATGTTTTGTAACATTGGAAAAGGATAACTGTTCATCTGTCCTTTTTTGCTGCGATGCCCAAAATATAACGTGTATTTAAACTTGAAAGAAGTTTCATATGAAAGCAGCGAGGGACATTTATACCAATATCCACCCTCAGCTGAGAGCTCAAATAAACCTGAAACTAGTCTTATTGGAATAATAGCTTCGAATGTTGAAACCAATGGCTATTCTCGAGTAACCTGGCTTCAGCGAGAACAAAAATCAGATTATTGAGACTTTGAAGTGATTTTACCCGAGTACATTTGCGACCCATCAAGAGTCAGAGTGAGACATGGAACTGGTCTCAATTGAGCATAGCTGTTTAACTTGAGACCAATTGGTATTCTCAATCTGACTGGCTTCACTTGCGACCAAGAGATATTCTCCTTCCTGGGTTTTAAAAGTGGTTTCACCTGAGTACATTTGTAAGCCTCGACGCACTGGCATTCTCGTCTGAGAATGATTTTCTCAGCATATCGCAAACAGAGTGCTCATTTTGTGTGATGTGATTTGAGTAGCGAAGATGATAACGTCTGTTATTCTCAGATAATATACGATCATATACCCAACATGCTGCTGCACGCTGTTGGGACGTAGACTGCGAAAATGAACCGTGTGCGAAACTAATGTGGTATGTGAATGCCGCTATAAGCTGCTCTATTTGGATATACAGCAGCCATTTGTTCGGTTGTGTGATAGCATTGACAGTACCAAGCAGCTACAAGCATTGCAGTCTACTGCAGGTAAGCTGGTTGTGGCTGACAATCCAGTTTTTCGTTTAACAGTTTAGCATATTCTGGATCTGGTGACAGTTTCCAGTTTCTGAATTCCACCCCACCTGCCTGAGGATTTTCCAAACCGCTTGCGCCGGAGTTTTGAAACATGGCGGCATTTTCTCCTTTGCACATCTAATCAAAAGGGGAAATGCGTAATCTCACCATGAACAGCCACGAGGAGGGATTTACAGAAACACATCGCATTTTTTCGTGAAAGCCAAGTCACATATTGTTTAGTTATTTATTTGTTTTCATAGTCCAAATTGGCATATTCTGTATGAACGTTGTATGAGAGGTGACACATGTCAGATGACTGTTGTGTACGGAAGTGATATATGTTAGGTGGTTGTTGTTTAGGGAGGCGATACACAATAGACGGCTCTTGTATGAGAAGGGGATGTGCATTAGGTGGCTACTGTAAAGGGTGGTGATAAACCATAGGTGACTGTTGTTCCGGGGGATGATAGGCAATAGGCGGCTATTGTATGGGGAGGTGGTATACGATAGGTGGCTGTTGTACAGGGTGGTGGCATACGAAAGGCGGCCGTTGTGTAGGGAGGCCATATACCATAGGTAGCTGTTGTACAATTGATTGCCGACTGTTGATTTCGTTCTAGGAACCTTGTACTTGATTGCGTATTATTTTGGAAATTTAATGGCGTGCCGATGAGGTCATAATTGAATAAAGTTTGAAGGTTACATATACCACAAGCATATCATGCATCGATATATCAATAAGTACATACATGTACTTATCGATTGATTGACTTGATGATTTGATTTGATGATGATTTGATGATTTGATTGATTGATACTTATTGATGCTTATTACTATTGATACTTATTGATACTTATTATGGTCGCTAACGATGCAGCGAGTGTATGCTCTGATGCGTCATTCGCTAGAATGTCTTTGGGAACCTTCCCAAGTGACAAATCATACGGAACAAGCGGCGAGGTTCAGACAGCGCTGATGCGAGCTGGAAGGCTTGTGGGACGTTATTCGTGTCATAAGTTCCAGCGACTACTTGGTGGAAGAGCACTCATGACACTCTGCAAAGTGCGCACGATCTTCTGCAAAGGTCACCAAACACCCTGAATGGGATGATGGAGGGACCGCGGTGGCCAAAATTCACACACGGCGACAGTGCTTCCATACGGGAATACGTGCGCGTCATTCAGCCCGTCTCGTAGACGCTGAACATTTTGCAGAACGAGCGCACAATTAGCTTGGCATGACGCTCCCGACTATCAAGCAGCTACAGAAACGGCCAAGAGACATTTGCATCTAAGTGGGGCTACACAAACCTCATTCATGCAATGCTCCGAAGCCTGGATAAGCGCCTCACTGGCAAGCTTGCCATTGCCGAGCAACACGGTGTGGGTAAGATGATTTTGATAACACTTACCCTTCTTGCAGCGGAATGCTTCCGCAAAAGTTGTGACATCGATCAGGCCGATGGCGTTTTGCGGAAGCTGAAAATCTTTGTATTTGCTTTGGATTCTCTTCAAATATTGCTGAATGTTCTCCAGATGCGCCGAGACAAACCAAAATAGCTGGCTTAAGATCCTTCCGAACAACCATTCCATCTTCTCCGTTGGTCCCTCATATGCTGAAGCAATGTGCCTAAGAGGCACAGTCAGTTGGGATCTTTGTGGAGATCATACAAAACGGAGGTTCAGGAGTGGATTGACGTCGAGTCCTTAGCCAGAGAATCAGAAATCTTGTCGCGAACGATCTCTTTGAATATCCTCTTCGTTTTCGCTTCTATTTTCGTGATTGCGTCTTTCTGCAGTTCTCCAATACCCGTTGGTATCACTAAGTATGCCATGCGCATATGCACAGCCAAGGCGGCTGGAGGCCCAGGGGTCCCGGTTCCCTTCCCCCGTTATCACCCAAAACCACACTAGATGACAGGAAATTTTTGAAATTGTGCACTGCGCAAAGATCTAAATTCTTAGCTCGTGAAGCTCGTCGGATGCTTTCTTCGTGTCATCACATTTTTACTTTCATCGCCCCCTTAGGAAAATCCTGGCTGCGCCACTGGTTATGCACTTTGGTAACGTAAGTACTTCTATCTAAGCTTGACAATCCCTCATACCGTTTACTTGATTTCACTATGATGTCATCGTTTTAAGCATTTTCAAGTGGTTTCTTTCTTGCTCTCATGTTCCTTGAATCAGTACTTCGCGGAGGTTAATCCGTTTAAAACCGATGATCTGAGAACTGATGAGTTGATGCCGTGCACCTTGGCATTAATTGCGAGAAACACATAATAACCTTAATAACTTTACGAATGCATCGAAAATTAAGCCTGTGATTGAATGCCTCGCCGTTAGCGACAAAGCACGTTTATTTACCATACCAAGACATGTCTTTGTACGCGCATCCAATCTGGAAGAAATCAGCGAAAGGAAATAACTGTTGTTGGAGTGTGCATGCCGCGAGCTGAATATGAAGTTCCGTTTCGCATGATACCGCTAGGTGGCGGTGCTACTAAATGACCTCACCGGCCAATTAGGTGCTGCCACCTGCGGCGGAAATGAGAACCGGGAAGACAGTAAGGGCGTGGTGGCATTGGTCGTTTGGAGCTAGAGGAGTGAACAGGGCGGAAGAATAAATCACGGACCGAAGATCCAGTCTCTGGAAAGTCGCATGTCGCGGAATCAACAGGAATCGACACTCGAGCAGCTGTCATAAATAGCGGTCTGAGATGAGGCCGTTGAGTTGGTTCTTTACCGAGTGTTGTGACGTCTTACGTCCCTAGACCATCCTACATTTCTAGATTAGGCAAGAAAAAAACGGTCCAATTTTGTTGGATTCTAAGCCATATTGGTAACTTGGGTTACAAACAGATCGATGCCGCTGTCGTAGAAAAACATCGCCACTTCCAGCGGAGGACTTCTATCGAGATGCATCGGCGTTTTTATCGAAGGAATGACAAATGAGCTGGGATAACCTCCATACTAACAACTTGTGGGGATGGGGGTCGGGGATGGCCGCGTGGTTAAGGTGTCGTGCTATTGGTACCAAAGGTCCCTGGTTCGACTCTAGCGCCACTCAGGACATTTCCCAATCCAGCGGCCCACCGGCGAAACAGCGTGGGCGGCGCCATTAGCCGTGAATGTTCATAAAGTGTGTCATGAACCAACCAATAAACAACAACAACTTCTGGGTAATACAATATCCTCAAGGTCAGTGGTACTCGTGTTTGCGTCGGACGAGGCGAGATGAGGTGAGGGTTGCGTTTTCCCACCCAGTGGATACGCTTAAGATCCCAAATAATATTCCTTTTGCACAGCCAACCGTTCAAAACCAATACAATTTGTCGTGTTGTTTGCATCTCCATTTGGTCTTAACCATCATGATGGATTATTGTTATTTCTGTTATCGCAAAAGTATCCTCCAGTTGGCACCAGAGCTTCACGACCCAGCAGCGATGATTCAGGGCATCCTGGTACGTTACAAATTGCAATGTGTTTGGTAAACGCGACCGTGTGCAGAGTTTTGAATTATGCGGCCCACATTTGAAAAGGTTCATTTGTATAAGGTGGGGAGTTCATGCCTTCATGCCCCATATTTTTGGATTTTTTAAAAACATGATTCGTGGGACAACAAAAATCCAACGAATGGCTCACATACGTAAAAAGTCATGAAGAATCGAATGGTGCAACTTTTATTGCCGGACCTCTTCGGACTCGAAAGTTACAGAGCGATCACTGTGAAATCGAAAAATCCCCAAAATGAAATTCGCTGGTCGGTTATTTTTCACCATTAAATTGGCATGAATTCCGGATCTCGGGCATTTTCTGTTGGCAGTTGTCCGTGAGAGGTGAGGCAGGAATGGTTGTGCGATTGCAGTGATGTAAAAATCACTATACTGCCCTCTCACCGGAGCTGAACCCTGCTGAACTTGCACAAAACCACTTGAAGTACAACATCCTGCCTGAGTTGCTGCGTGAAGAAGGCATCGAATGGAAGGGAGCTGTTGATGAGAAAATGGATATTTTGAGTCGAGCAATTGTCAAACTTGATGCCGACAAGGACTGGTTCAAGAAGACGTTTGCTTCTTTTCGCAGAAAGTAGAAATGTCGCTAATAATAATGGAGAAATTTGGAAAAAGTAAAAGTGTTCGATTTCATTTTTATTTTATTTTTAGATTTCACAGTGATCGCTCTGTAATGTTCGAGTCAGAAGAGATCCGGCGATAAAAGTTGCACCATTCGATTCTTCATGACTTTTTACATCAGTGAGCCATTTGATTTTTTTTTTGTCGCACGAATCATGTAAAAAAAAATTCCAAAAGCACGGGGTATGAGGTGCCTCCCCACCGTACAACCCTCTGTAATACAATGCTCCTTGGAATTTTCAAGAAAAAGATGTTTGAAGTAATTATGTGTGGTGCTTGTAGATTATTAATGTCCTACATTTCATTTGATTTTGAGACATTGTAATCAAATGCTCCATTACGTTTTAATTTAAGCATGTTCCACTAATTTATATTTGCGTTACTTGATACCAATGATTAGTTTTCTGCAATTGAATTTGTTTCGAGATATAGTATCATTTCTTAGTTCAGAAGTGCATGACACTTACATATTAGTAAACAATTGCATTGCTAACTGCATCGCGCGTCAACCGCTTCTCGTGTTTTGTATTCGAAGGTAAATACGAAGTTTCTTTTCCATGCTCCTTTTGTGTCCATTTTGCCATGTCAGGCTCTGAAGAGTTTGACGTGGAACTTTTGACGGTCTTTGGTCTTTATCTGCGTCAAGCACTCAAACACTTCAGAAATGATACAAAAGGAACCATTGTAGCTGAAGCCCGCCGGACGATTTCCTCCGCCTGGAGAAGAAAGCAAGCTATTCAAATGGTACGCTAATGTCAAATTCGTGAGCCTTAGCCCATAAGCATGTCAATAGGTATTATACACTAGCAAGATGTGTTGCTACCTGCTATTAGGTAGATACTGAAATTAACCATACCCAGCACAAGGGGAGGGGTGATACAAACCCCGTAGGTTTTTAGAGGCCAACTTATGAATTGCTGAACGGATGATGCTCAAATTTTGCATAGCTGGTGTGCCATCCTTTTGCCGCTGTTAGTGGTAGATTTATGTCGGGTCATGTCGAGCCACGATATTTTTAGTTCGAAGAGAGAGAGAGAGAGAGAGAGAGAGAGAGAGAGAGAGAGAGAGAGAGAGAGAGAGAGAGAGAGAGAGAGAGAGAGAGAGAGAGAGAGAGAGAGAGAAGAGAGAGAGAGAGAGAGAAAAAAAAAAAAAAATATATATAATATATATATATATACATATATATATATATATATATATATATATATATATATATATAATATATATATATATATATATATAATATATATATATATATATATATATATATATATATATATATATATATATATACACACATACATAATATAATATATACACATACATATATATATACATATACACATACATATATATACATATATATATATATACACATATATAAAATATAATAATATAAAAAAAAAAAAAAAGAGAGAGAGAGAGAGAGAGAGAGAGAGAGAGAGAGAGAGAGAGAGAGAGAGAGAGAGAGAGAGAGAGAGAGAGAGAGAGAGAGAGAGAGAGAGAGAGAGAGAGAGAGAGAGAGAGAGAGAGAGAGAGAGAGAGAGAGAGAGAGAGAGAGAGAGAGAGAGAGAGAGAGAGAGAGGAAGAGGGAGTATCTCAGATATTTTTATTTCACAATCCAACCCCTTTTCATGTTTCATGTTCAACTGACCGCATTCAAGTTGATACTTCTTTATATTTTAGGGCATTAGTGGCTTAAACATGTTCATGCCGAATTCGACATTCACATGGTGATTGGAGCATATGAACCCAAGTTTACCTTATTTAACCTTCGCCCGGTTTGGGCTGTTATGGGATTGTTTTTGGTGCCGAATGCGACCTTCTACGCCATTTTAAATCCAAGTAATCATAAGGTTGTGACATTTCAGCATTACTTAAAAAGGTATAATTTTTAGTTCAACTCAATGATCCGACCTCCCCTGAACATATTGCATATTAAAAGCGACGAATGGTGCATCGTCCCAGACGTACGATTTTAAGGATCACCTCAATGTGCATCTTACGTGTGCTTAAGCCATACTTACGGTGCAGTTTTGAACATATTGCGAAAATCTCGATTTTTGCAAATATCGTGACAATTGACCTGATTTGAACGAGCAGCCACTGATCTAATGCTTAAAACAAAACTGGATATCAACGGTGAGATCCCGTTGGAAGCAGCCGGTTCATAATTGCCTTGTTTTGATATATCTCCCAGTGTTGAAACACTGCACGGCCAAGAGGTCGCAACAGCCGTCCACCTGTTCAACTGCGTATAAGCTGGACGGGATATATATCACGATACATAGAAGGAAACAGGGAGTGTAATGGCCCACGCTTCTCCGTATGCTGGGGCCGTAAAATTAACTGAAGTGAATGATGAATGAAATTAATTTTAGGAACAAATGAGAAAAAATAGAAAAAGTAGTCAATTCGTATTAGCATAATGCTAGTGTATAATAATTGCATCCCATGAGTAATGGCATGCAGAAGACATTATTGTTCTACGACATTTTTGGAGACGCAAACCCTGCTTTGGTAGGACAACCACGACAGTCCTTTTCATACTTATTGACTGGTGGAGGTGTTGACAGATTGTCAAGATTATCTAAATATCTCCGAAGATGTTTGATTTACCTTTTCTGAATCTTTGTATGAACACAGACTGAACCCACCTTTACTGACCCTGGCCAGAAAGCCTTCCTATCTCCCAAGTGCTCGTATGCGCGTCAACACGGCTGGGGACAATTACACTGGTCTGAATTTCACAACTTTTTTTTTCTTCAAAAGGTCGGAAGTTTCTCAGCTGTTCTAATACAAGTTTCGTCTGCTGAATCCGAAAATACAATCCATTGTTCTCAATTAGCTCAAGTTTACACACTACGTCAAAGATAACAACTCACACACTGATGTATCAGTATGCATACTGCAGTATAATATATCAGTAGCGGAGAGAAGTGAGAATTGGGACGCGGGAGAAAAGGGACAAAGCATTATCTTTTAAAGTACAAGTCAAACGCTGCTTTTTATTACGTAATATTTTCATATTCACAAGCGGCAGCGTTGGCAAGGACCGCCGTCTTCCAGTGAGTGAGTGGAACAGTGTGTGGAAAAGGTTCTTATTTTGGGGCTTATTTTGGGTCACCCTACCAGATCGCCAGGCAAACATAACCGACTTTGTAAAACAAAGTTACCACGCATATTTTGGAGTGAACCTTGGTGATCAGGACAAGCCGTTTGCCTCTCATATCTCATATCTGCTGCATGTCATGTGTGGAAGGCCTACGAGCCTGGACGAACAAGACCCGGAAATCCATTCCATTCAGCATTCCCATGGTGTGGCGGGAGGGAAAGGATCATACCACCGAGTGCTATTTTTGTATGACAGATCTGAAAGGAGTAAATCGAAAGTAACAGAAGCATGTAAAATATCCGGATGTGCCATGAGCCATCAAGCCAGTCCTTCCTGATTCAGATGTCCCATCCCTGAACCCGATGTCGACATCGAGTCATCTTCCGACTCTAGTGGGGATGAAATGGACGCAGACACGTCTGGTGCATATGAACAGACCGAGAACGATCGACCGGTACCGTTGAACCAAGCTGAGCTCAATGACCTAACGAGGGACCTGAACTTGTCCAAGGAATCTGCTCAGCTGCTGGATTCACGGTTCCGTGAGAAACGTTTGCTGGCGCCTGAAACGACATTCTTTTGGTATCGGAATCGCGAAAAAGAATTTAGAGAATACTTTACCTTCGACGAAGAACATTCCCTAGTCTACTGCAACAACATCGCGGGCCTAGCAGAAGCAATGGGTACAGAGTACGTCCAGGCAGAATGGAGGCTGTCCATAGACTCCTCGAGTAGGAGCCTGAAGGCAGTTCTTCTGAACAACGGCAATAAGTTCGCATCGATTCCTGTTGGACACTCCATGCAACTGAGGGAAACGCATAACAGCATATAACTTTTGTTGTCTGCTTTGAACTACAAAGAGCATGGTTGGGTGATCTGTGGTGACCTCAAGGTAGTAGGTCTCGTCTTTGGGCTGCAGGGCGGCTACACGAAATATCCATGCTTTCTATGCCTCTGGGACAGTCGGGCTGACAAACAGCACTATGTACAACGCGACTGGCCATCCAGGCTCCCACAACGTGCAGTCACGCCCCCTGGTTGAACCACAGAATATCCTACTTCCACCACTCCATATCAAACTCGGTTTGATGAAAAATTGTGTGAAAGCACTGGATAAGGAAGGACGAGGATTTTAATTTTTGGGACAGAAATTTCCTCATGTGAGCATAGAGAAGCTGAAGGCTGGTGCATTCGACGGTCCTCAGATAAGGGAGCTGATGAAGGATACTCGATTTCAAGAATGTCTGGAACAGTCTGAGCTCTCTGCATGGCTGGCCTTAAAGTCAATCGTCACCAACTTCCCGGGTAACCACAAAAGTGCGGAATACGTGAAGGTCGTCGATGAGTTGATGGGCAGTTTTCAGCAACTTGGTGCTCGAATGTCAGTACAAATGTACTTCCTTAGGTCCCATCTATATTATTTCCCAGACAACTGTGTATATTACAGTGAAGAGCATGGAGAACGCTTCCACAAAGACATACGGGTGATGGAAGAACGCTACCAAGGTCGGTGGGATGTGAACTTTCTGGCGGACTGTTGTTGGTGCCTGAAAAGGGATGTCCCATCTGCTCAACACAGTTGGAAGTCCCTGAAAAGGCCATTTATTCCGCAGTAGTGTGTAATGCTGGGATGCGCTTTGAATACACTTATGGTCCATCTGTTTGGAGTTTAAACCTTTATTTATGTTTCTGTCGGATTCACTAGTAAACCAGTCAGAGCAATGTTTTGGTTCATATGAGTGAAAAAACACATTTAAAAAATCGAGCTAATCAAGAACAACGGATACCATTTTCGGAATCAGCATGAAAAACTGACCTAGAAACAGCTGAGATACCCTTGACCTTATAAATCACGCAGACCAGTATTATTTGCGAGATAACGGTGGGAAGGTGACGGAACACCTTTGCCATTACAAGTGTGGCAGAAGCCCAACATGAATGTAATACCAATCGTGGGTGTACAGCGCTAAAACCTGCTACGCCAAGCGACATTGCATAATTATGTAGCTATGGAGGCAGTACAGAAATCTTCCACAAAATCACCCCAAGCCTTTACACATTACAGTATCGGAGCTCAGACGGATTTCGGTTCGACCAAAGCAGTTCTCAGCCTGCTGGCTGCACCAACACCACCGTGTTGCAAACTGTGAACTTTGACGGAACCACACGAAATGTCAGCCAGTCCAATACCGGTTAGCCAGAAGCCGTGCGGCATGACAACATGACAAGATGACAGCGCCAACGGCGGACACGACCGTAGCGTGCATCAAAACAGACCTTAATTAATTGGAATCCAGCTCCGGTGTGGAAGTTCGAGCCATAATTTCATTTACTCTGTTCGCACCAGTTAATTGTTCGCTGCTGCGTGCTTCACGCTGGCTGCGTAGATAGACATATGGGGAAGGCCACACACATGCATCAGCTTTATGTGTGCGAGCGTGGCTAGAACAATAATGCGATAATTTCACGTAAGAGCCGTGCGCAAAATTCTTAAAGGCCAGCTTAAAGCGTTTCTCTGACATTTCAAGCAATATGTATGTTGGTCACAGAATGCTGATTTTCAAATGTTTATACCAAGGTTAAATATTAACCCATTAAATAATCCCGCCTACGGAATACCGGATCATTTTTTCCTTCGTGGAAAAATGAAAGCAAGAGATAGAGAGCAAGAAAGAGAGAGGGAAAGTGTGAAAGAGAGGGAGATAGACAAAGATAGAAGAGAGAGAGAGAGAGAGAGAGAGAGAGAGAGAGAGAGAGAGAGAGAGAGAGAGAGAGAGAGAGAGAGAGAGAGAGAGAGAGAGAGAGAGAGAGAGAAAGAGAGGGAGAAAGGAGGGAGATAAATAGAGAGAGAGCAGTTAACATCACGGAAACATGACCGAGTAGAGAGGATTGTTAGGGATATACTGAGCGGGTGTTCTGCTGTGCTACTGCCCCTGTTGTGCCGATTGTTGGGGACATGATGAGCGGGTGTTCTGCTGTGCTACTGCCCCTGTTGTGCCGATTGTTGGGGGCATGATGAGCGGGTGTTCTGCTGTGCTACTGCCCCTGTTGTGCCGATTGTTGGGGGACATGATGAGCGGGTGTTCTGCTGTGCTACTGCCCCTGTTGTGCCGATTGTTGGGGGCATGATGAGCGGGTGTTCTGCTGTGCTACTGCCCCTGTTGTGCCGATTGTTGGGGGCATGATGAGCGGGTGTTCTGCTGTGCTACTGCCCCTGTTGTGCCGATTGTTGGGGGACATGATGAGCGGATGTTCTGCTGTGCCACTGCCCCTGTTGTGCCGATTGTTGGGGAAATGATGAGCGGGATTTCTGATATGCGATTGTCCCTGTCGTCGTTGGGCTGACTCGATGCTAGTTCTAGCACTTACGCAGCTGCAATAGCACTAATGCTATTGCATACTAAAGTACATCAGGTTTTGCAAAAAATCTAACTTTTTTTCTCAGGGGAATTACGATATAAATTTTGAACAGGCGATAGTTTCGTAGGTGCTGACACGTTGAGTTTGCTATGGCTGTGTAAGTTTGGCAGGTACTTAATTTCCGTGGTTGAAGTACTACTGGACAGCAAAATGTACGTTCCCAAATTCGCCGTCAACATCGTTTTCAAGTCTGTTTTAGGTTCATTTTCCTTACGTACTGACAGAGTTGGTTCCCCCTGAGGGGAAGTCGTGAAGGGAAGGGACGGTTCCCCCTGTCGTCAGTCAAGGGGTCAACATATGGCTTCGCCTCACCCTGAAATCTGGGGAGGTCATTTACACAAGCTGTTAATCCGGCTCAAGAGGCATCCACAAGATGAGCAAGGAGCGAAGAGAACGAGACGAGGTCGTGCGTCAGTGCCGGAGACACCTAATTCGATGGGCGAGTGAGGAGGACCCCCAGCATGCAGGGACAGGCGCCAAAGCAGGCAGAAAGTTCTCAGGAAATGAGGCGAGGCCTCTTATGCGGCATAGAAGGCCCCTAATGTCCCTGGCAGGACCGGCCAGCAAATCCACCTTCGTCGAGAAGAGAGGGGAGGAGACGGACGTGGTTCTTGGCGGATCCCCGTAGCAACTACAAGTCTATGTTCGCTAGAACAAAATTCAAAGCGTCGTTAGAACGCTCTGGTGATGGAAAGCCCGACGCATAATTTACATTAGTCTTTTGACCGATAACGAGCACACAAGACATCACATCATGTCAATTTTGCCGCCTTTCTTTAAGAATTCGGACAATGCTTTTAAAACTGAGATGTCCAAAGTGGGAAGATTAAACTGAGATGCCAAAATGTAGCATAGGAACGCAAGAATATGGATAATGAAGGTGCAAAAATTGCTTTCCTAAACGATGCAAGGGGAATATTTGCACACAGATGTCGTTCCTGATGTGAATGGCCGATATATATGTAGAAATATTGGATTTCTTCTTGGAAAATTTTGGCATTCATATTTAAACGTTCAAAAAGGTGGGGCACATTTGCCGTGCATTGGCGTCACCGATCGCCAGCCGTTTCCAAAATCGTAAACTTGAACAGCTCCCTCTGTAGTTCAGTTGGTTAGAGCGCTGGGCTGCATTGGTCTTCCCTGTCCTGGCAACACGGGGTTTGAGTCGCTTCACGCGCACGCATTTAGTCCCCTGCTCACCGGCTGGGAATGGGGGGGGGGGTCAGCTGGCAGCTGGCCTGATAAAGGCGGGGACGAGCTACCGGGCGGCCGTGATGGTGGATTGACGGCATATTCAAATTTTGTCAAAATTCTGCCCTTGAACTGGAGTTCATGGATCGGATGGAGGGGTCAGGGTTCACGCAACATGCTCTGCTTAGCAATGGAACCCTGGTTCATAAAGCCACCCCAGGAATAACTCGTTAAAAAAATTAATTAAAAAGAATATACGGAACTTGAATTTAATCCCTGGAAATAATTAGGAACAGCAGAGCTTGTCTTCTTTCGGCATTGTTTTTCTAAAGAACTAGCATAGATGAATGTGCCTATTGTAAAAGAGGGTCAAGATGAGTTAGGTCAGGTCGGGTATTAATCAAGCTTAAAAACCAGGTCCCAGACTAAGCATATTAGAGACACAGGGAAAATTTAATGGGCAATCCAATATGATCCTTGATTCATAATGCACCTTATGTATCGATATTCGGTCATGCTGAGGTCGTTAATGATCGCAATAAGTCAGCCAAGTGACATGACCATTGTTTTCGGGAATTACATGGAAAATAAGAATACATTTCTCTCTGATCCTTTTAACAGAGCCATTTAATCAAAGTATATGCAGCTGTTCGAAATTTAAAAAAAAATCCTTGTGTTAGGTCAGGTCACGACTTCTGTTCATGTCAAGTAAGTTCAACCTTGTAGATACATAGTACATGTCTTATGAAATGCAGAAAGGTATAATTATGACCAAGTTTATTGTGCCGCCTTTTGATTCGTAACATGGACACAGCTCGACACAGTACAGTACTTCCCGACGGCCCCTGTTGAGGAAAGCGGAGGATTCCGTACCGGACTGTGGGCTATTATTCATCTAGGCAGAAGTAGTGCACTCAATGCTATTTGTTTTATTTTAATTTTTGTTTAGTCGGAATTCTTCCGGGGATTCCGTTTTGGATCAGAGTCCTGTTGGTGAGCAGAACTTGTTACATGAACCCTGGTCGCACCATCCGATCCGTGAATTCCGGTTCAACGGTCTGATTTTGATCGAGTTTAACGTTCAGTAAATGCACCCAAATGGTCGCCCCAGCAGCTCGTCTCCGTCCTTATCTGAACAGTTGCTAACTGAACCTCCAAGCCGGGGGCTCAACGCGTGTGTGGGTGAAGCGACTCGAACTTTGTCTTGTCAGGGCAGTGGAAACCAATGCGGACCAGCCCCCTACCTTCTGAGATAACGACCAAGAAAATAGAAAATCATAAATGTCAATTTTGTACCGGTCCATCATTGCAGCACTCGTGTTATCTGGATGGGCATTCTTCTGACGGTAATCTGGACAAGTACTGCTCTGACGAGAATCTAGACAGGTACTGCTCTGGGGGCAATCTGCGTCTTATTAAGAGGTATACGTCTACATATTTACGATCACAATTGCAGCCATTCATCCTACACTGCGACGCTTCCAGCGCATCCTATATCACGAAGTGCAGACAGCCCAGCGGCTTATCGCGCTGAGCAGGATCGGCTCACAAACGGGCCGGTGCAACTGGTGGTACTATGATAGCACCGGAGGCGGTCGCCGGTCGGGGTAGGCCCGACACCGAGCGTGCCTCTGCCTCTGCCGTGGTGCGACACCAGCCAGCTCGACACATCGTACCTCACCACGCCGGACACGCTGTGCAGTTGCGACACCGGAGCAGTGGAGGACTCAGTCCAGACAGACGGGGCAGTGGAGGACTCAGTCCAGTCGGCCGGCGCAGTGGATGACTCAGTCCAGGCGGCCGGGGCAGTGGAGGACTCAGTCCAGACGGTCAGCCTGGGCAGTGGAGGACTCAGTCCAGACGGCCTCAGTCTGCGGGACTGCGGTCTCAGTTACAACCAAACTTCGTAGAGGAATGGACTCTTATCGTGAAGTCCATTCCCTAATTGATGTCACATCCATGGCAGTTGGATCAAAATTCGGCTGACGCACACCAAAGTGCCACCAACTCTTGATGTTTTGTGTTATACAGATTACGCTTTCTATTGAGCACATTATTGTGCATACGAATGCGACAGGCTTGACCGACCCTTCTCTGGTATGTGATGGGTTATTTACTTCTTGCACCTCTGCCTATCAACTCGGGAGCCAGCCGAACCAAAACCCACTCCATCCACGAACCCTGCAGCCGGCGAGATCAGAGCACATGACACCAATCAACTCGACTGCCCGCCAGATCAGAGCACATCACACCAATCAACTCGGCTGCCCGCCAGATCAGAGCACACCACACCAATCAACTCGGCAGTTCGCCAGATCAGAGCAAACCACACCAATCAACTCGACAGCCCGCCAGATCAGAGCACATCACACCAATCAACTCGGCAGCTCGCCAGATCAGAGCACACCACACCAATCAACTCGGCAGCCCGCCAGATCAGAGCAACCCACACCAATCAACTCGGCAGCCCGCCAGATTAGAGCAAACCACACCAATCAACTCGGCAGCCCGCCAGATCAGAGCACACCACACCAATCAACTCGGCAGCCCGCCAGATCAGAGCACATCACACCAATCAACTCGGCAGCCCGCCAGATCAGAGTACACCACACCAATCAACTCGACAGCCTGCCAGATCAGAGCCGGCCAGATTTTGACGTCTGTACGCATTACACGACGATACAATTGTATTCATTGGGGGCGACTGTGCCTCCCTGAAACCTGTTGGTCAGCCCCAAATTGTAGCACCTAATCCTACGGGATACTCTCTAAATGTTGCTAGGAACTGTTGTGTTCATTGCAAAGTTAGTCGGTCGCCAGATGTTTCTGCCCCTTTGATCCCTTCAAAAGTCAAACTCCGCAGTGATTGCATGCTTATTCGTGGCCATTGAGAACTTCATGCGCTTTTCCATTTGCAGTGTGATACATCACCCAGTGACAAGGAATACAATATATGTTTTTGGTACGTCGCGCTATTCATGCCCAGTTTGATTTTGCTGGTCTTCTCGTACATCTGCTAACAGTAACGGACTTTCTTGACCCTGATGTGAAAGTGCACTACTGGAATATTGTCTGACGTCAAAGCTTTGCCACCGCCTCCGCGATGGGTTGAAAAACCGATGCCGAGAGATTGGTGCGGTTTCCTATTGTTTTTGCTTGACTTTGGCTGCTGATCAGATGTCGTGTGTGATTTGTGAGGACCTGGTCAGTTAGCAGTTAGTCGGAGGGGCGGGCTCAGGAATCGTCATGGGGCACACATGTCCGCCACTTGGAAAGTACCTGGAGGGGTGCCACGGCTTTCTAAGGGGAGTCACCAAATTCGAGTCCGCGCACTCGATCCTTCCGGGATGGGTGCTTTTCCTCTCGGAGGAGCGCCTCCAGTTGAAAATTTTTAGGTGGAGGGTGTGCGCTCGGGCTTTCCCAGAGGGGTATCTTTTCTCGGCCGGAGGGGCGTCACATTCCCATGGGTGGATACATCCCCCGTGCCCCCTTGCATCCGTCCCTGGTCGGTCGGTGACCAGCAAGCTTGGTTGGCCTGAGAGGAAATGCTCAGTTTTGTTTCTTAGTAATACAACCTGTAGCTGAGCATTGAGTCACAGACACACTCGAAGCAGCTCATTACTCACTCCCTGTCGTTCTCGTATGAAAATTTAACGGGACTGACCTGGAAGCCCGGGCACAAATCCCGCCCACTCGCCTCTCTTCCTCCATCTCCCTTATATTTGGATTAGGATAGGGTGCAGGGTGGCCTGTCCAGGTCGGGAAGGTGGTTATCAGCTATTTGTGGTGGAACAACTATCAGCACTGAATTATCTTAGACCTTGAGCAGATAATCCACCTGAAATATAATGCGAGTACTTAGTAAATTTAATGTGAGCATTAGCAATTGAATACGATATGTTTGAACATGAAAGTTGCAAGTTGTTGTCAGTTTAACCATTGTGTTGGTACACATATATGCAAAGCAAAGCAACGGCAATAAATTGAAATGGTTCGAGTTCAAATTAGCCCAACGCCCATGAATCAGGACGATCGCCTAGCCTTCCTGCGTCTAGGAATTGATTGATTTATATATTTATTGATTGATCTGGGCTTATTGATAGGTGCGCCAACGTCGTTCAACCATCGGGTATAATATACTATGTAACCCTCACTGGGCCGGGGGAGGCTATCTTTAGCCCCTTTCCCCTCAGGGGTTTCAGTTATAGCGAGAAAATGAGTAGACGCAGATACACGAAGTTTTCATTACCTTGTCATCTGTTCTCCATACCTCATACACATTTCAGGCCAAGTTTATCAAATATCACTCACCTGGGACTGCACTAAGAGAGCAATGTTTCAAAATCTTCAAAGTACTACCATTTGGAATACTCGCATCACATCACACCAAATTCATATCATGTCGATATTTTATCAAAACGAACAACCCATTTTCTCGAAATTTTCGTTCATGTCACAGTTACTGGCCTGGCGCCAGGACAATTTCCGCGTCATGTCCTGTCGTGATGATGCCGAGTTTTATCTAATGTTCCTGGCTTATAATCCGTATCGAGACGAGAAGAATGCAGCCAACAGCAGCCTGGAGTATTGTTCGGAAATTGGAAAATACGAAACCTGGTTAATATTTGGATATGACCATTGTCACGGTCAGTGAGATCGATTCTAGGACAAATGTAAGTAAGAACAAATGTACGTATGGCAAATGTACGTATGCGCAAATGTACGTATGCGCAAATGTACGTATGCGCAAAAGTCCGTATGAGCAAATGTACGCATGCGCAAATGTACGGATGCGCAAATGTACGTAAACACAGATGTACGTTTGCGCAAATGTACGTATGCGCAAATGTACGTTAGTGCAAATGTACGTAAGCGCAAATATACGTAAGCGCAAAAGTACGTAAACGCAAATGTACGTATGCGCAAAAGTACGTACGCGCAAATGTACGTAAGCGCAAATGTACGTATGCGCAAAAGTACGTAAACGCAAATGCACGTATGCGCAAATGTACGTATGCGCAAAGTACGTAAGCGCAAAAGTACGTAAGAACAAGTGTACGTAAAGGCAAAAGTACGTAAGCGCAAATGTTCGTCAGCGCACAGTACCAAAACGTAAGAGAATGTAAGAGGAACTGTACGTACGGGCAATGTACGTACATTTAGGCTTACACGCCTTTGCATTTAAGCACATTTCGGTGGGTGCATATGCCATACGTACATACGCTCTAAGGTACATTTCCTCATAGGTACATTTGTGCTTACGTACATTTGTGCTTACGTACATTTGGGCTTACCCTTACGTACATTTGTGCTTACATACATTTGCGCATGCGTAATTTTGCGCATACGTACATTTGCGCTTACGTACATTTTCGCATACGTACTTATTAGCCATACGTACATCTGCGTTTGCGTACAATTGCCATACGTACATCTGCGCTCACGTACATTTGCTTATGTACATTTGGGTACGTACATCTGCCATACGTACATTTGCCCGGTTACCGTGAAATCATAACAATTTCATTTAAGTCTTTTATTCTCCAACCAAAAAAAGGCAATATGAACCTCACACAATCACACTAAATTATTTGCACTACTCCTGATATTTAGTGACGACGAAACAGTGGCAATGCAATTTGGGCGAATGCAAGCAGCTGTTGAAAGTAAAAAGGGCAACGTGCATCACCAGGAAACCGAACTGATCGAAGCCCCCAAAAATAAATCAATGTATGTGTATTTACAACGACTGATGTGTTCTTTCCAACCCATGTAGGTGGTAAATTAGCATTCAAATTAGCATAGCTAAAACTTATAGAGGGTGACTGTCGACAATGCTTCACTTCTAGCAACCTTGTGCATATTATGCAAAACAAAGGTAAGTTACAAAGGATAATCTAGCCATAATCTAAAACACCAATTTACCTGCATGTACAGGTGCCATTTATCTGATGCATACATTGCAGTTACGTTTTCCCAACAGGTGTCATATTGCGCAAAATTTACATTCATGCACGAATTGCTGAAAAAGTAAAATATATTTCAACAGATTGGTTTACGTTTCTTTTCAGGTACAACCTGTCCAATTCTAATATGTTTTTAAATATACTCGATACTTTTTGCTCTTTGGTCCCACGTCAATTCAAAACCGGTTGGCTGGGTGCATTCTTGTGCCCAATGCCCGTCGAGGGTCAACTGCAGACAGGGGTGGATATAAAGGGCACTCGAGGAACGTGCGTCCCCATGACAATGTGGTGCCCCTCTGGCCGAGGAAGGTGACCCTTCAAGAAGGTTCGAACGCACCTTCCGCCTCCCCTCGGTTGGCTGATTTTCAGCCAGACACCTCATCGAAAGGAAAAGGCACTCCTTTGAGTCCGAAGGCTCATCTGTTCGAGTACACCCTGTCCCTGCTCAATGAATGTCTCCGCCGAATGTTCACCTCCGAGAGCATTTGGCACCCTTGGGAACATCTAGACCCGCCTCTGACTGTGGAGCGATGTAAGCATGCAATCATACCATAATCATACGACAAAACCTATCTGATGACTCCTTTGACAAAGTTTTCGTAGACACTTTTCACAAGTCCATACCAAATTCATGGGCGCCTGATAGGATTTTGTGCAGTCACCAACTCGTCCATTCGATTTTTGGCCGGAGGTTTTACCTCCGACAGACGGAATGGTTGAGATCACCTTCGGTTAGAAAGCAGGTACAACGCCTCACGGTGCGTCGCACATTTTGTTTATTTCAGCATACAGCACAATGCACGCATATCGGCAGCAACATACTTCGGAAGGCGACAGCGGAATGCCGCAGCCTCCTGCGCACTTGAACTCCTCGTCTTGCACCCAGGATCTTGGCAGCAGGCAAAGCCGTGCCGGAAGAGTGGGAGAGACACTGGACTGCAGTAAAGTCCCAGGAGGAGAGCAAGACCTGCATTTGGTATCATTGATTTATCGTGGACGACAAGTTGCCATTAACTTGCCATTAACGTACAACCAGGTGAAGCAATGGCTATGGCCAGCATTGGATCAGGTAAAGTAAATGGGAGTTGTACTTTTGACATATGATGCGTGAAGACCATCTAAATTTATTTGACTACCGACAATATTTGGGACTCTTGGCATTGCGTTCATGATCGTACATTGAAAAAGCACCATTGAATTACTTACTTGGTTAGTTTAGCTTGAGAATGGAACGGAACATCAGTTAGGATACACCACCATAGCGAAATTCAAATGTGGCATTTTGAGAAGAGAATTGCTAGCAACTCCGCCAGTGTGGCAATTTCAAGTGATTACAACATGGAGGTAAATTCCACAGGCGATTTCATGGTTGAGTTTCTGATTTGTGCGCATGACAGGAATTGCGTCACGCAACAATGCGTATTTTGAGACAAGGCCTGGCATCAGTGCCAATACGTACATTAAGACGAATACTGGCGCAACGCTTGCCTGATATTTCGATTCCTTTCCATTTGAGTCTGGGCATTCGAGACATGCCCACCATGGCTTGCAGTTATTGTCGGAGGAGGCACCCTTCCAGAGGACACTACCAGCCCGCAAGCCTGTAAACGATGAACATGGAGCACATAGAGACAACTCAGGAGCAGTCGTACATGACAAACCGATTTGCCAAACATGATCTGAAAAAAATTTCAGTTCCTTATGACACATGACACATGACACATGAAATACAGCACATTCAGCGTACTTCGAAAGAGACCATTGCTGCAACACAGATGTATCCGCATCAGATACACTAGTACAGGCCATCACAATACAGCAATGTTGCATGCATGCTACACGCGGTTATCCGGCTCAGGTCGCCTATTCGCTGCAAGTACTCTCCTGAACCGTCTGACACGCCATGCGGTGGCTATAGTAGGTGTGGATCCACAATGACTGCTGAGTATGCGCTTTACAGGTACCGGAAATTTTCAAACGCCGCGTATTTTCTCAATCGCCTGCGTCGACTCCAGGAATGATACTTGTCAGGAAGAACGACATGACCTCAACACATTACCACGTTACTTTTTTTTTTTTGGGGGGAAATACTCACAAGCGTATAAGCGTACTCATTGTACAGAAATACTCATAAGCACCACTTCTTGTAGTGCTTATGAGTAATGTTCAAGTATAGAAAGTTGATTGTGGCATACACAAACTCCATGAGGCCGAGACATGGAAAATACCATTGACCTTTCTGCAAAAATGAAATCAAACTACCAAGCTTCGCATTCACGTTTTTTTCTGTGGCATTACACCCCAGCGATCGTCCCGATTACGTCAGATAATATCTTCAGAGCCTGCCCCTGTTCCAGGAGAATGTACTCTTGATGTTGCTGCTTAGACCGCGAGAGGACTTGCCGCAGCTATCGTGGGAAGAAAGAAAAGTGACGGGACATCTAGTTCTGAAGGCAAGTTACTGTTAGAAGAGAGTTTGTGTTTTATTGTGTGTGCACTGTGCAAGCTGAGTTCGGTAGTCTCTTTTCCCACACCTCCGTTTTACTTTCTTAAATTAATTATTTTAGTGTTGCATATAGTCTGCTTGACATATATAATCCTCTTGAAAGAGCTTTTGCGACATTCAAGGCATGGGTGTGGATTCGGTTTTTATACACGTTTTTTGACAGATTTTGGAAACTGTCCTGGTTTCACCAGGTTTGGATTCATTTCTCTTAACCTCTTCTCATTTTTAGTGGTATTTAGAATAAAGGGATGTCAAGTCAACAGGCGACATTTCTGGTCCATCTAGTATCTCAAGTCTTGCTTTTTTCTAGTATTTTCTAGTATTCAGAAGTATTAGTATATATAGTATTTTAGTAGTATTAGCAATATTTAGAAAGGAATTTAAAGCTTACATGTTTAGATTTATAATTTAAATTTAGCCGGTAATTGAGGTGCGCCATATTCCCCCGATATTTTTGGGGTATCTTCGCAGATACAAGTAGTCATATGCAGAATCCAACTGCATTTTAATTGTAATTAAAAAGCACGAAAATCGTCGAACCAAAAGCAAGCAAGCAATGGGACCCATTGTAGGCAACGTCAGAGGTGCAGGTGCAGCGGGTCAGGTGCAGCGGGTCAGGTGCAGAGTGTCAGGTGCAGAGTGTCAGGTGCAGAGTGTCAGGTGCAGAGCGTCAGGTGCAGAGTGTCAGGTGCAGAGTGTCAGGTGCAGAGTGTCAGGTGCAGAGTGTCAGGTGCAGAGTGTCAGGTGCAGAGTGTCAGGTGCAGAGTGTCAGGTGCAGAGTGTCAGGTGCAGAGTGTCAGGTGCAGAGTGTCAGGTGCAGAGTGTCAGGTGCAGAGTGTCAGGTGCAGAGTGTTAAGAGTGGTAGTGGAGGAGGTGGTAGTAATGGGGCTCAGGAGCAGGAGGTGGCAGTAGTGGGGCTTGGGGTAGCCGCGGAAGTGGAGGGGGGGGGGATGGACAACACGTTGGGTAGTTGGTTGGCTTTGAGGAAAGTGCACCCGTGCCTGGAACTACAAAATAGGTTGAGGCTTCAAGGGAGCAGGACAGTAATTTCACCAAGGACGGGGGTGTGAGTGGAAGGAGATGGCTATGGCTAGCGAGAGGGACTTCTAATTATTGGGAACCAAAAGGGGAGGTGCGCAGACTGCGCCTTTTGTAGTAAAAACCCAGCCAGACGAACTCGGTTTTCTCAGGTATTCAAGTAAAAAATGTTAATAATACGCTGGAGCGGGTCATACATCAGGTAGAGATGGACTTTTCTGCATGTGAGTGTTAATGAGTGGGTATGACGAGGTAGAACAGAAGAAACGGTTAAAGAGTACAAGGCTCTTATAGACAGGTCAGTTGCAAGTCGGAAGAGAGGTTTATTGACATACATCCATTCAAGGGCGGGGGCAGCAGGTAATAGTGGCGCTCTAGAGCCTCTAGAGCCAGGAATTAAAAAATGTGGCAGTCACGCCTTGTGTCGAGAAGTAAAGTTTTGGATCTTTGGGATGACTTTTGGAGGAAACTGGACTTGTTTGCCGTGATGACCGCAACAGAGGGCCGTGCTACTAACCAGTAGGCACGTGGGGTTCCTGTGCAGTTAGTTCATGAAGCAACCTAGACGGGTCATGGGGGTGAAGATTATGAAGTATAATATATTTTATGGGAAACAAAAATAAGCTCATCATGTTTCAATATAAATTCCTGAAGTGTTACACACAAAGATGTGTGCCTTCATGCTTATGTTACCAGAAAAAACTATGTTTGCTATGCATAGCTAAGGCACTGGTCATTGAAAACACTTTTAAAAATAACTTGCGCGAATTTGAATTCAGTGGCTACAACATGCATGCTCATCAGATGAAGTTAAATATAGAAGGTGCAATACTCTCACATGTGAGGTAAGCTGTGAAGCATCGTTCTCAAGATGATTGCTTTACAAGACCGGGATAACAAACCTACGTTGCTCAGTCTTATTCTGAGGAATGGATATAATGGCGAAAAAGCCGTAAGACCTGATGACATATATAGTTGGATGTTGGATGTGCTCAGATTTTAGTAACTTCTCTAGCTGTCATTTTTTAAAGCGTTTTGAGTGCTTCGAAGTACACAAAGATTGACGTAATGCCGATGCACCAGATTTCAACACGAACAATAGGAACTCGGATAAATTACAGCCCAGTTCGCTTAACCTCACTAGTTTCCAGGTGTTTGAAAACTTGACAAGGGGAAAGTTTGAACTCATCTTGATAGGACTAACCTTTTAAGAGATAGTGAACATGTATTTCGATCAGGAAGATATTGCGAAACTAAAGTTATGGGATTCATGAAGTATGCAACCAGGGAAGTTGACAATTGGAGCAGGACTAGTGTAGTTTATTTGCAGTTTAGCAAAGTTGTGCATGAAGTTATGTACGAGCATTTAATTCATTAGCTGGAGCTGCAAGTGATTGATGGAAACATTACAGACTGGATTGGAGCATGATGCAGGCAAGGGATACAGAGGGTAGTGTAAAATGGATTCAAATACGAATGGATGTTCTGAGTGACGTGCCACAGGGCTCCGTTTTAGGTCAACTTTGCACCTAAATCTTTGCAACCAACATTGGAGTAGGCTTGAGAACACGGGTGTTGAAATTTGCTTACATCAGGCTGGCAGGAATGACTAACAATTGTGATGAATCTAGCAATATTCAGCTATATTTATGGGACACAAATAGTTAGCTAATCAATGGCAGATGTGTATTTCAACCACGATACGTTTCAGCGTATGAGTCTGGGATCTGAACGCGGGGCGTTTAGATATACGGGCGCGGGCGGAGGTAGTGACCAATTGGATGTCATTGTATAGGAAAAATATTTGGGCGTGCTCGTTTCAGGTGACCTTAAAGCAAAAAAGTAATGCAACTCGCAACAATGAACAAGGAAACTTGAATGGTATGAATCATTAATAGGAATGGTAAATATAAAAGCAAGCATGACATGAAAATATTGTACTTTGTCTATGTCGAACCCTAATTGGAAGTTTGTGTGCTGGCATGTAGCCCTTTCTTAGAAAGAGACGTGGCTATGCTAGAAAGACTGCAGTGCAAGGTTTGCTAGGTCCATCAGTGGACTAGCCAATTTAGAGGATGGGGAGAGGCTTGTGGCATCACATATGTGCTCATTGCAGCATATTAGATTCATGGGTGATGTGAATGATACTTTTCAGAGAGCAAAATGGTTAAATAATGTCAATCGGCACGATGTTCTTCTAGCTTTGGCATCACATAGAGGTCATCAATCCAATTGATGGAAATCAAGGTGCAGGAAGATTAAACTCGAACAAGTTTTTAGTCAAAGGATGTTTCATCAATGGGCTAGGCTGCCTGGATATATAATGGGAACTACCGCGTTGGATGCATTACAAATATTGTAGATACATTATTCATGTTAAATAAAACTTCTTTTGAATTTCACGTTCTACAGCAAGGGGATGGCATTTGGGGTAGATGGCGTGAGATTGATGCCAACAAGTGTCTCAGCTCATGTTTATAAATAGATAATCATGACTGTCGCAAGTGTTCATAGCAATGGATTCAGTGTCAATTCCTTTGTGTGGGTGATGCTGATGAGACTGGCCATGGACACACCATGGAATTGATAGTTTCTTTAGGACTAGGTAGACAAAAATGAATAAGGTTCAATAATCTTACCCTTGAATTATAAGTCGTGTAGTAGGGGATAGGAATTGGAATAAATGTGGTATACCTGACGCCAGTAGGGATCTTAGATTACGCTCACAAATAGTGAATTATGCTAGTAAGAGATCTGCCGGTGGATTCAGAGCTGGACTTCAGGCGTGTAATGCGGAAGGAATTGGTTATGGCAGCAAAATGGAGTAGGTGTGTGCCATTACACTTGTATGCTACGTCACCAAATGGCAAGTCACGCATCAGCTAGCATCGTGCTGCCAAAGGGCGGCATATGCTGACTCATAAAGGAGGCCTTAAGATCTCCAGGGTCATCAAACTCAAGGAAGGGCATTTTTATGGAAACAGAAAGTGTTAGTGTTGATAGAATTTGAATCCATAACGAGGAAACCATATTCAGAAAAAATAGCATATGCGGTCAGACTGGTCAGACGACATGGAAATATCCCGCCTGACTACTGCTCAGCTGGTATGGAAGGGCCATAGCGAAGGGGAAAGCCTTCAGTTAAGGAACATGACAATCATACTCATTTGGTGGAAGATGACTGGTCACTGGTGCAGATGGTATTCCTGCAGCATGATTAATCACCTCGCAGCCGGCCATCACGCGCAATTACGACCAACGTTGCTGGGCAGGGGTTTCGTCCTCCGTAGTTTCAAACTGACAATAGCACAAACTGGCATCCCCCATCTCGAAATGATTATGCAAAAATATCAACACTGCCCTAAAAAAAAGATAGCTGTCCATGCTATCACACCTGAAAAACAGACAAACAGCGGCATCCGTCCTCAACTGCTGGGTACGCCGCCTGACTGTACCCCTAGCCTGTGGCACGCACGTGTCGCAGCACAGGTGGCCGTGGGCGTCGCACCACCGGAGCCTCTGGCTCACCGCAGTGCCGACGTTCGGCTGTTGTTCGACCGGCGGGTGCGTCATCACACTGTACACTGAGTCACGCCGTCGCGACCCGGGGAGCCACGTCACACCACACTCTCGTGATCACTGTTCAGAAGCGGGGCTCGCACCAGCATGTCGCGTGGTGACTCGGCACCCCGGTCGTAGTCTATGGACGCGTAGATGACGCCTGCTTCTGGCTCGCGTCCCCGGATGACCTTGCCGACGCGACCTGACCTGGGCAGGGTCAGCTCGGCGTATGTGAGGCAGTCGTCCTGTGGGAAGGGGCACCAGTCGATGATGCTCAACACTGGATTGGCCGTGAGCGGTGTGAAGTACAAAGGCGCATCTAGGAGATGTGCAGCAACAATGATGCATTGAACGACAACAAGTACACAGTGTGTGTACGTTGTTCGAATAAAATGCATGTGGTGCCCTGTATGGGAAGCATGAGGACTCGCCTAACTACCCGAACTTTGACTCTTGAAACATTGATACCATCGACGCCAAATATGTAGCGTCTCTATTGTAACGGTTTTAGACAGGACATTTTCAAGAATAAGAAACACTGGAAGTTCAAGTGCACCAGATAAATCCGAAGTGTCCGCATGACCCCTACGAATTTGTTCCACTGCGGGAGCACCGACGAAAAATCAAACTTCCCATGGGCCAGGATTCCTCACCGGTAAATCAAGGTGCATCTGACGTGGAGGAAAAAAGTCTACGCACTCTCCCTGACTCAGCCTTTGATTCGAATTCCACCGTTCCTTACCCTCCTTCCGAATGCTACAAATTACCACGCATTGCGTGGGTTAATTGTTCGCAACATGCTATGCGCTTCACTGGCATCTTTCCAAACATCGATTCTACTAAGGTACAACAGAAACGACCGTTTCGTGTTTGGAATTGTCGCACATCTAAACTGACTATTCGGTTTTTCTTCCCTACAGAGACTGAATGCCAATAGCATTTTGATGCTGGACGACAGAACATTTCAGCAACAATACGACGGGTTCATCAGCATCGATTCCCTCCATGTAGTAAATAGTCGATATTGGTGACACCCAGCAAGGCACGAAATCATGGCACGGCCAATTAAAACGAAAGTGTATAGAAACATAAAATATATCCACCAGCAAACCGCATTGTAGCGGTCTGAGCCATTCCAGGAGGATGGTAACTACTCACCTGACACACATGCTGCTGCCTCTGTGTCGGGTAGAGCAGCGATGGGTGGGTACTGGGTGTGACCTCTCCCATCAGCCGATTTATCGTAAGTGTCGTCTCGTGTGTATCGGAAGCGTTGGATCCTGGGGGTTGGCATGGCAACGGTGGGGTCATGTGTCATTTACAACACACGCATAGCAAATACATGACACTGATGTTGACATGAACAACAATGAAGTTGATGAATTGGTAAAGAACAGACTATAATAACCCCACAGGCTCTCATCATATATATATATATATATATATATATATATATATATATATATATATATATATATATATATTGGGATTTTCCCATTAACCATTCTGTACAGTACAGTCATGTGATGTCCCAAATGATCAGCTGTTTCACACTGTCAGTGCTCCTCACATGTTCCTCTCATAGCTACAGACACAAATGCACACACGCGCGACACCTGGCTCCAGGGTCACATTCATCGGCTCACCGTGCGGACTGGGCACCACGTCCGGGTTGGGATCGTCGGGGTCGGCCTTGTTATGTGTGACCTGGGCGCGGGTCAGGTCGCCGGACGACCTCGGCGCCGTCTTGCCGTTCGAGGCCACCGTGGTGAGCAGTATCGTGCCCGGCTTCGGTCTCCTTCTGTAAAAGTAGACGTCCCCGAGCAGTGAGATATCATGCAAAAGGGGTCAGAGAAGTGATAATACATCAATGGATAGCCAAGCCAGCCAAAGGTGAAGAACATGACGTCGAGACTGGAGATCGCTCAACAAATCAGGAACTCTGGTCCTGATTTTCAGAACTATTTTCAGCTTGAATAGAGAAAATGACAAACTAATATGAGCAGGGTACCGTGGGTGGGCCAGGAGGCTCCGACGCTGCGGTCCACCCAGGATCTCCAGCCATTCATGGCGTACATTAAGGAGCTGGGCACGCCGGAGCCAGGCATCGACAAAATGATCAGCAACAAACGCCAGCACAGCTGTAACGCAACCAGCCAACGAACGCCCGCTGGCAGGTCCAGCAACCATATGGTCACCATAGCAACCATGCGTTGACAGCTGAAACTGTTGTGGTGAAAATGGGACGCTACAAATTATACTACATATCTACTTTACAACATGTGTCGTTCCAAAGTGAGCAACTTCATCACGTTGGGATTGCGCTTGCGCACGGAGTATACTGACGGTTATTTCACGTTTTGTTTATTTAAAATTTCAATGGAGAGCGACGAAACGCTTTTCATTAGAAGACTAGAATAGACACGCTTTTCATTAGAAGACTAGAAGCCAACCATTTCGCAGTGCGAAATCTTTAAAAAGCCATCATTCGGACCCCTGGAAAATGTAAGCAAACCTTAATCTTCATTTGAAAAAAAATAAGAGAAAAAAGAACGAAAACCTCCAAAATGCCATCTCGTCCACCCACCATCTAGCCGGTCACATTATTAAACATCATAACCACTTGAATGGAAATTCACTGGGTTCACAAAAGAATATAAATTCGCCTTTCCAATAGTCAGATGTGCACCAACTACACCACCATGTTGATGTGTAAAAAATCAATCCGCGACATTACGTTCTCAATCGGATTTCAACTGAGTTCACCCAAAATTGGCAAATCTACACTAACCTAACCTGGTCTAAGCTAACCTAACCTAAATTAACCCAACCACACATAGCCTAACCTAACCTAACTAAGCCTAACCAAACCTAACGAAGCCTAACCAACCCTGACCAAACCTAACCAAACCTAACCAAACCTAATCAAACTGAACCAATCCTAAACGAGACATTACAAAAGTGAACGAAACCCAAACGAAGCCAAGCCTGAACGAAACCTAACGTGACCAAACCTAACCTAACCTAACCTAACCTTAGCAAACCTGGCAAATCCTAGCGAAGCCTAACTTATCCTAACCAGACCTAACCAAACCTAACCAAATCTAACCAGGCTTAGTGCAAAATGACCTGACCTGACGTAACCCAAGCAGACCTCATTTGATCCTTTCATTCCCTTTCAATTGAACTACCCTGCTCTTTTACCCTGCACTCCAAACCATGATTGTTATGTTAGTATGCAAATATGACCGATACCAGAGTGTGGGTGATGATTGAAACTATTAATTATTCGAAATTATTCGTCTATGTTGATAGACGGAATAACGCCTAACGTTTGCATTACATTTCATGTGCTCAAGATGGCTCTTTACATATATTCTGTCTCGGAAGTATGAGCATCCCATAAATATGTCAGAACGATGCGTGATTCTCTTTTCCTTAATATTGGCATTTCATTACTTTTATAATCGTCCTTCAACTAACCTACCCTAGCCTAGCATGGCCTTGCTAAATCAGACCTAATTTCATATGACCGAACCCTGCCTAATCTAAAGTGCATTTACATACACACCATAGCACGGGTGTACTCCACTGTATGCACTATACGCTACAAGTTATTACTTCGATTGACCAAATTTTTTAAAATCCACATTAATTCTGAAATGCAATTGTGCACATACACCCAACTTGACGGTTGCATTCCCATTGAGGTTACACGCTTTTGCTACATTGCTTTGAGTTATGCTCCTGCGCTGATTAAATGATTATTGAAATATACGTTGCTCCCCTTCACGCGACGGCATTATGCTGTATGCTGTACGGGAGATGAAGGTGCTTCATTGACCGTAGCATCCCGATAAATTCGCCTTGTCAGTAGTAATTCGACAAGCAATGCCATTTCCAATTTTCTTCCCTGACCCCATCCCCTGTGCGTGTCCTCAGTTAAAAAAATAATGCAACATTGCTTCTCTACCTCTACATGTGCCACGTAAGCATCTTGACTCATTCACTATTTCCTATGCTCATCAAACAGTGGCTTTTGCTGCCTACTCGTGCATATGCTCGACAAATACGCTCCCACGAACATTGTTGACAAGACGACAATATTTCGAGATAGTCCCTTCATGCGTAGTTGTGTCACTACCATGCTCCCCCATTTACCCTGTTCGCTCGTCTCCCGTGACGAGTCCAAGTTGCGAGGTTAGCATGCCTGCTTCTCGCTATATCCTTGTTCTCGTGTTGCGCTCCTCAGAAATACTGCCACGTAGGGGAGAGACACGGAGCCTGGCCCTCAGTCAGGCTGCCTATATTTCGAGAAAATCAAAGGTTGCTTGCGATGCCCTCATTCATAGAGGTTAGATTCTTGTAAAACTGGCCATTATACTTCTGGAAGGTATCAAAGATCGCCCTCGTCGAATAATATAGCCAACTGCAGATGAGTATTTTCCAGCTCGTCCGGAACAAAAGCGGCCTATCTTGGAATATTTTGGCATTTAAGCTGGTTACGTGGAGCTTTCGCGTGGCTTCCGTGCTGTCTCCGGATTACATTCTGGATTATGCACATCTCCGGAACGTCAACATCCAGTAGATCCCAGAGACTGCTTTTTCGTTGTGTACTTTATGCTAAAAAATTGTACGCTGACGCTTATATGTGTTGCTCGCTAACTCTCCTGCATGTGATAACGAGTTGCGTCTGAAAAAACATAGTTATTAAAACAAGCATGCCTTTGTAAACATTGCAGGGAAGGTCTGGATGGGTTTCTTTTTCAGTCAATGACAAAAACATACATGCCTTAAATCCAACAAGCACTCTCTGACTTTAATTCAGCAACACATGCGGTGGAATTTGCAACACTGCGATAGTTGCGATACTTGACTTCGGGTATCCCTAACACTAACTTTATGTTTAACTACAATATGTCTCAATGGAAATTTATCATAATGCATCAGTCTAAATTTTATCAGCCAAATATCTCTTAGTGGAGATTCCATAATAAACCTATGCAACGATCACATCTCGTATAAACTTCTCTGATTTTGGGAGACAACAGGCACTTCCAAATACTGATCGCATAGACATTACAGAAAACATGTCATTAATCCTATTCCCGGAAGGGAGGGGCGGCACCCGCTCCCTTTTGTGATTTTCGCCGGTCGTTCCCCAACCCTTAGTGATAAGAACGTAAAATGCGGTGACTTTTCCTATATTTAATTTGTCTACGCTATAGCTAAATTATACTTGCGTGACTATATTAGAGGTGGCTTCTGGAGCGAATTGTGGGAGGTGCTTCTGTCAAATTCTTCCAAAAACCTACGAAGAGCAAATGCATCTGCGTAGTTCAATTGTTGCACTACTCAGGTGACTGTCATTTTGAATTAACTGCTCATTCTACCTTGTCACTGACGGAAATGCTCAGCTTCAGCCCAATCAAATCATATCCGAGTGGATTCAGGGAGGCAGATATAGGAAACATGGGACCTGGTTTCTCAAACCGGCATCATTTACGTTCCAATTGGGAAGTTGGTGTGGTGAGGGTTAATTCAGGACACATATTAAGAGTGCATCATAGGTAGTGGAGCCAGACAATATTCCTATGTACATGTACACATTGCTTACGTATATTTGCTTACGTACATCTGCCATACGTGCATTTGCCCATACACACATTTGTCCTGGAGTCGTTTTTCTCATTATGAGAAGTTACTGAGCACTGAGAGTAACTTCCCGACAAACGACGAGATGTATTCAGAACACACAGAAATAGTGCACCATAGGTAGTGGAGCCATACGATATTCCTAATGAAGGGTCCAGGATGTGACGAGATGTGTTCAGGACAAACAGTAATAGCGCATCTAGGTGATGAGATATATTCAGGACACAGTAATAGTGAATCATAAGTGGCGGAGACAGACGATGGTCCCAGTAGTGGGTCCAGGAAGTGACGAGATATGTTCAGGATATACTCTGTTCAAACCACTGCTACTAATGGCGTGGCGAAGTTGATGCCTTGCTTGTGGCGAATCAAGGAGGTGGTGATTTTTCGTTCTGGCTTCACCATTGCGAACATTTATAAATTCTGACATTCTAGAAGTGTACACTTGACCAGTAGAATTCGCTTGAGCCATTCAGTTTTCAGTCTTCAGTCTATTTCAACCATTCAGTTTTCATTCAGTTTTCAGTCATTCAGTCCCGATATGTGGTGATGAATCTACTCTCCTCACGGATTTAGGTGTAATGCCGGTACATTATATCCAAGGCTCTATAGATAACCCTATCGTAGAAGGGTTAGGACCTGACTAACGCCATCCAGTGTTGCCACGCCCACGCTCTGAATAATCGTGGAGGCGCAGAATGTCAAGCAGTTCATCGGAACTGATCTTGAAAACTTCTCGGTTTCGAGAGAGGCACGATGACCACCGCACCATTAGCTGATTCACCCGAACTGTGATTTATATCGAGGAAGCTTTCAGGCGTTCTCCACTTGGATGGTTGAGTGCGCGCCAGGGAAACTCACGTGGGCAAGAGGAGAGCGCAGACTTGGCTCCCACATACGGACCTGGAAACCGCTGAATCTAGATACGTACACAAGTCTGGGTATGTGCGAGCTGGGACATCAACATTACATGCTACTCTCGGTAACCGGACAAATGTACGTAAAGTAAATGGATGTATGGCAGATGTACGTACGCAAATGTACGTAAGCATAGCAGTACATAAACATTCGTAATGTAAACAATGCAAAATGTACGTACGAGCTATTGTACGTACATATAGGCATAAGCACATTTGCATTGCCGCATATTTTCTCGTACGTACTATTCCATGTACGTACGATATACGCACTAGCGTATATTGTCTCATACGTACACTTGCGCCTACGTACATTTGCGCATACGTGGAATTGCGCTTGCGTACTTGTGCGCTTTTGTATATTTGTGCATACGTACATTTACGTTTGCATACATTTGCGCTTACGCACATTTGCGCTTACGTACTTTGCGATTACGTAGTTTTGCGTTTAAGTACTTTTGCGCTGTTTGCTTCTGCGTTATTTACATACATTTGCTTATGTACTTTGCCATACGTACATTTGCCATACGTACTTTTGCGCTTTCGTACATCTGCGCCGCCGTATATTTGTCATACGTACTTGCACACATTGCTTGTGTACCTTTGGCTACGTACATCTACCATACGTGCATTTGCCCTTAGGCACATTTGTCCTGGAGTCGTTTTTCTCGTTACGAGAAGTTACTGAGCACTGACCAATCATTGAGGACTGACTCTGGAGGAGCACTGACCGAACACTGAGGACTGACTTGGTCGGAGCACTGACCGAACACTGAGAACTGACTCGGCAGGAGCACTGACCGAGCACTGAGGACTGACTCGGCCGGAGTACTGAAACTGAACTTGAAGAAGAAAGCGAGTCACAGCGAGATTCGACAACTTCAAAGTAACTTGGTGCAAAGTTCAATTCACTTAGCATCAGATATATGCCCATACATGAGATGCCAATGTTGATAGAGAGTTTAACGTGCCGTCAATGCACTGACACGGCCGGTCCAATAACTTGTCCTCGTCCTTATCGATGTCAGTTGCCAACTAACCCTCTCAGCCGGGGGATAAATATAAAAACGTGAAGAGACTCGGACCCTGTCCTCTGTCTTGTCAGGACAGTCGAGACCAGTGCTGGTCAGCGTTCTAACCAACTCAGCTAAGGGGGCAGGGTTGACCAACCTGTGGTTGGTGCAGGGATGACCAACCTGTTGTGGCTGTGGGAGTGAGCTACCTTTTGTAGGGCGAATGATCAAAACTGGTCGAAGCGCCCTAAAACCCAAATAACTAACTAACTACCTGTTGTCGGTGCAGGGGTGACCAACCTGTTGCGGATGCAGGCGACTGCGCCAATGGCAATGATGATGAGCGAAGCCACCAGACCGATCAGCATCCCCAGGATAGGTGTCACAGAGAACTTCTGTCTGGTCGCCGCTTCTGCCAACCGAGCCGGGTCAGGTAAGGTCAACACAGACAGGCCACAGAGGCCAACACAACTGTGTGCATTCTTATAAGTGTTAAAACAAATATTTTGCCATGCATGGGGGCTTCCTAATGTCAATATAGTTCAGCACCTGCCTAAGCACTACCCATAATTTGGCCTCTTCCGCTAATGGTTTTCTCCTACAACAAAACCAAGTGCAAATAATGATAATGCATCTTTGTGAGTTTCTCAAAACTGCATTTAAACGACCTACATCCTCAAACTAACGAAAAGTCACCAAAGGTCGGGCACCAAATGGCGCAGCAAGTAGGCGGGGCATGAGAACATTTCCCTGTCCCTCCACGAAATTTCAGGAAATCGTCCACAAAGCTGAACACCCTAACAGCACTCCTAGCATTCCTGTGCGGCACAGGGTCACCAAACACCAACAGTTTCACAGGACATCCACTCCGGCACCTCTGCAATAGAGACGAGCGGCAGTAATTGTAGAAGCATCTTGTGTGCGTGGAAGCGCGGGCATGCCTGTAGAGTAAGGCGGTACAGCAGTTGTAAGTACACCACTGAATATAGGATTATCTCAATAGTTATGGCGACATCCTGGCCTTGTAGGAGCAGTCTCGTGCAGTAGAGGGATACCCGAATCAGCTATTATAATCCGGGGATCTCGGCAGTCGAGAAGCACACCAGAAATTGTAGAGCCTCGTGGACTTAATGGGGAAAGGGAACCCTTGTGGAGGCAGCACCCCAGAAGTTGTGTGGACAATCCCAGAAGAGATGAGCTCTCCAGGATTTGTAGAGGCCACCAGCGCAGTAGGTGGGTATGCCAGCAGTCGTGAGGCATTGGACGTATGGACGTCGATGGAAACGAACGGTATAAAGCACCCCTTAGCCTCGTCCAGTAATTTTTGCCAACTTTACGACTGAACCCAACAGCAGGAGAGCCACTCAGCAGTGGCTGCAGGAAGCCATCAGGGAACACGTCAAAGACCTAATAGTATACGGAGTCGCCGTGGCGACTCAGTGGACGCCGAGCGCACCACGGGACAGGCGCCGGGACCCTTCTCCTGTCCCTCTGCCACTGTCCTGGGGCGGATGGCCCGGGACGGTGACGCCCTTGGCCGCCGGCGGCGCCGTGACGTCACAGTCTCTCTCCATCTGCAAACGTCGACGTTGCCGCAGTCGCCGCGCGTCGATGGTCGGTTGACATCATCTGGCGAGGTGAGTGGGTGCGTGCCGAGCGCCAGCTCGTGTCTCCTGTCAGCTGTGCACGTCTGAGCCTCGGCGCCCTTGCTGCAAACTTGCGCTCTCGAGTCGCGATGAGCTGGATGCCCCTTACGTCCGTAACAGCGTGTGGTGTGGGGTCGTAGCGGGACCGAGTGTTCGCAGGACGCTGCGAGAGCGGGAAGCCTTGTGCGAGTGTCATGCTCTTTGGCGTCCCGGGGGCTGTCTTCGTACGCTTTCTGCTTATAGTTTGCTTCCTTGTCGGCGTCTTTCAATGCTTGGTGCTGGATCGAGAGCAACGCTGGTCTCTTACACTTCGGTAGCGCGACATTGTGCCTATATCTATGCTGCTGCTAACCATGTCATAGTGAGATAGCCAAACTATCACTCAGCTAAAATTGTCCCATGTTCATTCAGCAACAGCGAAGCCTGTCTTCTTGTGGATATGGCTACGGGATTAAGAACAGCCACGAAAAGTCACCTTTACAGAATGAAACACTGAAACACTGAATTCACACTGAAATTGGAGTGGTCTAAGCTGAACAAAAATAGCAGCAAGAGTTCAGTGACATACCCTTAAAAAATTATGTTACATAAAAATGTTATACACATCAAAGTATAGCGACACACCGACGAAAATTGAAAGCAATCTTAGGGGAGAGGCACCCTTTAGACGCCCCTGAAAAACAGCATCGGCTGCGTCACTGCAAGAATGCGGTAAGGTAACTATCGAACCAAGGACCTAACGCCACAACGCAATGAACGTTTCCACTGCTCCAGCATGGCCAATGTATTACCAACTATAGCTGGACGACCTCATCGTGATGGGCGTTTCAGCGGCAGGGATCGCCCTCGAGCCATGCCATGTTGAGCGACTATCACCAGACTGCCAAGATCCTCCGATCGTTCCATGAACTCTCAGCATGCTCTTGACGTGAGAGTGACTCATCGTCCGCTCAAGTGTGAGTGACGTCACAGTGGGCGGGGCTTACGTTCCACCCACTGGTAACTCGAAAATGGTGACCGGGCGGTGTGCGGTGCCGTGTGTGGCCAACCACGGACTGGACGAGATCAATGTGGTACATGTGGTCCACGTGGTCCATGTGGTTCATATGGTCCACGTGGTCCATGTGGTTCATATGGTCCACGTGGTCCATGTGGTTCATATGGTCCACGTGGTCCATGTGGTACATGTGGTCCACGTGGTCCATGTGATACATGTGGTCCACGTGGTCCATGTGGTACATGTGGTCCACGTGGTCCATGTGGTTCATATGGTCCACGTGGTACATGTGGTACATGTGGTCCACGTGGTCCATGTGGTTCATATGGTCCACGTGGTCCATGTGGTACATGTGGTCCACGTGGTCCATGTGGTACATGTGGTCCACGTGGTCCATGTGGTACATGTGGTCCACGTGGTCCATGTGGTACATGTGGTCCACGTGGTCCATGTGGTACATGTGGTCCACGTGGTCCATGTGGTACATGTGGTCCACGTGGTCCATGTGGTACATGTGGTCCACGTGGTCCATGTGGTTCATATGGTTCACGTGGTCCATGTGGTACATGTGGTCCACGTGGTCCATGTGGTACATGTGGTCCACTTGGTCCATGTGGTACATGTGGTCCACGTGGTCCATGTGGTTCATATGGTTCACGTGGTTGATGTGCTTCACGTACCCCGGCGCGGTGCCGGGGTTTGAAAGGTAGGGAAGTAATCGCCTGCCATTCTCCCTCGCAACAGGCATGCATTGACCAAAGATTCTAAATTGGTTGGACAAAGTTGTATTTCAGACATATTTTCGGCGGTGGAAATGTAAAAGTTTGTGTGTTCCTGGGGTGTTGGAAGTGCACGTATTCCTAGAGCCGTCATTTTCACATTCATGTCCCAAGAGACTGAACATTTTACAGGTAATTTGTAATATACAGACTCATTTGGAAAAGGAGATATAAATAATATGTAAATTGCGGCGTGAATTTGATTATGTAGTATTTTGATTCGGCTTTAAAAGCAGGCTGATATCGAACATTAAAGCAAGATTATCACAGACACTTCACTAATTATGGGCTTTATTGATAGAAACGTAGCCTCGGCCCCTCGTCTGTTGACAATGAAAGGTGCGCCTCAGTGGTACACTGACATCGCACGCACCCCAGGGGTGACACTCGGGCATCACATGGAAGGTGCGCCTCAGTGGTACACTGGCATCGCACGCACCCCAGGGGTGACACTCGGGCATCACATGGAAGGTGCGCCTCAGTGGTACACTGACATCGCACGCACCCCAGGGGTGACACTCGGGCATCACATGGAAGGTGCGCCTCAGTGGTACACTGACATCGCACGCACCCCAGGGGTGACACTCGGGCATCACATGGAAGGTGCGCCTCAGTGGTACACTGACATTGCACACACATTCAGCACCACAGGGGTGACACTCGGGCATCACATGGAAGGTGCGCCTCAGTGGTACACTGACATTGCACACACCCCAGGGGTGACACTCGGGCATCACATGGAAGGTGCGCCTCAGTGGTACACTGACATTGCACGCACCACAGGGGTGACACTCGGACATCATGTATTTATATATCTATTTATTTCACGATACATGCACTCCACGTGCAGTGGCTATTATGGACAGTCGGGTATAACCCACAGATATTTACAAAGAAAGGATAGATATGTGGTCAATAGTGGGAGCAGATGCGTAACAAACATTCGTTCACCAACATAATAAAATACCCATATCACTATCTTCACTACACACACCATGCCTGTCCAGTAACCTGGGCCCAGTCGATCTCACCAAGGTCAAGTGTCAGTTCCGAGGTATCCACTCGTCCGAAAGAACGTCACTTTATCACGGTGTTAGCTGAGGCAGGCTTGTTTACTTTGATCGAACATGTGATAATTTTGTGGAGACTCTAGTGGCAGAAACTCACTCTGGTTCTGCCGACAGAGATGGGCGAATGTGTTATGATGACATCCAATAAAAAGCCTGTGGCGAATGTAGGGCGCTTTACTGTCACGGTAAGTGACTAGTTGCTGATGAACTCAAGCAGGTGTGTTTTGCTGAGGCTATTAGCCGTGTCGAGAAGGTTGCAATTTACACCACCTGGAAGGTAGAAAGTGCCGGTAAAGCTCAGTGTCGCTAATTCAACCTGTCTTTTGAGCTGAGCGAAGTCATCATTTAATGCAGGTAGTGCTACGAGGAGGCCGATAGATTGCCGCCAGAGTGAAATAATTTCAGTTTTTCCCTTTGATTTTGACCCGGAGAGATTCTAGTTTGAAGCTCGAGTTTGAAGGCGCAGAAATTTTCACGGTTAGTAGCGTTGACTTGGTGATAATCGCCACCCTACCGTACCCACTAGAGTCGGGCCGGTCCGCGCGTTTTACTTGGTAACCAAGGAAGTTAATGAGATGAGTGGGGGTACTAGGTCGCAGCCAGCTTTCAGTCACCACAGCTAGGTCTAGAGACTAAGAACGAAGGTAGTAGTGTAGCTCAAGTAACTTAGGTTTGATAGATTGGGCATTGATGAGTCCCAGGTGAAAAGCACGCCCCAGAGATGACACTCTGACAGCTCATGAAAGGCGCGCCAAAGTGGTGACACTGACATCGCACTCGCCCCAGGGGTGGCACTCGAGCATCTCTGGACTCATCCGTTGGACAAAACATGTCGCAGCTTTGCTCGTCATTTTTTTATTTTCGTTTATAACATGAACAAAATTACTTCATTTGAATTCGGGCCCTTTTCCCATCGGGTTGCTGAAGAAGTTATTTGGTCGTGTCTATTATATGTAACACTGTGCAGGTTAACAGTATTCCTGGTAGTGTTATTGCTTCTGTATGGAACTGTTGGCGACATTTCGTCAACGTTTTCCCTCCGCGCGGTCCCACCAACCGTGTCAGCCCAGATCAAATCAGACCAGATCAGATCACATCAGATCAGCAAAGGCAGGTCACATGAGCCAGGAACAGCCTTCGTGTCGGGCCTCGGAAGATCAGGGCGGCAGCCGTGGGGAGCACTGTATCACGCTGTGGACTGCCACACTGCTACAGGTAGACAATACACCTGGCGACCTGGTGACCAACTGACCGGCCACGGGCGCAAATTTGTACTATAAATCGCATTGTCCACTTACTTGAATGCATGTGCACCCACACTACACATGAGACGCGTCAGAGCGAGAAAACCCCTTCCGTGTGCAAAAACACTCCTTTTCATTTCGTCCCACCCGTTATATAGTCATTGGTATATCTTCCCAGATTGGTATAGTACATCGTTATATTCATTGTTATTCGCATAACGTTATCTCCCACTTTCCAGTTCTACGTTGTGAACAGGCATGCGTGCACCCACTGGGATATCGTAGCAAATACTCCCTCCGTGTCCATCGCCCAAACCGCCCGACTCCCAATGGATAACGCCGAGCACCCGCTCGCGAGTTGTGGACGTGGCACATATTCTGTCAAGCATCCATCTTCGGTGTAAGCTCGCAGAGTAAACATCAGCCATTTCAACACGTGACACACAGTCTGAACATGTGGCAGACAACCTCAACATGTGACAAACAGTCTGAACATATGGCAGACAACCTCAACATGTGACACAGTCTGAACATGTTGCAGACAACCTCAACATGTGACAGACAGTCTCAGCATGTGACAGACATCCTCAGCATATGGCAGACAACCTCAACATGTGACAGACATCCTAAGCATGTGACAGACATCCTTAATATACGACAGACAACATCAACATGTGACAGACATCCTCAACAAGTGACAAACAGTCTGAACATGTGGCAGACAACCTCAACATGTGACAGACAGTCTCAGCATGTGGCAGACAACCTCAACATGTGACAGACAGTCTCAGCACGTGACAGACATCCTCAACATGTGACAGACAACATCAACATGTGACAGACATCATCAACATGTGACATACCCAACTCATGCGCACATGTCGCACATACCACCAGCAAAGCTGTCCGGACTCCTGGGATCGCATAAGCGTCACAGGCGTAAGTGGGCACGACGACGTCACAAAGAGCATTGGCCTGGCGCTTCTGTCAGCCCAGCCAGGCCAGGTCAGGTCAGGTCAGGTCATCAGAGGCAGATCACGCAGGCCATCAAAACGGCCCGTACTTTTAAGATAGCATATTTCTGGCAAGGTGTGCTTCCTCACGTCATCATGTTTGGGCTAGACACCCCCATACTTTCACCTCTTCTACTGATGGTTTTCGCCTACAAAGAGTTACAATACACACACAAATACACATGCAAATAGCACAAATAGTAATACGTCTATCGGTAGCTTTCGCTGATCACAGTCTGGTCAATCCGCTTAGCGGGCCAAGTGAAATCAACTCAGGTCAGGATACACAGACTGCATTGAGTGCTACCAACGTTGATATGTTCAAGAAAAACCGCATTTATCAAGATGATGCCGGCATGACAAAAACATACATCTTGAAGTGCGCGAAGGGAGAGTTGGCAATAAATTAAATGGAACAGTTGTTTATTTTGTGCGGCGGATTTAGCTATCCATTCCTCCGCGTGTTGTCAAGCATGCATATACTTCGTGGGCCAGCCATGTTAGACAAGGCCGCTCCTGAAAGACGACTAAGTGGCCGAATAGGAGGAACTACACTTCAGCTACCGACGCGTGTCGCACGTACCGGCGTCCTGCGAAGTGCGCTTCTCGGGCACGTTGAGTGTGAACCCGTCCAAGGTGACTGGCTGGCTGCGGCCGCGGCCGTTGGCTGAGTACAGCTCCAGACGCAGCTGCAGTCCGGCCGGTAGCTGCGTCACCGAGAAGTCGGGGAACGGCCGCGTCACGTTACGCACCAGCCGCCGGCCGGCCACTGCGTACAGCTCGGCCACGAAGAACTGCGGCAGGCCGCCGTCGAAGCCGGCCGCACACTCCACCTCCAGCGACTCGAACGTCTGAGCGACGAGCGTGCAGTTGCGGAGCCGCTCCGGCCGACCTGGGGTGGTGGGAGGTCATGCAAGGTCAGTGCTCAGCAGGGTCTGGGGTGGAGGTGCGGGGCATGAGAGGTGAAGAAAGCCTAAAGTTCATCTGATTGAGATGTAGTGGGTCGACATAGATTAAAGCAGCTCATCCCGGCCGGCCTAAGGGTTCGTGATGTGATCAGAGTGTGATCAGAACAGCGAGGCTCGGCCGGCCTAAGGGCTCGTGATGTGATCAGAGTGTGATCAGAACAGCGAGGCTCGGCTGGCCTGAGGACATGTGACGCCAGAAAATGTGACGCAAATATAAACTCTACCAACTACAGGTAGTGGGCGGTCAAGAGCTGGGATGAGCTTGGGCACATGCTGCCTTGAACTGGTGAGAAAACGCAACACATTAAGGATGGTATAACTTGCAGCTTGCGCCTATTCGAAAACACCAGTCGCCAAAAGCTGCCATAGTTGGCTCGCACCTAATCTGGACTACCAGGAATCCTCCGGATATGAGATATATTACCGCAACGGGTGACACAAGCCTATCTGTAGTTGCTGCTACAAATAAATGTGGCTACATTAACGCTATCAGCTCTGCGAGAATGACAGGCCAATATACATACGCGCAGGACACGTGAGTTAACCTGGAATTTCGGGACGGCGTTCGCGGGTCTGTCACCACAGCACACTGTAGGCGCACGCATGGCACACGCAAACGCACGCACAACACAGGCGCGTCGGCCAACATCTCACCCACGGCCGTCACTTGGAAGGCGCACGGCGCGACCATCCGACCGATATCGTTGTCGGCCTGACACAGCAGAGTTCCATAGTCCGCCGATGTCTTCGGTGTGTAATACGCGCGGCTCTCCAGGCCTCGGGAGGTGATCTGTCGACAAACGCCACACATGGAATCTCGGCACGGGATTGTGACACGTGTGGCTCTCCAGGCCTCGGGAAGTGATCTGTCGACAAACGTCACACATGGGATCTCGGTACGGGGGTGTGACAAGTGTGGCTCTCAAGGCAGCGGGAGGTGATCTGTCGACAAGCGTCACGCATGGTATCTCGGCACGGGGTTGTGACACGTGTGGCTCTCCAGGCAGCGGGAGGTGATCTGTGGACAAACGTCACACATGGGATCTCGGCACGGGGGTGTAACACGTGTGGTTCTCCAGACATCGGGAGGTGATCTGTGGACAAACGTCACACATGGGATCTCGGCACGGGGGTGTAACACGTGTGGTTCTCCAGACATCGGGAGGTGATCTGTGGACAAACGTCACACATGGTATCTCGGCACGGGGTTGTGACACGTGTGGTTCTCCAGACATCGGGAGGTGATCTGTCGACAAACGTCACACATGGGATCTCGGCACGGGGGTGTAACACGTGTGGTTCTCCAGACATCGGGAGGTGATCTGTCGACAAACGTCACACATGGGATCTCGGCACGGGGCTGTGACACGTGTGGCTCTCCAGGCAGCGGGAGGTGATCTGTGGACAAACGTCACACATGGGATCTCGGCACTGGGCTGTGACACGTGCGGCTCTCCAGGCAGCGGGAGGTGATCTGTGGACAAACGTCACACATGGGATCTCGGCACGGGGTGTAACACGTGTGGTTCTCCAGACATCGGGAGGTGATCTGTCGACAAACGTCACACATGGGATCTCGGCACTGGGCTGTGACACGTGTGGCTCTCCAGGCAGCGGGAGGTGATCTGTGGACAAACGTCACACATGGGATCTCGGCACGGGGGTGTAACACGTGTGGTTCTCCAGACATCGGGAGGTGATCTGTCGACAAACGTCACACATGGGATCTCGGCACTGGGCTGTGCCACGTGTGGCTCTCCAGGCAGCGGGAGGTGATCTGTGGACAAACGTCACACATGGGATCTCGGCACTGGGCTGTGACACGTGTGGCTCTCCAGGCAGCGGGAGGTGATCTGTGGACAAACGTCACACATGGGATCTCGGCACGGGGTGTAACACGTGTGGTTCTCCAGACATCGGGAGGTGATCTGTGGACAAACGTCACACATGGGATCTCGGCACGGGGTGTAACACGTGTGGTTCTCCAGACATCGGGAGGTGATCTGTCGACAAACGTCACACATGGGATCTCGGCACGGGGCTGTGACACGTGTGGCTCTCCAGGCAGCGGGAGGTGATCTGTGGACAAACGTCACACATGGGATCTCGGTACGAGGGTGTGACAAGTGTGGCTCTCAAGGCAGCGGGAGGTGATCTGTCGACAAGCGTCACACATGGGATCTCGGCACGGGGGTGTAACACGTGTGGTTCTCCAGACATCGGGAGGTGATCTGTCGACAAACGTCACACATGGGATCTCGGCACTGGGCTGTGACACGTGTGGCTCTCCAGGCAGCGGGAGGTGATCTGTGGACAAACGTCACACATGGGATCTCGGCACTGGGCTGTGACACGTGTGGCTCTCCAGGCAGCGGGAGGTGATCTGTGGACAAACGTCACACATGGGATCTCGGCACTGGGCTGTGACACGTGCGGCTCTCCAGGCAGCGGGAGGTGATCTGTGGACAAACGTCACACATGGGATCTCGGCACTGGGCTGTGACACGTGTGGCTCTCCAGGCAGCGGGAGGTGATCTGTGGACAAACGTCACACATGGGGTCTCGGCACTGGGCTGTGACACGTGTGGCTCTCCAGGCAGCGGGAGGTGATCTGTGGACAAACGTCACACATGGGATCTCGTCGCAGGGGTGGTGTCGGAACTACTCCATGGCGAGAGTAACCATTACCATGTTGAGGGCGTTTGCTTAATGCAACAGGAATATGGTTGATGATGAAGTATCCCAACGCAGTCAACGTTATGGGAGGACAGCTGCTTCCCTTCCCTCAGGCGCTGACAGGGTCAGTTGGCAACTGGTACGTTAATGTCCAGGACACGGGTTGATAGGGCATGGAGCATGTCACTGTCGACCCTCCGCCCCCGATAAGTGCAAGACGGACCGAGAGCAGCTGAATTACTCTATATCGACGGAGACAACAGAACCAGGACTAATCATTACTAGTCGCTCTTCGTTGACTGGCACGCTCGCTAAACCTGAAAAAAAATGGAGGCGACAATGAATTTGCTTCGAGATAAATTCACTGACCTGGGGATATGGAAGGTCGACTGTTTCAAATTGTTTTTTGAGCTGCCACTTGAAGTTGACCACGGCCGGATTGGCATCTACCTGACACTTGACATGCACTGGCTCACTAGGAGCGGTGCCGTAGCGGATCTTCTGGCCGGAGACGCAGACGGGCGCATCTGTGGACCGACGGCAGGTCAGGTCAGGTTACATCAGGTCACGACAGGATTAAGCCAGAGTTGGTGAGCGGTATCAGGTCCCGTCACTACAGACTGAACCCAGAGTTGAGGAGCGGTAGCAGGTCTCGTCACTACAGACTGAAGCCAGAGTTGAGGAGCGGTAGCAGGTCTCGTCACCACAGACTGAAGCCAGAGTTGAGGAGCGGTAGCAGGTCTCGTCACTACATACTGAAGCCAGAGTTGAGGAGCGGTAGCAGGTCTCGTCACTACAGACTGAGGCCAGAGTTGAGGAGCGGTAGCAGGTCTCGTCACCACAGACTGAAGCCAAAGTTGAGGAGCGGTAGCAGGTCTCATCACTACAGACTGAAGCCAGAGTTGAGGTGCGGTAGCAGGTCTCGTCACTACAGACTGAAGCAACAGTTGAGGAACGTGCTAGTCATCACCTACCGAATACACCATGCTTAATGTTGCCTAGAACCGGATATTTATACCTAGCCTTGATCATAGGTCGATGACCTGGTTTACGTAAACATAGCAATGAGTTTAGCATGTCAGCAAAGTTGGGAGGATACTCGAAGCTACCATTGAGCCAGGGTTGTGAGCAATGCTAGGGGATATATTCAACATTGAGCGTAACGTTAGGGGTGGTGGTGGGGGCACTCACAGTAATCACAGAGCTGGACATGTGATACTCACATCTATCATTGAACTGGACATGTCGGTAGCGTCAGAAAGCCTCTCAGGAACCGCAGAACTTGGCATGATACTCACATTTGACATTGAGCTGGACATGTGATACTCGCATTTGACATTGAGCTGGACATGTGATACTCACATTTGACATTGAGCTGTACGGGGCGGCTGGCCTGGTCGCCCTCCTGGTTGGAGGCCTTGCAGACGTACGCTCCGGCCGACAGCCTGCTGACGTTGCGGATCACCAGACTGCGGTCACTGAGGCTGACCCTGTCTCTGACACCCGACTGGGAGGTCGGCCGCAGCTGCACACCCTGGCGTAACAACGGCACGCGGCGTCAATCCGCTCAATGGCGCACCTGGCTGCGCTATTGGTCAAGGGGCTCGGAAGTTTCACAATGCGGCGTTTGACGTTATTTGGAACGAATTGAATCCCACGGACATCTGGCGTCGATATCGTGTTAAGCTAATATATGTCACGTGACAAGGTAGCCCCTCATGTATATCTGACTGCGGTACTCCACCGTGTCGCACACAGACCATGTTTCCTCCTACCTTAACCTGACTGGCTAAGTCAGGCTATGACTTTAACCTGACTTAACCAGGTTAAGACTGACTAACTTGGGTCAAAACAAATAATGCCTCCTGCCTTAACCTGACTGCGCAATTACCGGCCGCTCATCCAATCGTTTGTGGCATAGCAATTTTAATTAATCTTTATTTTGGTCGGCTTCGCAAATTATGACGCGTGCGATGTACATAATCATTCTATGGGTCGGAGTAGTTACATGATAGTCAGAATATATAACATTATTTTGACTATCTTACAAAGCTTACTCGATCAATAAATCCCGACGCATGTTGAGAACTTATCCACTGATGGTCAATTATGATAGAGGTGATAAAGCGAGTATTCGGCTATATCTATACCTATAGCTTCATAGTGCTTACATTGTGAGCCCACGTGACACTATAGATCCTCGGATTGGCTTTGATGGCGCAGTCAAAGTAGGCATCGGCTCCCTCCTTGATGTCATCAGGATCGAGAGCGTACCCCAGCTGTAGAGTCACCAACGGCGCAACTGCAGCAAACCCAACCATTAACGGCGCAACTGCAACAAACAGCCTCACTAATGGCGCAACGGCAACAAACACAACCATTCGTGGCGTAACTGCAGCAAACACCCTCATTGGCGGCGCAACTGCAGCAAACACAACCTCACCAACGACGCAACTGCAACAAACCCAACCAGCGGCAAACACCCTTAACTGCGCAGCTACAGCAAACAGTGCCGGTAACGGCGCCATCGTACCACGCACGCCCACATACCTGTGCCAGAAATCAGCAGGCGCATCGCCTCTGATGGCGGCACGGCAACAAACACAACCTCGCCAGTGACGAAAACGCGATCAGCAGCATCGCTGACAGCTACACTGCAACACAAAAAGTGCCACTGGCGGCGCAACTGCAACAACCGCCGTGCCAATAACGACCGAAACGTAATAAACACATTGCCACCACCAGTAGGACTACAAGAGACAGGGTGCTTTACCTGGTGGTGGAACTGCAATCAACGTAGCGTATTCAATGCTTGGACTGCAGTAAAGATGGTGTTATCAAGTCTGGGACTGTAGCAACCACAAAACCATCAAGGCTAATAATAGCAAACACGGCATCATGAAAGCTTGGGAGGTAGCACACGCTGCATCACGATAAGGATCACTCCGTACGGTAGTTGTGATGGCAAGCGAGGGCTCAAATGAAGGTGTACAGTAAGAAAATTAGTTCAAGCCAAACCTAATCTAAACCTTTTACTGGACAATTGCTTCCTCACAAACGACAGCCCAGTGCCAAGAGTGCTCTTGCGGTCTGCTCATTTCATAATATATGATATGCCTGTCATTTTTTTTCCAAGGATTTTGCATGCCAATTAATTGCTCACGGTGTTGATTCACATGTGGTGGGGAAGAGCACATTAATATTTGGATATTCTACCTGGATATTCTACCCGGATATTCTACCCGCCATACGTCTTCTTGAACAGATGATCATCGATGTCTAGTAAACTTCGTCTCTGCTGATTTGCTAAAAGTTTTTTACATTTGCAATACGTTCACCTCGTGATATTTTCCAATCCTATTAAATCCTCACCATAATTTATGTGGTGAGGTCAAGTAGTCGGTGACATTTCATAGTGCGGGCTTTAAACTAACGATACAATTCCCCAAGCACCTTTGTGGGTGCACATTGCACTATTATTTCAGAGCAGCCCAATTTCCCACCATACCAAAACCTCTTTACTCTGTAGCATTATTTTGTCCAAACGATGTTGGGATACTCACAGAGAAACATGTGATTTTGGGGGAAAATTCATGGGGCATAACCAAAAATGGCCCACGATCATATCAATACACCAACATTTCGCCAAATCCGCACATAAGTCGAGGACTTTTGCTCCTTTAGCCATTAATCGTGCCTTTTTCATCTGTTCTAAATGCGAATGTTGCAAAAACAGTAATGCTGGAAAGAATCTATGATGTAGTTTCATTTGCAGTGGTGTCGCTTTATATGTTCGTAGTGGGGCACAAGCTTAACCAATCGTATATTGGACCAATGATGTTTTGGCCATAGCAATGTTTTCATAAAGCATTAGCAAACTCACTCTTCTCATCTTACTAACTCGCTATTAACCGCCTGGATTTCGGAAATCATGAACATAACTGAGGTGGCAAGCACAGCAGCTTAGGGCATGGTTTATTTGCATCCGCACACAATGCCATAATGGGCCACGATGCCATGCTGTTGCGGCCATAATGGGCGTACTGCGCCTGGCATGAGAAGGTTGAAAATCAATGAGATATCTTGAAGATTAAACTAACATCTTTCAAGTTCAAGTTGTAAAAAGTAGTACCCGAAGTAAGAGTAGTTTTTAGGTTTGTTTTCATCCACTCTTGGGTAAATCCAAGTTACGTCCACAGATCAAGGGCCCACTAACCATTGTTTTTTTTTTTTGGGGGGGTGTGGTGTTAAGAGGGGGTGGTTTTTTTCCTCCCCTCCCTTAAAAGGAGATGTCCTTCCCCTTTCTTTCCCCCCCCCCCCTCGGGGGGAGGGTCGACAGTCAATAATCTCCAAACTAAGCATCGCACGAAAACGAAATAGGTGTCATCGGAAAGCGCTTGACGAGTAGGGCCAGACACCACACCCCCAAAAAAAATCCCCCAAAAGTGATGTCACTAGGGGGCCTAGGTCTTCACGACGTACGTCATATTTGTGGCTCCGGGGAGTTCATTTTGAGGGAGATTTATAGAGAAAAAAAATATTTGGAATCAGAAAAGGAAAGCGAAATCGACCAGGGCCATACAATTTGGGGCGAGGCAAAAACATAATTTTTATTTGGTTGAAGTTTCACAATTTTGAGTTCTTAAATTGTCTTCAATTTTCCTCTTTTAATGGGTAGAGCGGACATAAAAATGTTGTTCGAAATCAACTTGCTCCCATAAAAATGCTTACGTTAGCCACAATCTTCGATGTGAACTCTAATGGGCAACAAAACTAATAAATAATCAAAAACGGAACAAAATGAAAAATTATATCGTACGTTTCATTGCATCCCTAAAGATAAGCAAACACTGACAGTTTCATTAAAATATCTTTATCCGTTAAGGCGTAACCACCGGTTGAACTTTTTTGGAAGTGACCTCACTTGGCCTTGACTAACTCCTTGACACTAGATGACCTGACTTCAAAATTTTGACACGTCAAATTGACGTAGGAAGAGATATATCAAATTTCGGCGCGCTGTCGCGCGCCGTTCTTTCACTCTCCGCGGAAAACCTTAGGGGGGGGTCGTCAACGACCCCCCGAGACGGCGAGGGTTAAAAAGGTATACGTAATTCAATCGTGCCGTGTCACAGAGGTACTGACAGTAGAACAGCACACACGAGGCGAATATTTATCGCTGAAAACACTGCTATTCAACACTCATAACAGACAAAGGTTCAGAACTCCGAAAACATGATTGGATTTCAAAATGAATGACCCTAATTGGTTGATTGACTGATGAATGTCTAATGCCGCATCAATTTTACATGCTGTAAAATGAGCGTGGTGCGACAGCCAAGATGATAGCTCTTTCCAATTCAAAGCTGATACGTAATGAAAAGCGTGACGGTCGTGTCGGGCCCCTTCGGATTGGGCTGTTTCCGCATCAGGTGGCTTCGCCTGCAGTGTCGAGCTCACTCCTTACGTGTAAATAAAAGTGTTCCAGCGATGAATATTGGTCAAACCAAGTCGACCGCATTCGAGTCCCGACGGCATAGGCACGTGCTAAGAATACATCCTGCACATACTTGCCAAATACTAATGGTCCTGTGAACACCAATAATTACATTTTGTTTGGAAGATGCACAGCACAGATATGGGAAGCTGTGAACAACAGAAGAAAAAAGCGATGCTCTAAATTCCGGAACAAATATCCCATATTTTTTCTTACTTGTAAAATACCAACTTTGCGTTGTCACTTTCCACCACTACACATGGTTTTTATTTTTCCCTTACACAGACATCAATCGGGGTACCACCCAGAAGAGGAACCATGCACTCAATTACGCGTGTAAACACCTTCAGCTGATGATTTTGCTACCAACGACACAAGGCTGTTATTTCAAGAAAAAGGCCGGCGATAGTTGCATTTAACAAACAACTATTGCCAGGAGTTGGTGGAATACAAATATTTTACAAACCCATCACCGCAATCAATGCGAACCGTACAGTTCCGCCCATTTGGATGGATAATGTCCGGAGATCAATACATAACTAGCACCGTCACCAGCGCAGGTAAGTGTTCGGAATACTGAGCGAGCTTCTCGCACGTGTGACTCAAGCAGTACTGAGGGCGAGGGAGCATTGCATAGGTATGGGCCTATAGGACGTCCATAGCCTGGACTTCACGACCGACCGAGACATTACGAATTCATGCTGGGGGCTCACATTCGTCTACATCGCCTCTGTCCACTCACATTAGTTTACATCTTCCCTCTGGCCGCCCACATCCGTATGCATCGTTCCTAGCCACTAACATCCGTCTACATTCCCCCTGGCCACTCAAATCCGTCTGACACGTGCCCTGGCCATTCACACATTTCCTGAGATCTATCAAATATGACGAATTGTTAAGATGAAAATGTCATGATCTGAATGGCAACACAATGCGCCATAATAAGTGTCCGGCACCTACAAGTGTCTCGGCAATTGTCTTGGTGCGCACATCTGCCTATTATACACCTTGATTACTCACGTCCGCCTAGCCTTATGGGTACTCACGTTGTGTCACGGCTATGTCACATGATAGGTACTTTCGTCTGTCTAGCCTAATCAGTACTCACGCTCACGTCTGAGTATGTATTGCTCTTGGCACGATTGTCTAGATTGTCTTCTGTACACTGACGTGTCGGGTATTCACGTATAGCTATGTCTCACACTGAGTGCTCACATATATCCATACCACGTCCTGAGCACTCACGTTTATCTATAAAACGTGCTGGGCACTTACATCTGTCTATGCCACGTCATGGGCACGCACATATATCTGCACCACGTACTGGATACTCACGTATGTCCGTACCTCGTGTTGTAGACCCATGTCCGATTACAACACGTCTGTGGGCGTACTCACATCTAACATTGAGTTGACGTCGGTCCTCCAGTAGTCCGTCGGCGACCTGTGTGTTCTCGGCTCGACACACCAGCTGACGACAGTTGTCCCCGTACCCACATCTGACATTGAGTTGACGTCGGTCCTCCAGTAGTCCGTCGGCGACCTGTGTGTTCTCGGCTCGACACACCAGCTGACGACCGTTGTCCCCGTACTCACATCTGACATTGAGTTGACGTCGGTCCTCCAGTAGTCCGTCGGCGACCTGTGTGTTCTCGGCTCGACACACCAGCTGACGACAGTTGTCCCCGTACTCACATCTGACATTGAGCTGACGTCGGTCCTCCAGTAGTCCGTCGGCGACCTGTGTGTTCTCGGCTCGACACACCAGCTGACGACCGTTGTCTCCGGGACGTGCTCGAAACGACAGCGTGCTGCTGGTGATGTTGGACCCGTCCGACTGTTGCACAGGAGGGTCGGTACTGTGTCAGACTAAAGGGTAACACCCATCTACTGCTGCACATGAGGGTCGGTACTGTGTCAGACTGAAGGGTCACACCCATCTACTGCTGCACAGGATGGTCGGTATTGTGTCAGACTGAAGGGTCACACCCCTCTACTGGTGCACAGGAGGGTCGGTACTGTGTCAGACTGAAGGGTCACACCCCTCTACTGGTGCATAGGAGGGTCGGTACTGTGTGGGACTGAAGGGTCATACTCATCTATTGGTCTATGGGATGGGCGGCTCCGTGTCAGACTGAAAGGCCAGACCCCCTCGACTGTTGTGGAGATATCCCGTACTGGGCTAGACCGAAAGATCAGACCCTCTCGACTGGTGCACATAACATATCATACTTCGCTATACCGAAATGTCAGGATCCCCCGACTAGCGTGCAGAGTATTATTTGCTGCGTCATGATTTACACCGATCGAAGGTGACGACGGCGTAACGGATGGCACTCTGGAGCTTGGATCACGTTCCGCGAGCTTGGTGAGGCTTTCCACCCCTCCCTATTCCCCCACCCCACTTCTGACTGGCGGAAGCCAGGAGCATCACATCGATTTCAATATGCGATTACTTGGACAGGATGGCCTTTTGCAAAATACATGCATAATAAAATCCAGACTGCTAAAGTTTGAGACTTTAACCTTCCGGCTATTAATAAATACTATATAGATACCTAACCCTCCAAAGATTCTAAGCTTACCAGTGTTCATGGGTGAATATTAAACATTGTTCCGCGGCATGTCCCTTGTATTAATTTGGTTGATTTCCTCCACCAGCGGACACCTGTCAATAAATCTGATGAGCCCAGATGCATTGTCAGCACTATTGCGAGGAATTTGAATAATTGGGGCGGCCTCTTGGTGAAGTTTTATCAGTTGACTTAAATCGAATCCATTTTGATACCTTGCAAAAAGATGTTTGCTAAGGTTGACCTAGCAGCTCGGAACCACGGCCTTCCCGCCCCCTCCCCCTCCATATTACCGTGGTCACTGTGTGTGACCACCACCTACCTCCAGCCGCACAGTGACCCCCCTGAACTGTCCCGGGCCATCCCCGCCCATCCCACCGCTGTCACTGTGTGTGACCACCACCTACCTTCAGCCGCACAGTGACCCTCCTGAACTGTCCGGGCCATCCCCGCCACATCCCACCGTGGTCACTGTGTGTGACCACCACCGGCCTCCAGCCGCACAGTGACCCTCCTGAACTGTCCCGGGCCATCCCCGCCCCATCCCACCGTGGTCACTGTGTGTGACCACCACCTACCTCCAGCCGCACAGTGACCCTCCTGAACTGTCCCGGGGTATCCCCCCACACGCCGTCACTGTGTGTGACCACCACATACCTCCAGCCGCACAGTGACCCCCTAAACTGTCCCGGGCCATCCCCGCCCATCCCACCGCCGTCACTGTGTGTGACCACCACCTACCTCCAGCCGCACAGTGACCCTCCTGAACTGTCCCGGGCCATCCCCGCCCCATCCCACCGCCGTCACTGGGACCACCACCTACCTCCAGCCGCACAGTGACCCCCTGAACTGTCCCGGGCCATCCCCGCCCCATCCCACCGCCGTCACTGTGTGTGACCACCACCTACCTCCAGCCGCACAGTGACCCCCTGAACTGTCCCGGGCCATCCCCGCCCCATCCCACCGCCGTCACTGTGTGTGACCACCACCGGCCTCCAGCCGCACAGTGACCCCCTGAACCATCCCAGCCCATTGTGACCACCACCACCTTCAGCCGCACAGTGACCCCTGAACTGTCCCGGGCCATCCCCCCCCATCCCCCGCTGTCACTGTGTGTACCCCACCGGCCTAGCGCAGTCCCCACCACTGTGTGTGACCACCACCTACCTCCAGCCGCACAGTGACCCCCTGAACTGTCCCGGGCCATCCCCGCCCCATCCCACCGCTGTCACTGTGTGTGACCACCACCTACCTCCAGCCGCACAGTGACCCTCCTGAACTGTCCCGATGGTCCATCCCCGCCCCATCCCACCGCTGTCACTGTGTGTGACCACCACCGGCCTCCAGCCGCACAGTGACCCTCCTGAACTGTCCCGGGCCATCCCCGCCCCATCCCACCGCTGTCACTGTGTGTGACCACCACCGGCCTCCAGCCGCACAGTGACCCTCCTGAACTGTCCCGGGCCATCCCCGCCCCATCCCACCGCCGTCACTGTGTGTGACCACCACCGGCCTCCAGCCGTACAGTGACCCTCCTGAACTGTCTCGGGCCATCCGCGACCTGTATTCGCCGAGAGCGACTGACGTCGATAGCGTAACACTGCACAATCTCCGCAATTTGTGTTGTTCTTGTTTTGCTGTTCCCAGGCATCACCTACGTCAGCTCACCAATAGTTCTGTCGTCTCTGGCGTGTTTTCTGCGTCGTGGAACATTTCTTCTGTCGTTTCACTTCACAAATTATGACCTCGCGATAAGCTGTTCACTTCCGCTCTATCTCATCTTGCCAGTCATTTCAGGTTGTGCGAAAAGTGGTCTGTACTCAGCTGTTCTCTTATCTGGTCACTAATCACGTGCCTGTTTGTTTCCAGTATGTCCTCAGGTCGTATCATTCAACAGAGAACACTCTGATCGATGTCGTCGAGTCGATCACACGTCACATCGACACTGGTCACATCGCCTCGGTCATCGTCATCGACCGGAGTGAAGCGTTCAATAGCGTTGGTCTTGGTGTCTCCTGTAAAAGTTGCAGTAGTACGGCGTCGACCCGAGATGATTCCGCAGCTACCTCACTGACCAAAACAAGGGTGGCTTCGGCACATTTTTCGGCACACAATGCCCCAAGAAAGCCACATCTCACCAGCTCAGCACTGGCAATCGCATCCTAACACAAAACACTCTCCCACTCCATCAATCGCGACGATACCGGTGGTCACCATCGATCACAAGCTGTACTGGAAGAAGCCCATATTCAACGCTACCAAAAAGTGCACCTCCACCCTGTTCTATCTCGATGAAATTTATCGCCATCACACATGCGAGGTCCTCACCATTGAGTCCGTCCCAAGCTTTCACCTATGCTGTCCTATCATATGCCACGTCTTGATCTGGGACAAGGCTGTCCTATGCCAAATTGGAATAGTGCAGAAGACTATGGTTGCGATCATCTCTTCGGGGCTAGGCTCGTCTCTGGGGCCCGCCGTCCAGATCACACCTCCCCGACAGCAACGGTGCTGGCCGGCATGGTGTGGGCGACCTTGTTACCCACCGCAATAGCATCGTCGTGTTCAGCGTTCTCAACAACCCGCGGCCCCCTGATGCGATCCGGTCTCTGTTCAGGCGGCGGTCGGACGTCTGATGCGATCGGACGTGCCGGCGCTCCACCTATGCGACGGCGGCTGGGGTGTTGGAGGTCGGAGGTCGGACGCCTCCCGCTGACCTCCGACTTCCGACCTCAGCGTGTCATACGACATCGTTCTGGAATAAACTGCCGCCGGCCGCCGCCGTCGCTTCTCGGACACGAAGCGAGTGCGTTGCAATTCTCAACCGCAACTTCTATTAAGTTGGCCACGCGCGTCCGGTGTTGTACGTTTTATGCCGGTCGTTCAACCCTTGCCCATGTTCGCACATTCGCCGGTGAAGGGGACGGTGGTGCGAGCCCCCTGGTGCGGTTTGTGCGACCCCCTGGCGTTTCCAAACTAAGCATGTCAGAGAGACCAAGCAAAAAAGCACGCGTGTGAGGTGGGGTGTTATCCAGAAGCGTTTCGCCGCCGGTGCCTAGAAGAATGCTAACTAAATCGATGCTGTGTGATATGTAATATGGCATACACAATGGAACCTGTTTGTTTGTCACAGTGTGGCGCTACACTGACCATCTGCGAGTCGCCGGTGGTGCTACACTGACCATCTCTGTCACCGGTGGTGCTACATTGGCCATCTGCGTGTCACTGGTGGTGCTACACAGACCATCCGTTTGTCACTGGCGGTGCTACACTGATCACCTGCGTATCACCGGTGGTGCTACACTGACCATCCGTTTGTCACTGACGGTGCTACACTGATCATCTGCGTAACACCGGTGGTGCTACACTGACCATCCGTTTGTCACTGGTGGTGCTACACTGATTATCTGCGTAACACCGGTGGTGCTACACTGACCATCCGTTTGTCACTGACGGTGCTACACTGATTATCTGCGTAACACCGGTGGTGCTACACTGACCATCCGTTTGTCACTGGCGGTGCTACACTGATCACCTGCGTATCACCGGTGGTGCTACACTGACCATCTGCGTGTCACTGGTGGTGCTACACAGACCATCTGCGTGTCACTGGTGGACGGTGGTGCTACACTGACCATCCGTTTGTCACTGGCGGTGCTACACTGATCATCTGCGTATCACCGGTGGTGCTACACTGACCATCCGTTTGTCACTGGCGGTGCTACACTGATTATCTGCGTAACACCGGTGGTGCTACACTGACCGTCTGCGTGTCGTCGGTGAGCTGTTTGTCGTTGATCCACCAGGTGATGTTGGCCGGCGGCCGGGACCCGAAGGTGCGGCAGACGATGTCGTAGGTGTCGCCGGCCGACAAGGAGGTCCGCGACGAACCCAGAATCTCCACGGTCAGGGGACGAACTGCAACAGACAACTCAACACATCAGAGCTGGGTAAAACTCGCTTGTCAGACAAGCATCGCTGTTCCGGCGGCCATCGTGGAGGAATGGCGAAACATCACAGGGGATCTCTGGCAACAAGGGCACCTCGGACACGACAGGGTAGCCTTCTGGTGATTAACGATTTGAAGCGAAATGCTGTATGGTTGCTACATTAACGCTGCATGACCGCTATATCGAGCTGCATGTTGTGGCGCTGCATGGTGGCTATGTCGAGCTGTATATTGTGGCGCTGCATGACAGCTATGTCGAGCTGCATGTTGTGGCGCTGCGTGGTGGCTATGTCGAGCTGCACGTTGAGGCGCTGCGTGGTCATTATGCTGGCTATTTGCAGCGTGCTCCTCACTGCAGCAGTCAAGTCCCGCTACGGTCCGACTGGTCTGCTGTACTCGCACTCAGCGTCGCACGCCGCACGTACGACAGTACTAGCGCACACTCCTGTCCGGCACCTCCTGGCTCAGTCTGCTCCTGCCTCTCAAAACACCCCGGGCCAGTGTGCGTGTGCGTGTGCGTGCACGTATGCGTGTGCCTCTGCGTGTGCGTGTGCATGTGCGTGCGCGTGTGCGTGTGCATGTGCGTGTGCATGTCCGTTAATGGTAGCGCTTCTTTTAAATATTCACCATGGACACCAGCGCAATTCCGGTCGTCAAATGAAGCGAGTCGAGTGCAGTCGAAGGTGTGCCGGACCACTTCCCGGTAGCACTCTGCGCCCACTCGGCGGCGCGGACTGCGTTCGTGAGAGCGGCACGTGTGACGGCGGCAGCTCCGCCGCAGGCGATGCTCTCCGTCGCGCCGACACACTAAGGTGATCTGCTAATGCCGCCCAGGGCCACAAATGGGCGCCGGCCGGCGGGCGCGCCGTTCAATGCCCGGATGGCCAAACAGAGGCCGGCCAAGTGGCGGCCGCTCGGCCGTAATGAGATACTGTCGGACGGCCTGCCCGCCGACTAATGTCGTCTGCTCCGCTGGCAGGCCATCGCCAAATTGAATGGCATCTGCAGGCTGATCTGCTTATACAGAGAAGCGGACGCTGCGCGCTGCTCGATTTGGCACGTCACGCCAAACAGCGATCGATGGCATGGACCAGATTCGCTATGTGTGGTCGAATGATCTGACTCGCCCTTAGACGGCGGTGACGTCACAGTTACGACTTCTGACGAGTCGTATTCCGGAGCCGTCCATTGCCAAACACCGCCAGCACGCTGACTAGCATTCGTTGAGTCGGACTACACTCATCCAATCTTCTACCTTAATCCTTCACCCGGTGAGGCTCCAAGCTCATTGCGGACGATGTAGTGGTGATGGTGTTTTAACAAATAACGACAGTGCATTCAACCACCGAAAGGATGTTTCATTCGCGCGGTGCAACCACCTCCACAGTTATACATTCACACATCTGCCAGCCAATTCTCAAAAGTGACGCTTCGATACTCAAGGCTCGTTTTCCCCATGGCTCTGCGACACCTAGAGTTGCAGCTATGTCATAACGCCAACGCACGCGCAGTCCACCTACATCTGTTTGATTGCTTCACGACACTGGCTGTATTGACCCACATAGCGACGTCACACGATGACGTCACACATCACTCACAGTTGATGTCGAGTGTGATGTTGACAGCAAACAGTGTTAGCACATACATCGAAGTCGCACGATGACGTCACACATCACTCACAGTTGATGTCGAGTGTGACGTCGTTGACGGCCGGCAGACTGACGTTGGTGTTGGCCGCCGAGCAGATGAGCCGGCTGTGCAGGTCGTGTCGGGTCAGCGGCGGCAGCTGCAGCACGTTGCTCACCTGACCTCGGCCGGCCGGCCGGTCAGAGTCGTCCAGAAGCCGCTCGCCACGGAACCACGTGACACGCGGACGGGGCCGACCTGGCGGTCACGTGGTGGTTTACGATTTGCGCAGCACTTGGGCCCGGCAACACTGAGATTCCCGTGTTGCTATTATGATTGCACGTGACATTCGAAGTTGCCCGACCCGAGGTCACGTGACGGTCGGAGCGGATGGTTGAAATGGTACGTCGCTGAGTCGTGAACGTCTCCCTCCTGGAATCGGGTGCCGATGATCTGCCAACATAAACGGACCTTGGAAGATGTTGGCAGGCAAGACAATGACCGTATAAGACAAGCCAGGAGACGATTCATGACGACAGGCATGTGGGGTGCGTGGCCTAGTGACTACAATGTCCTCTCTCGGACCGGGGCGGTGCGATGTCCGAGTAAAGCCTGCTGCAAATAGTCGCTCGCAACTCCCAATAACAGTGTTATCAGATGGATGTCACGGCTCCAACAAGCCACACCATTCCTCCCTGGACCATGGTGAGGCAGGATGCCCTAACAAGCTTACTAAAATATACAACATATGGAATAACAAAAGTGAAGATACCGCCGAAGAAAATGTCATGAACCGGTAAGGAACGTCTGCTTCTTCTTCTCTGCGATCAGCATGAAGGTCATCAAAGGCCATCTCCGATGGTAATGATAGTCGCGCATCGACCGCCGATGGGTTTCGACGTTGGCCGAAGCGCAGCTGGCGGGAGGGTGTAGCCATACATCGGACAGACGGAATGACGATTTGGCTGCACACAGTATCAAATTGGGAGAAATACAGGCGAAGGTGTCTTTTGATGAAATGTGAATGTGACCCGCAACCCTGCTGTTGGTGGGCGAGGTTGTCGCTCAAGGAAATTCTTGAATTAATCAGCAGGCCTTGTGAGTTGGGCTAAATTGGTGGGATAACATAATGAAGAGCCTCATAATGTAAACAGCTGACTGAGTAGGCCAGTTTGACCGACATAAGACGCCGTCAGGGGCGTTGGACGGGCGGGGGCGAGGAGTCAGTCAGCTGCGGAACGCCCCTCCCCCTCTGCAGGTACGGGATCGGCCACCAAACCGTCAGAGCAACTTTGTCAACCGACCGCAACTGCTTTCTCCGGCAACACATGGTGGTGTGCATCGGACCTCAAGCCAGTGCACGCTGTCAACTTGTCTGATTGTGCCGCCACGCTACGTAACGGCCTTTCGTCACACAGCCATCTCGCTCAGTCTGTGCCGCATGCGATCTCTCAGCGCAGGGGACGGCCCACAGCCGAGACTGCTAGGCGCCGGCGTGTGAGGTCACGTGGTGCATGATGTCACAAGGCGAACCACCAGCGCCGCTGGAGGACGAAAGGTCCGGCTGCGATCCAATGTGCACCGCGAGCTACCCGCGCTGAGGAATGTCGCCACAAACAACGACTGGGAGTGCTCATTTGCACAGCGACTGGTAGTGCTCGAGGAGAAATAGTGGGGTGACAATTGGTAAGTATTACAATGAAAAGAGCAGATCTAGCTCTGAGTCGGGAAATTAGAACCTGAGATGCTGCATTGCATCGTATATCGATGTTGAAGGTTGGCCGCCAGTAGGAATTCTGTCGCAAGCATCTTTCGTTGAGTAAAGCTTAAGGACACTTCACGAAGACCACTAAAAAACGGGAGAAGTTCAAATTAAAAGAACACCGCTGACGTTTAGTGCAACAAAACTGGAACGCGAAACGCTGCAATGAAAAATAATGTTACAGTTTCAAAGGCATGCTGGTCGTCCGGCTCATCCGGATACTACCTTCTACCAAAGACTTGGCAGTGAACTCGCCCGAGATTCGTCCTCACTCGCTTGTTTATTATTGTTTATTTGGTGATTCACGACGCACCTTATGCACATTCACGGCTAATGGAGCCGCCCACACTGTTTCGCCGATGGGCCGCGGGATTGGGAAATGTCCGGAGCGGTGCGAGCGTCGAACCCGGGACCTTTGGTACCCAGAGCCCACCACCCTAACCACTCGGCCAACACCCGGCCTCACTCGCAATAAATACGGCTCAGCGTTGTAACAATCTTGACATCAGTGAATTCCATTCTGACAGCTGTAAGACACTTGATATTCGCTTAATATGGTGCTCTGTTCACCTAGTGGCTACTAAGGTTCGACTAGGAGGGACGACTCTGGATTAAAACGCTTACACAACATGTAGAAACAGATGTGATGAGGTGTCATGGATTCACATTCACACAGAGTTGCTCAACATCACCGATGGAGATGCTCACTTACTCTGTCGGGTGTCACTGACAGAGTCAGATGACACTCTCTCACTCTGTCGTGTGTCGCCGACAGAGTCAGATGACACTCTCTCACTCTGTCGTGTGTCGCCGACAGAGTCAGATGACACTCTCTCACTCTGTCGGGTGTCGCCGACAGAATCAGATGACAATCTCTCACTCTGTCGGGTGTCGCCGACAGAGCCAGATGACACTCCCTAATTCTGTCGTTTGTCGCCGACAGTCAGATGACACTCTCTCACTCTGTCGTGTGTCGCCGACAGAGTCAGATGACACTCTCTCACTATGTCGGGTGTCGCCGACAGAGTCACTATTTTACTCTGTCGGGTGTCACGTTCGTCACACATCGAGAGGCCTCAGTGGAAACCCCGTGGGGCGCCCGGGGAAGACAGGTCGTGAGAACATTTTCGCTCGGTGGTGTTCAATGGTAAATGACCGCAAATGATGCAGACACCCGTTATGCAGACAACCGTTTAAGCTCGTTATGACATCTTATACATGATGAGGATCATACTTCGTCCATCACTTATAACTCTGGTACCGAAATTCGGTGTATCTTGTATGCATATGTTGCTGCCCCAGTACTATACAATTCCGTAGCACGATGATGAAAAAGAATGGTAGGCTCTGTACATGCTTTGTAGTCACTTGTACATGGCTGAATGGGCGCAAAGCCTCAACGAAGATCACCTGGGACCCAGCATAAGGCCCGCTGAATATCTACGTGACGTTAATGTCAAAGACCTGGACTGCAGTTGCCCGTACAGGTTCCAGTGTACGCCATTAAGATTCAAGGCAACTCTGTGGCCACCGAACCCCCTGGGAGCCACCAGAAGTTGGAGCCCCATTGGGAATCAACACGTATCGCTCCTGGTCTACGTGCCATTAACGAAAGATCTCGGAGCTTCACTGAAAGGCTGCGGGCTAAACTGGATGCAGCCTAGATCGTGTGATGGTTCCTTTGAAGAGGCAGACTTTCCACGGTCCACCCGGGATGAATCACTGTGGAAATTGACTCAGTGTGCGAATTAGACTTCATGGATGGGCCTCTTAGATCTCACTAGAGGGCATGTCGGGCATGGGGATATGGCCTGGGGGCATAGGGATTCCATAGCTAAAGTAAATCTCTTCCAGGGCATCAGAAAGGAAGGTACGGTTGGAAATGAGTTTCGAAAACTTTCCCTGTCCGCGCTCTTACATGAGCATATCCTGCCATATTTTCTATCATTTTCGCATGTACCTACAGGCAAATCGTATCGCGCCGTGCACGCTTTGCTACAGTAACTGACAAGCAGATGCCGACATCCGCTGCGGACGTCGGCGTGCCACGAGTTCCAATGTCATCCAACGTAGTCCAAGGATTTCGACAGCTGTTGGAGCAGTTCACTTCGATATTGAGTCCATGCGTTTAATCTATGCGAGCTATCGCTGGAATGTAGCGCACAAAGCCGGAGAGTGCCCCCCATTATTCTCTATCAGGCGTCGATTTCTGTTCCCAATTGGCAATACCGGTCCGATCAAACTCGATCATCACAATTCCGAACCAACTCTGTCATGGAGGACGGCAGGCGAGCTGTTCGATCCCAGCTATTGGAAGCGCCATGCGAACCAATCGGCAGGCGGCATACTCGACTGGAATGGATATGTTCTACTCTTCACATCACTGATCAAACGTGGCGGGTCGCACGATCGACAGGCCACGAGCGGATGTATAAGGCTATCGATAAGCGACAGGCCACGAGTGGATGTGTAAGGCCATCGATAGGCTATAGGCTGCAAGCGGATGTGTAAAGCCACCGACAAGCTGCAGGGCACGAACAGATGTGGAGGCCATCGACAAGTGACAGGCCACGAGCGGATGTGTAAGGCCATTTACAAGCGACAGGCCACGAGCGGATAGGTAAGGCCATCGGCACGCTGCAGGCCACGAGCGGATGTGTAAGCCCGTCGGCACGCTGCAGGCCACGAGCGGATGTGTAAGCCCGTCGGCACGCTGCAGGCCACGAGCGGATGTGTAAGCCCGTCGGCACACTGCAGGCCACGAGCGGATATGTAAGGCCATCGGCACGCTGCAGGCCACGAACGGATGTGTAAGCCCATCGACAGACCACAGGCCACGAGCTGATTTATAAGGCTATCGACAGGCTGCAGGCCACGAGCGGATGTGTAAGCCCGTCGGCACGCTGCAGGCCACGAGCGGATGTGTAAGCCCATCGACAGACCACAGACCACGAGCTGATTTATAAGGCTATCGACAGGCTGCATGCCACGAGTGGATGTGCAATGTAACGTGTGCGGATGTGCGGATAAAACGTGGCCATCGACAAGCGACATCCCACGATGCACCTTTTCACTCAAAACTTACAACCCCATACCAACGAATCCCGTCCGAACTTCCGAGCCTCCCCATCACAAATCCGCGCCGCTACGACACCCGACCCCCCCCCCCATAATTATTGCGTCCAGATCCAGGCTGCCACCTCTGACTGCCTCATCACGCACCCCCTCTCCGCCCATCTCATCCAACTCCCCCCCCCCCAAAAAAAAAAAAACAAACTCCGACACCACCCTATTGTAGGAACACCAGCAGGCACTAATGAGATTCGGCAATGGGACTATTTCTACAGTGAAATGCCGCTGGCATTACAGGCAAATTCATACAATTTAAATCCGAATTCCTGCGACAAAAGCATTACTAGCCATGCTCTAAGAAACTCACTTTCGGGACTCCGACTTTATTTGGGACAGCATTCCAGGTTACACTTGGCGCGTAGCGGCGTAGTAGTCCGCCTCAAAGTTTCCCATTGCCAAACCAGTCATCACACTATGCATTTCACCGCCAGCCGCAACCCACACACCACGATAACTGAGCGACTTGCCGCCAGTTTTAATGATGTGGGACTTTACTACTAAACACCGACCCCCTGGCGAAACAATCTGACGTACATTATGGGCCGCGAGATTCACCAGTTTATCTCAGACCACGACGAAATACTTACAAACGGCGGGGCCGCCACCCACCACAATCCGACCTCAGGAAGAGCACACAGCTGCATTGACTTAACGTGCTGCTCCCAACGGCTATGCTCACTATGTGACTGGCCAGTTTCAAACGTTTCAGAACTGAACGATCATTTCACAATTACAATTAGGCTCAATTAGGCTCAGGACGGACGCTACCCACCACAATAAAGTATGCAGACAACCCTGGAGCTTGAAAAGAACGGATTTGTCAACATTCGATATCAGGTGGCCGTCAACCGAGCAACTTCAGATACCAGTAAAATCGAAACAATGCTGAGGGCCATCAGCTCATCAACACGTGACTCAGTCAACCCTAAAAATAATATACCTAGGAAAAGGCGTCTGCGCCATAGTGGACCCTGAGCTATCAAAGGGTCCGGGGTCCGTCGACTCCTCACGGCGCCATTCCCACGTACACTATAAAACATGCGTGTGCAAAGCACACCTATCAGCATACAGAAGACACCAAAACACTGCCGGTGTGCTATTCTAACAACACATCAAAATTAGCGGCAGTCCTTCGTGTCTCAATCCAATAATCAAATTTATCAAATCTAATCCATAATCATTGAAGCTAGCATTCTCTAACGTGTCTACTACCGGTTATTAACGATCTGTACCAACGGGACACATTTCCTGTCTCCCGGAAGAAAGGTGTAATGATTCCATCGCTAAAACAGCACAAAGATCTTTCCACCCCAGAAGATCATAAACCTATCTCACTTGTAGCTGCGCTAGTAAGATCGTCGAGTGCATGGTCAACACACGATTCAGACACTTTCTAGAACGAAACGACCTCGACGAATTTCAGTGCAGCTTCCATCGTCAAAAATCAACAACAGACAATTTCATAAGGCTAATGCACGACATCAAAAATGGTTTACGCATCAAACGTAACAAAATAGCTGCTTCTTTGGACATTAGTGACACATTCGACCGAGAACAAAAGTCTGCAATGACACATAAACTCAACAAAATAGGTCTACGCGGACATATGGAACATTTCATACTTGGCACACTTCAACTTGGCTCAGAGACAGGGACCCTTAACACTCGCACGTCCGGCGGTCCGCGCCAACTTCGCACGTCCGGGGGGGGGGCAGATTCTGCCCCCCTAAGATCTCTAGAACTATGCTAGCTAACGAGAAACGGGAAGCGGCGTTCAGTAGCTGGTGACAGGCTCTATCGAAGGTGCTTGGTCATTTTTTTTTCGCTCAGGACAATATTCAGGTCACTGAGTCATCATAGGTCAAATTTGACCAGATCAGGTGGGACTCAGCTATTGACACATATCTCAGGACCGGTAACAGATAGAAACAAACGGCGAACGCTATTCGACAGTCCTTGAAATCAGCTACCAACAATAGGCGGTGGATTTAAGGTCAGGTCAACCGAAACTAGGACTTCAGGTCAAGGTCAGGAAGTAGCCTAGGGAGGGCATGTAATGTATCAATCGACACGTCGTGGCGATACAAACACAATAACGCTAATTTCAGCCTTCTAGCTCAATGCAGTCCGATATTATGTGCAGAAATGTACCAATGGTCTCAGGTGACTTCAGATGACCTTGGTGAGGTCACTGAGCAAAAAGGTCAGCGGTAACATTGAACATAGCTTCAAACTACATGCCAAAATAGTTGTGATATCATTCCGAGAGCAAATATGTAACCAGGAAACATTCGTATATTTTACCATAGTCCTATAATGGGAAAGCCACGGCCGCGACCTGACCTCAGGCCAATGCTACAAAAAAACGATATATATGTTATGAACCCTGATGAGATCATGACGTGTTGTAAGTTTGAAATCAATCGCCCAATTATTGTGGAAGTTATGCCACCTAGAACTCCGAATGTAGTTGGGTCACTTCGCCTGATCTGGTGACCTGACCTGAGACGACCCAGGGTTAAAAATGTATGAGGGTATGCGGAAAAGACAAATGAGCAGCTATGTGAGTTTTGGCCTTGCTAACCCGATTAGTTTGGCAGCAAATTAGGAAAACCGCAGGGGGCAGATATCTGCCCCCGGACGTGCGCGTGTTAAGGTCCGATGCGGCAGTGTCACATCAAACACTACACCTCTTTCTCATTCATTCTCACCACATCTCTTTCTCGTTAATCACAGCGACACGCCACTTCAATATTCAAACAGCTCTAGATCATACTGCAAAGTACTGCAAAACGTGGGGCTTCACACTATCCGCGAAAGAAAATCTGTCACAGTCATATATAGCCGTTCCTGCCCTCTCCACGCTAGCACTGCTTACAATTTACAGCAAAGCCATTGGCCAGATGAGAAGTTTCAAGTTCTTAGGCGTAAATTTGGATGCAGAACTTACTTTCAGCACACACACACACACACACACACACACACCACTTCCTTCTCGAAAAGATACGCGCATCACGTCAAAACGCTTTTTATGCACTTGCAGGCACAGACTGGGGTGGTGACAGGAAAACACTACTGGGATTTTACAAAACAATCATACGACCCATCCTAAAATACAACACCATCTTTGCCACATTTCACAAAACCAGAGCAAAAAGTTAGACCTCATTCAAAACAACTGCACCAGAGCAGCCAAAGGAGCCCTTAGCACCACACCGATAGCCAGACTTCTGGTAGACTCAAACACGCCTTCACTCCACTTCAGAAGGACAACAGCTGCACCACTACCACACTACAATCAAATCTATTGAAAATCACCCGGCACAACGCTGCTTTGCGTTTCACAGATCCGACAAGAACCGATTCTGGCGCAAACTTCCACCATGTAGTGTCAACATTTCCGCGGCTCTCTCAGATCTTAACTTCACAATGCCGGTCACTGCACCTCGACCTCCCACTAGGCCATTTTGAACCCTTAATCTATCAAACATCGAGTACTTGCTCTCGGAAAATATTCCGAATGACTATCATATGGCGGAAATTGTTGGTACCTTCCACAAATTCGTCGATGACAATAATCTCGTATTCAAACACTCGTATTCACTGATAGGTCGAAACAAGAGGTCACGGTAGGCATCGGTATCGCTGGAAATTATAAAAAAACGGCATCCCTGGGCCTTAGGCTTCTACCGGATAACTTTTCAATCTAATCCGTTGAAGCACTGGCGATTCTGGCCGCGATCTCCATTCTCAAGAGATGTAAAGCTAGACACGCAGTAATTTGTTCAGATTCCAATTCCGTCCCTCAGTCAATTAGCAACACCCACGACTGTCCACATGCAGTTATTGACATAATCCAACAATTCGTGGCATACAGCGTAAACAATTTTCATTCCTCTGGATTCCGGGCCACGCCAACATCCCGACTAACGAAGAAGCAAATCAGCTTAGAAAATAAGCCATTGCATTCAACACTTATCCTAGCATGGAATATTCGGTAGACGACTACAAAACACTCCTACAACGGCACATACGCCAACATCACCAGAGCACGTGGACACAACACAACTCTGCACAAAACAAATCCAACCACACCTACAACTTCAAATCAATGGCAGACACATGGAACGCACCAAATCAATCTTTACCGTCAATAGGAAATCATCCTCACTAGACTTGGAATTACTTGCACAACACTAACACCGCCTCAACTAGAGGATGACCAATTTACAACACCTCATTGCGACACCTGCAGCACCATATTAAGCATAGGTCATATCCTGTTAGACTGTAGTAGCGTCAATCCACAAAGACAACTGCTTAAGGCCTTCTGGCAAAAAGAGGACATCATCCTGTCGCTTCCATCATGTCTGGATGACAAACGCTCACAACTCGTCCAATTGCTGTTTGAATACCTGTACGCCATAAAACAAGCAAGGGCATGGTAGACACCACACCACCAACACTCCCTTCAACATGCAGTGCATGCCGGCGATACACTGGTGGGAATAACGTAAACAACCACCACGGAATGACACCGGTTGTAAATGAGCAGACTCACTTTCCCATTCGTAATAAAGGACTATCTAGCGGTGCCGTCGGACGTAGATGAACCGACTTGCTTTAAAAACTTACGCAACGTAAAACGACCACCCAGAGGAGCCATCGGATGTAGATGAGCCGATTTACCTTGCAATTCATAACGTCAAGCAGCTACCCAGAGGTGCAGCGGACGTGAGTTAGCCGAGTTTCCAAACACCGCACCAACGTCACTGACAGCCCTGCATAGCATGCTTAGACCAACCCACTACTAACAACTAACAAGCGGCAGCCGGCGTGATAGGAGGTGTGGACAATTGCCTCCTTGTCCGCATTGTAAAGACCCCTCGGTACTCTTCGACAAGAGTAGGCTAATGCCGGCATCTTGGAAAAATCAACCTCTCGTTGCTCTCAAAACCACCGCCCGCCACAGCAACAAACTATATCGCGGAAAAAACTAACATTCTGGGAATGTCATCCAAAAAATATTGAGATGTCCTCCGCCTTCAGCACCTGCACACACACACTGTAACGCAAAACTCCCTTAACGTAAATGTGCCCTTCCATCTTAGCTTTGCTTCCAAAACACATTCGCTTTACATGGGACGCAATTGGCCGCTGTGGTCCGGCACTCCTCTATAAAAATATTCCAAGTCTAACTGCAAAGATTCTACTCCATCCCTATGCACCCTATCCACTACGAAATGTTATTTCACTACTTGCATTACATACCCACGCATGTATTCTGCGTGGGATACGCACACGTATATACGTATCCCACCTCCTAACCTTGCCTTCCTTTTGTTAGCTTGCGTGCTGTAGCGAGTTAAAGTTCCTTACATAACTTGTTCTGCCCTCCCCACTGGTGATTGTGAAATTAAATGGACTAGTAGTACTTGTTTCAAACATTTTCGTAGGTTGCAAACATGAAGTTAAATTTAATCCGCGTGAAGAGCTGACTGCTAAGGGCTCCACGTGCCTCGACTGGAAAGCTGGGAGTTGTTAGAACGTACCCAACAGGTGATAGGCTATACTGGACCATGTTATGCCACTACCAGAAGCGTGATTCACCTCTACTATGTCCCTCCGTCACTCGAAACACATCTTTGTAGGAGGGACACTTGGCCGGACACCCGCTTCCGTGGCAGAGACACGTGACTCGACACCCACCTCCATGGCAGAGACACGTGACTCGACACTCACCTCCATGTCAGAGACACGTGACTCGACACTCACCTCCATGGCAGAGACACGTGACTCGACACTCACCTCCATGGCAGAGACACGTGACTCGACACTCACCTCCATGTCAGAGACACGTGACTCGACACCCACCTCCATGGGAGAGACAGGTGACTCGACACCCACCTCCATGGCAGAGACACGTGACTCGACACTCACCTCCATGTCAGAGACACGTGACTCGACACCCACCTCCATGGGAGAGACACGTGACTCGACACCCACCTCCATGGCAGAGACACGTGACTCGACACCCACCTCCATGGCAGAGACACGTGACTCGACACCCACCTCCATGGGAGAGACACGTGACTCGACACCCACCTCCATGGCAGACACGCGACTCGACACACACCGTCGTCGCAGAGACATGTGACTCGACACCCACCTTCGTCGCAGAGACATGTGACTCGACACCCACCTTCGTCGCAGAGACATGTGACTCGACACCCACCTCCATGGGAGAGACACGTGACTCGACACCCACCTCCATGGGAGAGACAGGTGACTCGACACCCACCTCCATGGCAGAGACACGTGACTCGACACCCACCTCCATGGCAGAGACATGTGACTCGACACCCACCTCCATGGCAGAGACATGTGACTCGACACCCACCTCCATGGGAGAGACACGTGACTCGACACCCACCTCCATGGCAGAGACATGTGACTCGACACCCACCTCCATGGCAGAGACACGTGACTCGACACCCACCTCCATGGGAGAGACACGTGACTCGACACCCACCTCCATGGCGAGACATGTGACTCGACACCCACCTCCATGGCAGAGACAGTGACTCGACACCCACCTCCATGGGAGAGACACGTGACTCGACACCCACCTCCATGGGAGAGACACGTGACTCGACACCCACCTCCATGGGAGAGACACGTGACTCGACACCCACCTCCATGGCAGAGACATGTGACTCGACACCCACCTCCATGGCAGAGACAGGTGACTCGACACCCACCTCCATGGCAGAGACACGTGACTCGACACCCACCTCCATGGGAGAGACACGTGACTCGACACCCACCTCCATGGCAGAGACATGTGACTCGACACCCACCTCCATGGCAGAGACAGGTGACTCGACACCCACCTCCATGGCAGAGACACGTGACTCGACACCCACCTCCATGGGAGAGACACGTGACTCGACACCCACCTCCATGGCAGACACGCGACTCGACACCCACCTCCATGGCAGACACGCGACTCGACACACACCGTCGTCGCAGAGACATGTGACTCGACACCCACCTCCATGGGAGAGACACGTGACTCGACACCCACCTCCATGGGAGAGACATGTGACTCGACACCCACCTCCATGGGAGAGACACGTGACTCGACACCCACCTCCATGGGAGAGACAGGTGAGTTCTAGGAGCTGGTCCTCCGTCAGAGAGCCAATTCGCCCCGTCACCGGCCTATTGTTGTATATGATGATGGGCCGATCCGGTGGCGCTGAAACGTACACACAACGCACCAGCATCATCGTGCTATGTTGCAAGCAGGTCAACGTACATGTTGAGTCGTGACGTTTCAGGCAACACACATATCAGGCATGGTACTAATTGTACTGACATCAGTATTACTACTAAATATGTTATTCAAATAAATAAATGGTAATAATAATTTGTAAAGTTAATTAGCGTTAGGAATGAAAAAAAATCAGGAATATTAATTTGTAATAATAATAATAATAACGTATAATAATTGGTCATTGCTCACTTAATATAAATAGCAAGCAAAGACAATAATAAGCAATACCACTCAGTAATAAATATTCCTAGGTAGTGCTAATGTAGTAATAGCATATACTAACATAATTAACACATTTCAAGTGATATTGCTATGATAATGTAAACGCGCCTCATACATTTGTTCGCATCAGTTGCAAACAAAACTAGCCATGTAGTGCACTACCCATACGATGTCGAGATCTCTTGAAAGCAAAGCGAGCAACTTATTTGATGATGGTTGCAGCGGTTGCATGTAGAGGGCTGCGATGCTCTATGTAAGGATGGACAGGAAACTAGCCTCAGCAGTCAGCTGGACTTACCGACAGAGGGACTGGGCGTGTGAGGAATAAGCATACACCGTGTGCCACTGGAAACATGGAGGGTGAGACACCTGATCCAAAACTGCTGAAAGAGAAAAAAAAACTTATCTGAGCCATACTGATGAACCTGTTCCTTTTTCCTCTTACCTTAGTACCATCAGCACCATAAGTACAGGCAATTATATTTCAGTTAATAGCTCTGAAAAAAATCCCGGTGAAGCAGACTCCCGTTAGTGAGAATCGCCTCGCAGGTGGCTGTGCAGGTCAACCCTCTCGTTGCGGGTGGAGCTGTAAGGTAGACTCTCCCGTGGAAAGACTGTGCAGTGGTCTTTCTCGTGTGCTGGACTGTTCTTCTCTGATAACTGTGATGTATGCTCTCCCTAGGGTAGGACTGTGAAGCGAACTCTCCCTGGATGTTGGCTGGTTGGTTATTTGGACTTTAGGGCGCATCGACCGCGTTGGCGATACCGCGCTCACCTTCCTTCAGTAGAGCTGATGTCTCTTCCGTGGGTAGTGCGCAATTCACTGACTCTTCTGTGGGTGAAACTGTGAGGTAGACTCTCCCTTGAGTGGGACTGTGAGGTAGACCCTCCCTTGAGTGGGACTGTGAGGTAGACTCTCCCTTGAGTGGGACTGTGAGGTAGACTCTCCCTTGAGTGGGACTGTGAGGCAGACTCTCCCTTGAGTGGGACTGTGAGGTAGACTAGCGAGTGGGAGTGTAACTCACTGGTGACTGTGGGGTAGATCCTCTCGTTGCGGGTGGGACTGTTAGGTAGACTAGCGAGTGGGAGTGTAACTCACTGGTGACTGTGAGGTAGATCCTCTCGTTCGGGGTGGGACTGTGAGGTAGACTAGCGGGTGGGAGTGTAACTCACTAGTGACTGTGAGGTAGATCCTCTCGTTGCGGGTGGGACTGTGAGGTAGACTAGCGGGTGGGAGTGTAACTCACTGGTGACTGTGAGGGAGATCCTCTCGTTGCGGGTGGGACTGTGAGGTAGACTAGCGGGTGGGAGTGTAACTCACTGGTGACTGTGAGGTAGATCCTCTCGTTGCGGGTGGGACTGTGAGGTAGACTAGCGGGTGGGAGTGTAACTCACTGGTGACTGTGAGGTAGATCCTCTCGTTGCGGGTGGGACTGTGAGGTAGACTAGCGGGTGGGAGTGTAACTCACTGGTGACTGTGAGGTAGATCCTCTCGTTGCGGGTGGGACTGTGCCGGAAGTCGACTCGACACCGGTACAGACCCTGGTCCTGTGGTAGTGCACTGCCCAGCCGCAGTGACGGCCGGTCCGTGTGTGTCAAGAAGATAGCACGTGCGCCCTTAGCCGCGCCGAGTCCAACCGCAATGTCGGAGAACGACTTCCCGTCCCGAGCGTCAAAGCTGGCAGGAATATCGTAGGTTAGATGTTAAAAGCAGCAGGCGGTGTTGCCAAATTGATATAACATACACAACACACGCGTTGCATCATCGTTTCAGCTGTTATTTTTTCAGTTTTCTCTTTTTTTCAGTCGGTTGGCAAAATAAACAATATTTTTTTGTTGTATTATAATATTATTGTGTTTGGTCATGTTTGGCTCAATGCCGAGTGATAAGAGAGCTTATCCAAATAGATTGGCATCATCATGTTGGAAATCTTGCCTGGATGCGCTGCCCGGCTGACATCATTGCGGCGGTTTGGCCGGGCGGTTGGTGCCAGTTCGGTGGCAGTTGTGATTGTTTACATGATGACATAGCGGACACGAGGTACTGGCGCTGCTTGGAGGGGATCAGCTCGCTCTGGTCTTAATGTTCGTCTGCATGCTTAATGTGCTACCACCCCGGAATAAATAGTTTACAGGCCTCCTTTCCGTCAGGAGGAGTCGGGGGAGTAAGACGGTTCACGTCGTCCGTGATTCATCACCAAAGTACGTTAGTATCCGGTGTTCGGTGATATGTACAAACACGAGCTTGGCGCCAACTATAATCAGTTCATGCCACAGCGAGAGGACATGCACATCTCTACAACATCCCTGCGTTTTAAAATTACCGGAAAAAGCGTCGCATGGAAAAATCGACCCAAAAGGCCGGATGTCCAGTGCCAGTTTTGACTGTTGTGCCATGACCGCGCGCATGTGCCAGCCGTCTACCATCCTTGTCGAGGAGGGTAGGGGAGAGAGGGTGCACTGCGCATACTAATGCAAAATCAACACTGCATTATATGCTTGCATCGGGAGAACTATGTATTATCCGACGTCAAAGAGGAATCAATTTTAAACGTTATGTGTCAGACTTCATGTAAATGCGGGCATCGGGGGGGGGATTTCCAGTAAAGCAAGAAAGCAGGTAGGTTTCTGATGCCATTCATGAACTCTGAACAATGCGCCCACGACAAACCAGCCTGGATGCTCACTATTGTGTGTACAAATAATATAGTTGCAATTTATGAGACTCTGTCTCCATAAAATATGATGCGGAGTGAATTTATTTAAGTTAGCTGGCCTTCAGATGTCGATTTCATTGTCACTTACTGTGATATATTGCGCATGTTATTACTTTGTGCATTGTCTTCTGGAACTATTATAATAATATAATAAGAGTGGAACTGAGCCTAAAATAGGAGCGGCCCACGGTCCCCCGCCGTCCGTCCGCCGCTCATGATATGGTAGGGTGCGAGACCATTCCCTGAACGTCAATAGGCCCAAACGCGAAATTTACAGGCATATTTTCATATTTGAAACGACAGGCGATGTGCTGGCACGGGCAAAGATGGACATACATGGTCATAAATGGCCCTGCTGAGAGTACTGCTGCTGCGTTATTGACATTCGCAAGGGTGGCAAAAATGTCCAGGGTAAGGCTGTTCTCAGCTGCCCAATGCTTACCTCGAATTTTTGGCATTGCAAATAAAACACCAATAATGCAAAAGTTAACTTTAGGCCGTCGGTGATGCACGGAAAGAAGGAACTACAAATCCAGTTTGGTAACATCAATAATTTGTGGGATCACCATCTGTGACAAACACGTCCTACTTACATATCTACAAGCTTGCTTTTTAGCCAATGTTCATCGAAACCAACGGACTATTGTTAATTCGTCCATGTCAATTACCACACACATGCTACAAGTGGTCAACAACTTGAAATATTTCCGGTCAGAAAACACAATTTCCAGAATATTGCAAGGCACACCGATTTGCCATTGCGATCGGGACCTGGAGACATCTTTTTGTAACCTGAGTCACAAGATCCGCGTTGACAGCGGCGATTTTCTCCACTCTAGGTTGCAGCACACCTCAGGTCGCAGAGCACCTCAGGTCGCAGCACACCTCAGGTCGCAGCGCACGTCAGGTCGCAGCACACCTCAGGTCGCAGCACACCTCAGGTCGCAGCACACCTCAGGTCGCAGCACACCTCAGGTCGCAGCGCACCTCAGGTCGCAGCGCACGTCAGGTCGCAGCACACCTCAGGTCGCAGCACACCTCAGGTCGCAGCACACCTCAGGTCGCAGCACACCTCAGGTCGCAGCGCACGTCAGGTCGCAGCACACCTCAGGTCGCAGCACACCTCAGGTCGCAGCACACCTCAGGTCGCAGCGCACGTCAGGTCGCAGCACACCTCAGGTCGCAGCACACCTCAGGTCACAGCACACCTCAGGTCGCAGCACACCTCAGGTCGCAGAGTACCTCAGGTCGCAGCGCACCTCAGGTCGCAGAGTACCTCAGGTCGCAGCGCACCTCAGGTCGCAGCACACCTCAGGTCGCAGAGTACCTCAGGTCGCAGCACACCTCAGGTCGCAGCACACCTCAGGTCGCAGAGTACCTCAGGTCGCAGCGCACCTCAGGTCGCAGAGTACCTCAGGTCACAGCACACCTCAGGTCGCAGCACACCTCAGGTCGCAGCACACCTCAGGTCGCAGCACACCTCAGGTCGCAGCGCACGTCAGGTCGCAGAGCACCTCAGGTCGCAGAGCACCTCAGGTCGCAGCACACGTCAGGTCGCAGAGTACCTCAGGTCGCAGCACACGTCAGGTCGCAGCGCACGTCAGGTTGCAGCGCACGTCAGGTCGCAGCACACCTCAGGTCGCAGCGCACCTCAGGTCGCAGCACACCTCAGGTCGCAGCACACCTCAGGTTGCAGCACACCTCAGGTCGCAGCGCACGTCAGGTCGCAGCACACCTCAGGTCGCAGCGCACGTCAGGTCGCAGCACACCTCAGGTCGCAGCGCACGTCAGGTCGCAGCACACGTCAGGTCGCAGCACACCTCAGGTCGCAGCACACCTCAGGCTTGTAATGAGTGGAGTTTCCACAGAAACTCGCAAGCTGATCGATAGCTGCTGCTGTTTGCATAGCGTTTCATTCGTCTGATTACATCATTAAGAAACAAACTATTTATTGTTAAGACTTTAATCAGACTTAAAGTCGTGCTGCTGCTAATTTATGCATATCACCATGCATGGTCTGTTCAGTCTATCCCCTGCTGGACCTGCAAGACGGAGCAAAACCCGCCATAAACACGGATGCGTGGTGTTCGGGTGGTGCTTCATCAGATCACCTCCAAGGTCACACCAGCGAATACGTCACACCAATGTTCTGTCTAGCCAAAGTATAGTGCACATCATACAGTGTGAATGCTATTAGGATGGGGATCAACACCAAGCTGATTTGCGGGAATGGAAAGCGATTTCCAAAACAAAATCGATTTGATACCATACGTGAATATCATTAACATCGACAACTTTATAACATACATTCAATGCTAACATAGCCGGACAATAAAAAAGGTGATTCAGACGATGGCAGATCTTCGTATGAGCTTCTGAACAACCTTTAGATATAGCAGTGTACCACATCAGAATTGAAACATTTGTTGAGGAGCTGGTGCTGCATCAGATCTTTTTTGTTTGTTGTATTTTGTCATGCGCACCGTCAACATGGGAGAAAACTAACTGCGACAAGATAATCGATATTCCAGGCCACGGTGTGAATTAGTGGACCTCGGTGCGATTGTTCGAGCCCAGGCGCGGGTTGCTGGGGCCTTGACGCGAGTGTTTTCGACCTGACGCGATTTGAACTCAGAAATGTTACACTGGTCTGCGTGATTTATAAGGCCAAGGGTGTCTCAGCTGTTTTTAGGTTAGTTGTTCATGCTGATTCTGAAAATGGCATCAGTTTTGCTCGATTAGCTCGATTTTTTTCTCAAATATGTTATTTCAATCATATGAACCAAAACATTGCTCTGACTGGTTTACTAGTGAATCCGACAGAAGCATAATTAAAGGTTTAAACTCCAAACAGATGGACCATAAGTGTATTCAGAGCGCATCCCAACAGTACACACTACTGGGGAATAAATAGCCTTTTCAGGGATTTCCGACTGTGTTGAGCAGATGGGACATGCCTCTTCAGGCACCAACAACAGTCCGCCAGGAAGTTCACATCCCACCGACCTTGGTAGCGTTCTTCCATCACCCGTATGTCTTTGTGGAAGCTCTCTCCTTGCTCTTCACTGTAATCTCCACAGTTATCTGGGAAATAATCTAGATGGGACCTAAGGAAGTGCATTTTTACCGACATTCGATCACCAAGTTGCTGAAAACTGTCCACCAACTCATCGACGACCTTCACGTATTCCGCACTTCTGTGATTACCCAGGAAGTTGGTGATGATTGACTTCAAGGCCAGCCATGCAGAGAGCTCAGACTGTTCCAGACATTCTTCGAATCGAGTATCCTTCATGAACTCCTTTATCTGAGGACAGTCGAATACACCAGCTTTCAGCTTCTCTCTGCTCACATGAGGAAATTTCTGTCCCAAAAATGCAAATCCTCGTCCTTCTTTATCCAGTGCTTTCACAAAATGTTTCACCAAACAGAGTGTGATATGGAGTGGTCGAAGTAGGATTTTATGTGGTTCAACCAGGGGGCGTGACTGCACGTTGTGGGAGCCAGGTTTAAGTGCATGCCTGTATGGCCAGTCGCGTTGCACATAGTGTTGTTTGTCAGCCCGACTGTCCCAGAGGCATAGAAAGCATGGATATTTCGTGTAGCCGCCCTGCAGCCCAAGGACGAGTCCTACTACCTTGAGGTCACCACAGATCAGCCAACCATGCTCTTTGAAGTTCAAAACAGACAACAAAAGTTCCATGCTGTTATGCGTTTCCCTCAGTTGCACGGAGTGTCCAACAGGAATCGACGCGAACTTATTGCCTTTGCTCAAAAGAACTGCCTTCAGGCTCCTACTCACGAAGTGTATGAACAGCCTCCATTCTGCTGGGTTGTATGTACCCATGTACCCATTGCTTCTACTAGGCCCGCGATGTCGTTGCAGTAGACTAGAGAATGTTCTTCGTCGAAGGTAAAGTATTCTCTGAATTCTTTTCGCGACTCCGATACCAAAAGAATGTCGTTTCAGGCGCCAGCAAACGTTTCTCGCGGAGCCGCGAACCCAGCAGTTGCGTGAATGTCACGCAATGTCTAAAACCCAGGAGCACGCAAAACTCACGCAATGTCTAAAACCCAGGAGCACTTAAGAGCCATTCTTCGTTGTATTAAACAATCCAGCAGTTGAGCAGATTCCTTGGACAAGTTTAGGTCCCTCCTTAGGTCATTGAGCTCAGCTTGGTTCAACAGTACCGGTCGATCGTTCTCGGTCGGTTCATATGCACCAGTCGCGTCTGCATCAATTTCATCCCCACTAGAGTTAGAAGATGACTTTATGTCGACATCGGGTTCAGGGATGGGGACATCTGGACCATGAGGGACTGGCTTGATGGCTGATGGCACATCCGGATATTTTACATGCTTCTGTTTCTTTCGATTTACTCCTTTCAGATCTCTCATACAATAGCAGTCGGTGGTAAGATCATTTCCCTCCCGCCACACCATGGGAATGCCGAACAGGATGGATTTCCGGGTCTTGTTCTTCCAGGCTCGTAGGCCTTCCACACATGACTTGCAGCAGATATGAGGGGCAAACGGCTTGTCCTGATCACCAAGTTTCACACTTCTCACTTTTCTCCGCTACTGATATATCATGCTACAGTATGCATACTGATACATCAGTGTGTGAGTTGTTATCTTTGACGTAATGTGAAAACTTTAGCTAATCGAGAAAAATGGATAGTATTTTCGGATTCAACACACCAAACTTGTATTAGAACAGCTGAGAAACTTCCGACCTTTTGAAAAAAAAAAGTTTTGAAACGCAGGCCAATGTTATTTTTGTGGGGTCCGAATGGCTTATAGGGCCTTCGGCGCGACTTATGTAACCCCATAGTCATTTACTTGCCGTGCATTAATTTCGGATTCCTCGGAATATTTTGTCTGGTCCTCTTACAATTTTTTTGCGCTCCGCACGAGTTTTTCGAGCCCTTGGCGTGATTCTTCGGTGACCCAGTACGTTATATATGCCGGGCTCCCGGGTGATATCTCTGGTCTGGCTAATTTTGCGAGGCGATTTTGGGGGCCCGGCGAGTTTTTGGAACCCCTGAGTGATCTTTCAGGGCGCCATGCAAGTTTTTGGAGGACCGTCACCTCTCTGAGGGGGGAATTCTCCATTACCTCCCCCCAACTTCGGCACGCCACTGGTCCGGCTACACCTATAACAAAATTAATTGGTCCATATAGAACTCGAACCTCATGGGTACGGGTGCAGGCCGTGCCGAGCTTAGATAACTTTACCCACTTCGAACTCTGATTTACACGTCCCTTACTCCCATGCCGGGAATGGGGAGGCGTCTTGTCGGTGGCCCTGCTAAAAGCCCTCCACTCCAATTTATGCTCATGAACCGAATTCACACGAATTCCCAATTGTTTGGACACTCACTAAAGTTGCAATTGTGCAGTGTTCTTGGCCTTGGTGTTCGGGATCACGGTGGTGATGTGTCGACAGTCAGCCCGTCGTCGAATGTTGGCGTGAACAGTTAATGTGATTTATTAGCACCACTGTCACGTCCAGCATGTCAGCTTCAGCAGAATGCCGAGAGACTCCTGACTGCATCGATAGCGATCCTGCCGTGCTCACACCTCGGCCCCGCCCCTCGACCCCGCCCATCGGCCCAGCCCCTCGACCCCGCCCCTCGTCCACGCCCCTCGGCCCCGCACTTCGGCCACGCCCCTCGGCCCAGTCCCTCGGCCCCGCCCCATTGACGGGACCGAGATACATTTGTGCCACGGCCTGGGCTAACGCTGGAGTGGAAGAAGTATCGCCAGCTACATATAAGGTAAACACTGAATACTGCAACGAACGTAGAGATAAAGGGAAGGGTACGCATTATGATGTATTGTGTATGCATACGTCCGTCACATACGATAATGGGAGGAGTGACGCCAAAACGTCGAACTAATGCTGGTAAAGAAGCCCAAAAATAATGTGAAAGAAGAAATTACATTTCCTGGAATACGAATTTATATCAGAGGCACAACGACGGGGTTGGGGCAGTGGTCCGAATCCCCTCCTATGTAATCAAAAATACACTAGATCAAACAAACAAAAAATGTAGGTTTTCGACACAAAAACCCTAAAGTACCATAATTTTTTTTCGGCCGGTCCTTCCTCCTTCTTAGTAAAGTTCTGCACCTGGCGTTGGTTGATTTCAACATAACAGGTGTTCGCGCGACAGTGATAGCAGTTCATGGCATAGTTTTCACGTGCAGAACTGACTGACCTGAACATCGGCGTCCCCTCGTCGTCTTTGTACCAGAGCACCAGCACCGCCTCATCCTCCGGGTCTAGTGTGCTGATGTCACACGGTAGGTCAACGCGTCTGCCAGCCACGCCCACTACTTGAGTCACGTGACCTGCAACAGAGGATGGACTGGTGTCACTGGGCAGGTTACCATCCGACTTCAGCCAGCCCCTGAACCTGCTAGAGGATACGCTGTGCTCAGTGACGTTAGCTTATGAAATTAGTTGCGAGGGAGGGGGGGGGGGGGAGACACAATGCATGGAGGCAATGGTCGGGCCAGAATAGATTGGGGCGTCACACTCCATAGGGTCCAATTTTAAAAGTTGGAGTTATCAGATAGAGGCAAGGCTAACATTGAGGAGGGACTTCCCCCTCAAAAGCTTACAAAGTGACATCCATGGCTTTGCTCTGAAATAATCTGGAATAACCTACATGTTATGTTCTCTAAAGACCAGGGAATCTGGACTGAACAAGAAATGGGTATATTCCACCAGCGCGTGCCCTGAGACACATCTAAGTCAATCTGTCTAACCTGGTTCTAGCGAAAACGTAATTTTTCTTTCTTCGTATTCTTCTCAGTGACCGAGACAAAGAAGTAGCCATCAGTAAAAATTATTCCCGTGTTCCATTCCCATACGCAACGTCTTTAATTATGAGAATAATATGCGCCGTTTGTAACTATATAGTCCAGTGGCGGATCTGGAAGGCTGGTATTAGATCGGTGGGGGGGGAAGGGAGCAAGCTAAATGTGCTTCATATTTTTTAAACTCTATATTTGAACAGCAAACATTCCGGGGGTCCGCATAAGACAACATTTGTCTGAGAAATGTTTTTACATTTCGAGAAAATTCCGTTTTGGTGCGAAAATATTTTTAGCTGGATAAGTGGTTTTAGATTATCTTTGTGGTATGGCCCCCGTGCTCCCTCGATTGTGTATACATTGCAAGTGCATTTAGCAGCGGCGACTTCTCACAGCTGACACACGTTCCAAACTCGCCACACAAACCTAGGCAGCATCGAAACTGCCGAAGCTTTTTCTTCCTCACGCCATACACCAGTTAATATGACGCAATAGTATGACACGTTGTAGAACACCTGAGTGGCTTACAACTAAACATAATCCAGACCAAGGCAATCACTGAGCATGCCTGAATTTCTTCCCAACGGTTCTGTATCGTGGGCAGCTCACTGTGTGACGTATTTGTTGATGGATGTTGGAAATTTGCGGTTAATGCTATGTCATACAGTAATTATTATACTGAAACATTTTTTTCGGTAATGAAATACTTTGATTACTGCTGTTTCTTTATACAACAATTAGTTCTTTTAACTTCCTACTTCCTTGCTGAACTTCGACAGCTGACTCCATAAGAGACGAGGTGGTCGGCATTCTTCTATACTTGTTTACAGTTTGATCCAGTGTTTGAGCTTGAGTTCTGTATCTCACTGCAAGCGTGGGCGTTTATAGTCTTTTCCTATCCCTTTAGAATGTGTGGCCAATGGGTGAAGAAAACATTAGCCCCGTTTCCATGACACTAGCAAATCCGGATTTCCATACCAATCTGGATTTCTGAAGTCATGGAAACGCCTTCGTCAGCTAACTGGATTGGATTTCCGAATCCGGCTTAGAAAGAAGATTTCCCAAGGAAATCCGGATTACCCAGGAGTAGGAAACATATGGTAGCATTCACTTCGCCTCCTTTTCCTCCGTCCCCTGTCGTCAGCACCGGCGTCGTTTTTGGAAGGTTTTTGGTGAAGGGTGACCGGGTATATAATATAATATACAATTTAATATATAATATAATATAAGAAAATATAATATGATAAATTCCAAAATAACAGCAAGCCCTATTTGAGACTCTCATCCAACGAGGCAGCCTACGCCGATGTGGCATACGTTTTGGGTATTGAAGGGAAAGGTCGCACGTACGCCGCAACTGTCAGCAAATGCGGGATTTCCCACCAAATCCGGATTCGAAAATTCTACATGTAATCTTGATTTCCTCGCGAATGGTTTACATGCTGATTTACATGTAATCCTGATTCCCGTTCCTCCATGAAGGGGAGCTCAGAAGCCGTTTGGATTGCAGTGGCGCGCCACGATAAGCATAGCGCTGAAGCTGCATTAATATGATTTACGCCTCTGACCTGGTGCCAAAGTACGTCTCTATTAAGCGGGGTTTCGCAGGGTTATGGACTTACCAACCTGCAAGTGACTACTCTGTCCCCTTTTCTCCAATCACTTGTGGATGTGGGTCACTTGCCCGGGGGGCGGGGGATTCTCCGCAGGGGCACCTATTTCCCGAGGCGCTTTTTCTACTCTGAGGAGCGCCATCGGCTGAAAAACTAGTTGATCGGTTGGGACAGCGAGGACGAGCTGCACTCGAGCGTCCAGGAGGGGTATCCTTTTCGGTCAAATGGGCTTCGCACCTCCATCTGGGGGCGTCCCCAGTTGTCCCCTAGATCGTCAGTGGTGGGAGTGCATTAAGCATCCCCACTGGTGGGCCTCTGAGCCAGACGCGCATTGGAGTGGCAGATTCTCCTCTAACATCTCGAACACTACTTGGCGGATTTGGTCGCGGAAAATTGCATCTTATTTATCGTCGCGTGAACTCTGCCAAAAATACTCTAATTAGAGGCGGAAACAGGGAACGGAGAAGGTAATCAGAGGCCAATACTTCATTCGCAAATCGTTTCCACACTTACTGACGATTAAAAAAAAAATATTCACGTCATGTGGGATGGCCCTTGGTGAAAAATCATGATTTCGGAACACCTAGCGACTCAGTCATGGGATGGTTACAGAAAATGGAAGCGAATTAATAAGGTTGCGACAAAACCAAACACGAAACACGAACAGTAAGTAATCAGGCACTTCAACGCAGTAAAACAAAAGGCAAACAGATTGTAAGAGAAGCATCACAATTGAAGCTTACACGCAATAAGAAACACGGCAAGGTGTCGGCAAAAACATTACAGTGGAAACTTCCCAAAACCTCAAACCCTCCCTCAGATTACCGTCCATTAACATGAGCCAGCCACTCTCCAACTGGTCGACCATTCTGAGCCCCTCTTCATCCCCGATCAGCTCTAGTCGCTACTTTCCAATGTGGTATGATTTCAGCAGCTTCCTTTTCTTAGCCGGGTTCCCCGCCCCATAATCTCCACGTCGTTCCAGCAGATATCATACCAAGAATCAACATCGTGTTCAGCGAATGCGGGCTTTTCTGGTTGAACCTCGGAGAGAGCTTTCCGGTGCTCCTTCAGTCGCTTGTCCGGCGGCCTACCACTCTCGCCAATATTCGTTGCGTCGCATATCATGACAGGTGGTAGATATCCGCGAGCTCTGCCCTCGAACTGTGCCCCGATCTCTTCGACCTTTGAGACGTGGGCACAGTTTGCTTTCCAGGGATTGTTCAGACGCGTGAGCAATGACAACTCCCAGGGGTCTCAGGCGGTATTCCAGTCACTCTCCAATGTCGGGGTAACAGGGAATTGTATCTCAGCCTATTTTCCGTTTTCCCTGGCCAGTCTCTGTGTTCTCGTGCAGCAGATTCAACGCTTTTATTTCCGTGGCCGTTAACGGTGCAGACATTGTCGAGGGTGAACAATTTAACATGGAAGCTATCCTCGTTGCACATTTAACATTGAAGCTATCCCTTTCAATAAAACAGCGCACAACACTTTGCTTCACCTTTTAGGGGTGGTTCGATTCTTGCCGTATATGGAAGTTGATGTGGGTGGGTTTCCGTAGATTGAGGTTTAGAGTCGCCCTTCAGTTGTCTGGAAGTTCACACCAATGAAGGGAAGACATCCGTTTCTCTCCAACTCCATAGAGAACTTGATTGACGGTTGGATATTGTTGAGATCCTGGTGGAACTTGTCGATATCTTCGAGCGGGTGGCTCCAGCAGGCAGAATTATCAACGAAGCAGAGCCGGACGTCGGTCGCTCCTTCGTTCTTTCGTCGGTCGGTACCTTCACGAATAGACTTTTAACTTCCAACTGACGAATATTTTGTCAGTGGAGCACGTGGAGCGTACTTCTCCGACAAAATCCCGAGCTTTTTTAGATGGTGATGACTTTTCCCAGTATCGTGTTTATGATACCTGTCAGGTGGGCAGACAGCTTCCCCACGGGTGAACCAATGCAGCTAACGACCGGGCGAACCGACACACCTCCCTTGTGGAACTTATGTAAGGTGTAGAGGCGAGGCAGAAGGCTATGTGTAGGCTTTAGGCCATCGGCTTCAGTCTGAAATATTCTGCCTGAACGCTTCAGCTCTTGTATCACTTCTGTAATTTTACGCTTTATCTTACGGATGGTGTCAGCGGTGAGTTTGTATGGATGATGAGAATGAAGGGTGTTTACTTTTTGTTTATACTCGGTACTGCAAATTATTATCATATCGTTTCCCTTGTCTGCCGGGCAGATGGTGATGACGTGATTATTTTCGAGCACAGGTAAGCCTTACCTTTGAAGTGGGAAAATGTTAGTTTTCTTAGGATGGGCTGATTTAAGTACTCCAGTGCTCTGGTGACAGTTCACACTGGAAAGAACTGGTGGCTCTACACCTGCGACTCGACGACGATACGTTTTGGCCATCAGAATTGCAGACGTTCACGCACAAGGTCATGCTTAGCATTTTATCAATCATTTCGGCTTTCTTGGAGAACATTGCCGTATTTTTTCACTCACCATTTTGTACTAATCTATTATTACCGTAAATGGCGCATAGAAGTTGTGTGATTGATGTACTTAGCTAGACATACGCTAGACTAGACACTAGACTAGTATTCTCTTCCACAAGTTTTGTAAGTTTGTAAGGAGGCTGTCGTCGCCATACACAGGCTGCTGGAGGAAGCTGTCGTCGCCATACGCAGGCTTCTGGAGGAGGCTGTCGTCACCATACACAGGCTGCTGGAGGAGGCTGTCATCGACATACACAGGGTGCTGGAGGAGGATGTCGTCACCATACACAGGCTGCTGGAGGAGGCTGTCGTCGCCATACACAGAATGCTGGAGGAGGCTGTCATCGACATACACAGAATGCTGGAGGAGGCTGTCATCGACATACACAGGGTGCTGGAGGAGGATGTCGTCGCCATACACAGGCTGCTGGAGGAGGCTGTCGTCGCCATACACAGAATGCTGGAGGAGGCTGTCATCGACATACACAGAATGCTGGAGGAGGCTGTCATCGACATACACAGGGTGCTGGAGGAGGCTGTCGTCGCCATACACAGGCTGCTGGTGGGACAGGCGTCCACGTCGAGTGTTGCCAGTGTTCGCAACGCTCTAGCCTTGTTGAGCCTAAATAAACTATTTTATCGGGTTTCAATGGTTCAGATGACTGGCTCAAAATGCTCAGAGCTCAGAATTCAAGCTCACCGAGCCATCTTCCACACTACGTTTAAGTGGGCGGAGGCTTCTGAGTTGGCCAAGCCAGAGTAGCCTATCACCCGAAGAACGTATAATGCTTTTCGGTGTTACAGGATGTCAATTCGCTATGTATCAATGTCACATGGCATATTCACCAGAAGGCGCACACAGTTCTTATTTGAAACTCGAATGCTCCGCTGTCCTTTAATATAATGGACATTCTAACCCGGACCTGTGGCGCATGCGCTTCACTCATGCCTCGACGGTGCAATTTCAGCTGAATGTGACACTTTTAGCAGAGTTTAGCGCGCCATTATTCACCGACATGCCCAACGTGGCTGAGACGCTCTCCATCGGGCTGACAGCTGAGATCAGCGGGCTAAATGAAAGGCCAGCGACGTTCAAGCACCCATCGTCCATGGACGGGCCTTGGTCACTGAACTATCTGTGATGGCAGAATCATCTGCAAGCTGGACTTCTGACCATACGTTTGACAACTTCGAAGTGACATGTTGTAGCGGGTGGGTTGCACAGTGTCCTGTCACAGTTACATGTGAATCCCCCTCCATACTGAAATATTTGCTTCCGTGTGCGGTCGGTAGCTTGTCTAGAGTTAGGTGGATCAAATAATTAAGCCAAGAATGTGATGTTTAGCCTAAGAATATTGTGCCTAGCCAAGAATCACATGCCTAGTCGAGTAATCTTATGCCTAATGCAAAAATGGTATGTTTAGTCCAAGTATTCTAGCCTTGAATTGAAAGTGGTATAGAAGGGAAATGGAAATTTATGTGAATGGTATGAGATTGATGCCAGTGGGTTGCTTATATTAAGATCAGATTGGTGGCATTATATTAGAGCACCACCGTCGAAGGAATCCTCCTTCGATAACACGCAGTGTTGCTCATCAGAATGCAATCAACGCGATCAAACTGAACAATTTTGGCTTTTGATCCGGAGTTGTTCTGATAATGTGGGTAAGTGCGTTTTCTGGCGACTGGTTGGCTTTATTTCTTCAATCATACATTTTGTGGAATGTGATAGTTTGCCCAGTCTTAAGACTACATGTTTTCACAAATTTGAAAATGTCTGTGCAGTCAGCTAGTGTTGTCATGTCCTAGTCACATGGTCATTACAAAACAAATTATATATTACCTCACCTCAGCTAAAGCTGCATCAGATGCCAGTATATTTCTGATCTCACAGCTGCTTAGTATTTCAATGCCGCTAAAACAAGTCATTTTGGCACATGGAACTCATGTACCAGTGTGGATTCTAGCCATACCCCAAGTGTTTCCAGCCCTGGTATAATGGATCAATCAGAACACATGCACTCACACGCGTGAACCACAGTGAGACCAACAGTTCTGGGACCAATGATGGCTCGCCACGCAATGTCGCGACATAATGTCGCCACATGTCACCCGACCAGAGGTCAAAGGTCACCGTCCCACCGGCGCCATTACGGTCGGGTCGTGCGAAATAACTACGATGTGCCGATGCCATTGAAGCCGTCGGGTCATTCCGCACGCCCACGGAAGGAGACCCTGAAGAGCGTGTTTTACGTCTTGCTTCCGATCATTGCATCCGGCCCGTGCCAAAATATACAAAGTGCCCTTGCCCCCGTGCCCAATATACAAAGTGCCCTTGCCCCCGTGCCCAATGTGCTCTGGCCATACAAGCAGTCTCTCAACTCATACAGCCGACAATTGCTTCACTGCAGGCTGCTTGCTCAAGAGATGCATAAGAGAACGCGCATGAATGTTCCAACCAGAAGGAGCGTTGTAAAAATCGATTGGTTTTATAACTATTTTGTTTCAAGCATAGCTTTCGAACTCATGTACACTGCACTTGTTCCGGATGTGTGAAGATGCATTCGTACCGATGATGAAATACATTTCTGCCAAGACGGACGCGCGCCATTGGTAAATCGACATGATGCTATAGTATTGACTGACTGGTAAACGAGTTTCATGTGCCAAAATGACTTGTTTTAGTGGCATTGAAATACTAAACAGCTGTGAGATCAGAAATATATTGACATCCGACGCAGCTTTGGCCGAGATGAGGCAATATTTTTTTTTTTAATGACCATGTGACAACCACATGACAACACTAGCTGACGTAACATTGTCAAATTTGTGAAAACGTGTAGCCTCAAAACTGGATAAATTATCAACAATAGATGGCCGTTAGGTCATCTATAATTAGATCAACATGTCATGGTAGCGGTCATTTACTTGCAGCCAGCGGCACTTTGCTCCGTGAACACTTTTTCATCGTGCAGCTGGTACGTTCCGCCGTGAACTGGTATATATCATCACGCGTATTTTGCAGCCGGGCAGCGTCCAAATATTTGCCCTGGCACGTCCGAGAACACACACAAAGTTGCCCTTGGTCGCTGGGGGCTGCAACTACCACTGACGCGGGACAAATGGATTCCGGTCCATCTGGGCGAGGCAGGCTTAACTCACTGTTACAAATTGTGCCAACCGTTCAGCCAGAACGCAGTTGAAGATATCGCCAAGCTGTTATCACACCACTGACGACATCACCACACTGCCAGCACACTACTGACATGACCTCAGCCAGCATACTACTGACGTCATCTCAGTTAGCACACTACTGACGTCATATCAGCTAGCACATTATCGACGTCACCTCACCCATCACCCTACCGACATCACCTCACCCAGCACACTACCGACATCACGTCAGCCAGCACACTACTGACGTCACGTCAGCCAGCACACTACTGACGTCACGTCAGCCAGCACACTACTGACGTCACGTCAGCCAGCACACTACTGACGTCACGTCAGCCAGCACACTACTGACGTCACGTCAGCCAGCACACTACTGACGTCACGTCAGCCAGCACCCCACCGACATGATCTCAGTCAGCATACCACTGAGAACATCATCAAGTATCCATAACACCACTTGAAACGTCACAGAACATCCTGCATGCTGTTATTAATATCACAAACAACACGCCCACTGTTCGCAGTATTATCAACGCATCGGTCACTACACTGGGATATCGAGCTGTACGTCGGCATGTCATATGAAAAAAAAACATACTGCTATTGTCCACAGGGGCACCAGGATTAATAGACATCCTTAAAATGCATTCTTATTCGCCCTCCTATCGGAATGCTACCCCTATTTTATTCACGATACACCCTGCATCGAAACAGGACCTGGCTCGCAGAATCTGGGGTGCTTTTCGTGTGTGTGTGTGTGTGTGTGTGTGAGTTTTGCCAGCCTGCCACCGCTTGGTGATATCGGCTGGTTCCGGTTCTGAAAAGATGTGTAAGACAGTGAGTAGCGTAGGGTAGGAGGATCAATCCGAGGTGGAGGTTTAGTAGAGTAGTCGAGCAGTGGTGAAGTAGCGATGAGATGGTCTTGAAGAGTAGAGTAATCCGGATCGATTGAAGATGTAGAGCTGGTGCAGTAGAGTTGTGTGAGAGCCGGAGATGATGAAGTCGAGAGAGAGAGTTAGTGCGGACGGTGCCACATTGGGGTATGGGGTGTAGTGGGGGGGGGGGTCGGGTCATTTCCAGAAATGAACATTGCAAGAACATGAATATACATTTCTCTCTTCTTCTTTTTTTTCCTTTTTATTATTTTCTTTTTGTAACGTATCCTTTTCTTTTTTCTTTTTTCCCATTTACCTGGTTTTGTTCATTTTCTTTTTCGTTTTTTTTTAACATATCTTTTCCTTTTTTTCTCTCTTTTCCTTTTTTTCACAATTCATCCATAATGCGTGTAGTTTTGAAAAAGTAGAAGAGGTGTTCGTGTAATGCTGGATGGTCGTCGTTGAGGAGCGTGGTGAGGTTCAGTGGGATGTTGTTCGTGGTGCAATAGTTTGTGATATGTTGTCTTTGGTTGTTGTATTTGGTGCAGTATATGAGCATGTGTTTGACCGTGAGTGTGTGGTGGCAGGTAGTGCATTGTGGTCGTGGTTGATTGAGTATGAGGTATGAGTGTGTGAGTGCAGTGTGTCCTATGCGTAGTCGTGTTAGTGTCCGTTCTCTTAGTCTGGTGTTTTGGTTGATGGAGTGCCAGTGTTCGTGTTTGGGGTGTATTTCGTGTAGCTGTGTTGTTACTGTGTCCCATGTTTGTTGTATGTGTTTGTTAATGGCCTGTCGTATTGTGGGGTAGTAGTCGGATTGTGAATAGGGGCATTGTGTGGTTTGTTGGAGTGTTGTGGCTATGTTTGCTTCTGTGTCTGCGTGTTCGTTGCCGTGTATGTTTGTGTGACTTGGGATCCAGAGAAGTGTTGGCCGTTGTAGCATGGTGAGTTGTTTGTGGATGCGCAGTATTTTGGGTATGAGGGGTGTTTGTATTTGGTGTGGGGTGTTATGCTCTGTAGTGCTGATTTTGCGTCTATGGCTATGATGTTGTGTTCAATTTTGGTGTTGTAAATGGTGCAGTATGCCGAGAAGATTGCGAATAATTCTGCTGTGTATGTGGATGCTGTGTCGTGCAGACGGGCGCGTAGGATGACCCGCGGCGGCGCTGCGTTGGTGTACAGCACCGCCGCTGCGCCCGTCTGCTGTGTATGTGATTTGGAGCCGTCTGTATATATGATGTTGTAGTTGACGTGCTGTGCTGTGAATTGTAGGAAAAGTTGTTGTATTTCTGCGTGTGTATATGTGTCTTTTGGCTTGTCAATGAGGAAGTGTGTGTTGGGTGTCGGCTGTTTCCACCATGCGATGGGTTGTGGGTGTGGTGTTGTCGTTGGGAGTGTTATGTCTAGTGTGTTAGCGTGTCGGTGTATGCGGCATCCTATTGTGGTTCGTAGTCGTGTGGAGTTCATGAGTTGGTGTCTGCGTGCTGTGCGGAGTTTTAGTGCCTGTGTGCATGGGTGATGTTTCGTGAGTTGTGTTTTGTAGTGGTATCTAAGTAGTGCTTCTGTACGTCTGTGCTGTAATTCTGGGATGTGGTTGTATATGTGAAGGGAGTGAGAAGGTGAGGTGGTGAAGGCTCCTGTGACTATTTGAAGAGATCGTCGTTGAACAGAATCTAGAATTTTGAGGTTTGATTTAGCTGCGTTTTCAAAGAGTGGGGATCCGTATTCCAGAATTGGCCGAATGAGTGATTTGTAAAGGGTCAGAAGTGTGTTTCGGTCGGATCCCCAGTGTGTGCCAAAAAGTGCTCGTAGTACGTTGATTCTTTTTGAGGCGCGTTTTCGTAAGTTTAGGAAGTGTGGCCGAAAAGTTAGTTGTGTGTCTAATGTGATACCGAGAAATTTTGTTGTGGTGACAAAGGGAATGGGTGAATTGTTTATTTCTAGGGGTCGTAGGTTTGTGTCTCTGTTGTAGCCGAAAATCATGCATTTGGATTTGAGTGGTGCTATATGGAGGTTTAGTGTGGCAAGTTTGTTGTTGAGTTCTGTTAGTGCGTGTTGTAATACTGTTAGTGCGTGTGCTGGTGCTTTTGTTGATGTCCATAGTACTATATCGTCGGCGTAGACTGCAATTTTGGTCCAAAAGTTGTCAGTGACGGTGGAATTTAGGGCTAAAATGAAGAGTAGGGGACTGAGGACTGAGCCTTGCATTAAACCGGTGGTGGGGAATTTGGTGTCTGAGGTGTGGGGCCCAATTTTTACTTGAAAAGATCTGTTGAGTAGATAGAAATGGAGGTAGTGCATCAGTCTGCATTGGATGTCGATGTTGTGTAAGTGTTGTAATAGTGCTGTTATGTTGATGGTGTCATAGGCTTGTTTTAGATCCAGGAAGACGGCGGTCGTGGAGTGTTTCCTGGCCGCCGCTTCCTGGATGTTTGTGATCAGGTAGGTGAGGTTGTCTAGACAGGATCGATTTGGAAGGAAGCCTGATTGAATAGGAAAGATTAAGTGCTGTGTTTGAATGATATAGAGGAGGCGTTTTTAAACAAGACGTTCGAATAGTTTGTGAAAGCAGCTGGTAAGGGCAATAGGGCGATAGGATGTGCAAAGAGTTGAGTCCGTGTTTGGTTTAGGTATAGCTAGGAGAGAGGCGTGTAACCAGGATTGAGGGTATGTATGTGTAGTCCATGCGGTGTTGTAGGTGTTGAGTAGTGTGTGTAGTGCTGATGTTGGTAGGTGTTTGAAGAAAGAGTAGTGAATGTTGTCCGGTCCTACAGATGTGTTACCTGTCTGTGTGATTGCTAGTTGTAATTCTGTAAGTGTAAATCTAGTGTTGTAGAGGTGTGTGCGTGTGTGTCTGATTGGGGGTTGGGGGTTTCGTGCCAGTGTAGATGATCTATGATGGTAGTGGTCTGCGAATATGTTTGCTATTGTTTGGGAGTCTGTTGTGATGTTGTTGTTGTGTCTAAGTGTGATGGCTTTGATTGGAGGTCGTTGTCGGTGTTGAAAGGTTTTCAAAAGTGTCCAAATTTCGCCTAGAGGTGTAAATCTATTAAATTTAGTGCTGAATGCGTTCCAAGAAGTCTTTTTTGCGTCTTTGATGATAGTCTTACATTGTGTTCTGAGTTGTTTATATGTTGCTAGTGTGTCTGTTGTGCGGTGTCTTTCGTGTCTATGGCGTGCATGATTCCTCGCGCGGATCGCCCGGTGGCAGTTATCATTCCACCATGGAGCCGCGCGAGGTTTGTGTTGGCGTCGTGGTTTTGTTTGTGGTATGTCCTGGTGTGCTGTGATGTTGAGTATGTCTGCGAATTGTTCTGGTGATAATTGGGGTCTGTGGGCTGTTTGGATTGCTAAGGATTCTGAGAAAGGGTTCCAGGATGCTTTTTTGAGGTTCCACCGGCCTGGCTGAGGATTGGGTGGGCCGGTGGTCGGGATTCGGTCAAAGGTAATGGTGATGGGTGCGTGGTCGCTAAAGTGTGGATCAGGGTCGGCTGTCCAGGACAGTGTAAGGGCTATGCGGGAAGAGGCAAGGGTGACATCTGGGGTTGTAGGCAGGAGGATCTGATAGGTACTAGGTAGGTTGGTGAGCCGGTGTTGAGTATTGTGAGATTATGTTGTGTATCTATTGCGGTGAGTATGTGTGCTCTGTGATCAGGTTGTCTTGTGCGGGTGTCCCATAGGGGGTGGTGTGAGTTGAAATCTCCGGTGAGAATAACAGGTGTGCGAATTTGGCCAAGTGCTTTATTTAATTCCGAAAGTGTTTCTGTGTTCCGCGAGGGTGGGTCGTAGATGTTGATGAGTGTGTAAGCTACGTTGTGTACATGAATTTCAGTTAGTAATATGTCTGCCGTGGTGTCGAAATGTATCAGGCGGTGAGGGGTCGTGTTCCTAATGTATGTGCATACACCGCCTGATCTGTGTGGGTTGTGTGTGTCCTGTCTGTGTATAGTGTATTGAGGAATGTGAAAGTGATATGGGTCGTGAGGTTTGAAGTGTGTTTCTTGAATGCATAGTGCTATAGGGTTTGTTTGTAGTGCATAGTGTTTGAATTCAGGCCAGTGTCCAATGAGTCCATGTGTGTTCCATTGTATTATTTTGTTCGTCATTTGTATGTGTTAGCGCGAGTGAGTGGGCGTTTAGGTGATGGTTGTTGTTTGGTTGTGCTCTTGGTTGGCCTGCGTGGTTGAGTGGTTGGTGGCGTCGCGTTTGGGGGGGGTCGTACTGACTGAGTCGGTTGCTCTGTGTTCTCGTTCCGTCTGCTCCTCCGGGTCTGTGTCCTGGTCTGTGCGTACGTGTGGTGTAGGTGGTCTGTCCAGTGTGTGTGTGGTGTGTGGGCTGCTCCGGATGTTGGTTGTGGTTCTGATGGCGGTGGTGGGCGGTAGGTAGGAGTAGATATGTTTTGGTGTGTTTCACGGTGGTTTGAAGGTCCTGGTGAACGTCCCGGGTGCGAGCGTGTTGTCAGTGGCGGGTACAGGTCGTTTGGTGTGGTGGTTGTTGTTGTTGTGTGCTCGGCTGTGTGCGACGAGCTGGCCACGCCGCCAGCGGGTCCAGGACCGACGCCCTGGCCCGGTACGGATCCATGCCCTCAAGGTGGATCCTGCGGAGCACCTCGCGCTCCGCCTTCCACCAAGGGCAGGACCCGTCCGAGGCCGCGTGGTCCCCCCCCCCGCAGGCTGCGCAACACAGCTCGCCGCTGTCGCACGTGTCCGTTGGGTGATTTTGTGCGCAGCGGCCGCATGTGGGTGTGTTGGCTCGGCACCCCCCCCCGCGGAGTGGCCGTAGCGTTGACAGTGCTTACAGCGCCGCGGGAGGGGTGCGCGAGGTGTTACGGGGTACCTACGGTACCCCGCTTTGATATGTGCTGGTGGTGTCCTTGTGGTGAACGTGAGTATTAGTAGATGATTTGTTGTGAAACCCGGCCTCGGGGGCGGCCGGTACACGGCGGAGACAGCCTGGTCCCCAAGCTTGAGGGCCAGTGTCTCCGCCGGTATACCGTCCAGCTCCCGGGCCAGGATAGTCCCCTGGCTGTTGTTGAGGTGTGTTGCAGGTGTGATCGTGATAGGTGTGTGTTTGATCTTTCTGATTTTAGTGAGTAAGTGACCGTCAGTTGAGTCATTTGCCTGTATCAGGAGCGCCCCGGATCTCAGTGTTTTGGCGTGTAGGGGCGCCCCTGTGTATTGGGAGATTTCTCCCTCCACCAGCCAGGGGTTCAGGGAGCTCATTGGCTCCCCGTCCCCCCGGCGGCAGATGAAAAAATATCCCGTGGGTGTTGGATTGGTGGTGATCATGTTCGTGTGGTGCTGGTAGAGTTTTGCTGTCAGGTGGTGTTGAAAAAAGATTGTAGCTGGCAGGTGAGTGGGACACTGTACACTCGACAAAAATGGCGGAGGGTAAAGAAGGGCGTGAAGAGAGCCAGACAGGTGTAACAGAGGGGGCAGATAAAGACAAAGAATACACAAAGAAATCAGAAACTGTGCTTGAAGGGAGCACAAATAGATAGATCAGATAAAGATCGTGCAGAGGACACTAGAGGGAAGATCGGGTGGGGGTTGGGGGGCTCCTGGGTGGGGGGAGTGGCAGCACCGCCGGACTAACCTTGTTGTAATCCGGCCTGAAGGTAGGTGTAGCTGGAGTCTAGATGAAAGCACTGCACTGAAGAGGTCTTGTAGAGGTAGATGTAGAGAAGCTGTCGGGCGCATAGATGCAGGAGAGAAGCTTGTAGAGGTGGTGTAGCGCTAGGTGTTAGAGAAGGCTGAGAAGTAGATCCGGAAGCTCGAAGTTGAAGGTAGCTGAAAATAGGTTAGCGGAGCGGGAAGGTAGTGTTTGTTTGTAAAGGTTGGGTTTGGATCGGTGCTTGTGGTCTCTGGCAGTGTGTATACGTGTGTTGGTGTAGGTGGTGGCTGGCGGGTGGCGGGTGGCTGGTGGCTGGTGGCTGGTGGCTGGTGGCAGGTGGCGGTTGGCTGGTGGCTGGTGGCTGGTGGCAGGCGTTGACTGGCGTCGACCGTTCCAACTTCGGTCTTCGGCCCGAGACTTCGTCCGCGTCTTCCTTCTTCTCCTCCGTCAACTCTTGAGGCCAATCACTCGTGGCTTACAAGCGTTGTGCGTGCGCAGCGTCAGACCGTAGGGTGCAGCGGTGCAAAACCAGAATGTGCTTTTCGTGTCGCCTGTAGGGGACATACTAGTGTTGAAGGCGGAGATCCGTTCTGCGCATGCGCAATTTCTTGTGAAAACACTTGATTTTGTTCGCATAGTGGCGCTCTTGGCGCAATCATCGCCGTATGACATGGATTACGTTTTCGCCCCATAATGGAGCTTGATGGCATCATATTCATTTTGTTGTAGACTAGGTGATATGGGAGTAGGTGATATTAGCTGTAACAAAATTTTTTCCTCATGAAAACGGACACAAGCCATAATGTTACGTGTGTTTTCACAGCAAGAGATGCCTGAGTGAGAAATATACCTGACCATGTGCTTTTTAGTATATTTAATTTTCCAACTAGCAGATAATACAGCGAGAAATTTCCTCAAATACCACAACATCTCAGAATCATTATAGGAATCTTTGAACATTCAAAATTGACCATACACATTATCAACCTGGGGATAGGGAGCATTCATCACACAATCCCAGTATTTAAATGTTAGTTTGCTGGATAAGCATACCCTGTCTAAATACCTACATGTTCAAATTCTGAAGCAGTGCTCAGATTTGTTTGATTTGGATGCCACATGCAAATGGTATGCCTATGCTTGTCATTTGTTTTGCAGGATTGTGGCAATATGGGTACCTACACACCATACCTGGTGACATTTTATTTGAAACATTTGCTGCAAGAGTGCATAACTTCCAGTATTGCTGTACTTTAAGGCATTCACAGCACATGTTTTGGATGTATTTTAACCCCATAAAGAAAACAGAAGATATGTTTTGTTAGCTTCAGGTATATCAGTTTTTGTTCTGCAAAACTTTGCAGATTATTTTTTCATTTTCATTTCTGTATGACCAATACATTCTTCTGTAAATGTTTACATGTCAGTGGCAGGCAATAATGGGGCTTTGAGTTTGGTAACATTCCAAGAATAATTACATTGTGAGTGATGATGGAGCATAAATTAACCTAACCCAGCTTAACCTCTTGTCAGAAGAAATCGTCTTAACATCGAATTGGCTAAATGGCAGCCAAGGTATCCTAAAGCCAAAATCATCTTTAAAATGTTTAAAAAAAAAAGTTATTGTAGTTTAAGGCACCCATGACAAGTTTTATACACATTTCACCCTTATGAAGCACACAAAGGGTTAAGCTAAGCAAGGTGTGTATGCTGGGTAAATTTTCAAGGTTTTTAACATTTAAAAAATTGAGCTTTCTTCTTTTCAAAAAACTTTAGGCTAGGTTAGTTAGGAAAAATGGTTGAATATTTTTCATTTTCTTAATTTGTTTTTCTAAAGCGACAATCAGGCATGGATAAGTTACCTTAGGTTACATTATTAGGCTTGTTAACTTGTATGCTATTTAGGTTTTCTCAGGCAATGTTATAATATCTCATTTTAGCATACATTTTACATTGCAATATCTGCATGAAAAAAAAAACATTTTTGGTATGATTGTGCTTGTCAAATGATGAGTAATTATTGCCAGAGGAAATGCTTGGTCACACTGTCATAATCATGTTGACAAACGTATTGGAGAAATTCCAGGAATTGAGAAACTATTATAATACACATATTTTCCAAAGTTTTGTCTTACCTCATTGATCTTGCTAATTAATTCACAAGGAATAAATACTTAAAAATTGCAAGTCACAATACCTACGGTATGCATAAGTATTGTACATATGTATTTTCCCTTTAGGTAATTTTGTAATTGTTGGTTTTTCCTCACGGTAATATTTGGAAAGGTAGTTAGCATGATGCGACCAGTCATTTCCTTTGCAATTTGATATTTCTTAGTTAGCAGAAAAAGTAACACCATAAAAAGGAGCTTTGGGTTGGGTCCTATATCATACCAAATAATGCTAATTAAAAGGAAAATGCAACCTGGTCTAGACTAACCTAGACCAACTTCTCATGTAAGTTTTTTTTTAGGAAGATGGAGAAAACAACATTTTGTCTTCTGAAACATCAAATTAAAAACCTACCCTGAACTAACATCATATTGAAGAACAGAAGGAACTTGAGGAACCAAGGACAATTTTTGCAACTTAAAAAATTGACTAAACCTAACCTAACACCTTTATTTGCCTAGTGCATGTAACATATGCCTAAACCTGTCTTTTGAATATCTTAAAACCCAATAATACTGTATATACAGGTTGTGTTAATAGGAGAAAGTATTAATGATGCCAAACACCAGTGTGGAATATTGTTCCCTTGGTTTGCCATTCACCAAATCTGAATGACTCAGGCATTGGTGTTGAATGTGAATATCAGTAAATGTGTTGTTCAAGGCTGTTGCAGAATATGAAGAAAAGTCAAAACAAACTACATTTATTACCATAATCACCACGAGGTGACCACTCATTTTTATCATGAATCCCATATTCTTAAGTGACGAACCAAAGAATACAGAAAATTCAACTTTGTGTGTTGCAGATTATGCTGAAAATTACAGTAAGATATTAGAAAAACCTATAAAGCTAACCGACTGATCCTAGATCGTTTGCTCTATGCTGATGTCTCATTCCCTCCACAATAATAATGTTGGATCCCTCGCTGCCTAATCATGATTGATAGCATAAAGTCAACATCACTTCAAAGTCAATGGTTCTTAAGGGTTCAAAAACAACTTCCACCATTTGAGTGCGCTGGTGTACCCTTAGATCAGAGCTTCAGCTGCGCGACAGTTCAGAATGATTCTCTCGGACCACCCTGGTGGATTGAGCGAGGTATGAACATTTCATTTACCCAACAATAACTGAATAAGCGACAAGAGTTAGACACTCCCGAGGAGGCTCAGCGTCTTCATAAATCCAAAGGGTGTGGAATCTCACCAACCTTCAAGTCGTGGCGGGGCGCCGAGCCTGTGATTCCATTGATGACGTTTCATTGATGAACAGCACACAAGTGCCCCACATTTTAGCAGTTGCAGGACATCTTAGTGACATCATGCATGGGTGTCGTGATGGACATTGGATGGGGTAGAGACAGCACGGGAGGGGCTTTTAAGTTCTTTTTATGCAGAGTAATTCTGCAAAATACTCATTTTATATAACCATTTTAATGATTAAATTACATAAAGCTTCGAGCGACCAGGCCCCTAGGACTCAAATATGCTATGTTAGCTGCTATAGATAGGCGTGCCCGCTTTCAGTCATTCAACACTCCCACTCTTATAATTTATATTGGGTCGGAGTATGGTGGGCTTTGATGGTAAGCCTGCATACGTTAAAGGACGTGACCTCTTAGTCAAAGTGAATGTCGCCTGGGCCACATTCACCAGAGGCATAGGGACGTCTCAAAAAGTGTGCATGTGTGTGTGGAAGGGGGGGGGGGCAAAACCCCTGAGCCATGAAAAGTGGGGAACCATACCACTTCTCAAATGTTTCCACACCTATGATGTTTACTCGTCTTGCCGATGCCGGTGGATTCAGTAACAGTGGAAATGGCGAGGGCAGTGGCATATCCAAGGGGGATAAAAGAAAACAAAAACCATTCTTGGTTTAGGGTATTTTATAACATCATGTTTAGGTCCTACCGTACCCAGATGTGAGTATTATAACAATTCGCATTAATTTGCATACCACTCGATCCGACTCAAAACAGGCTGGCTGTACCCACCCTTCGCGGTGAAGGCGGAGACAAACATTTGCCTTCGCATGTGGTGACTGTAGCATTATCTGATATATATATATATATATATATATATATATATATATATATATATATATATATATATATGATGCTGCTTGGTAAATAATGCCTTTAAGACCAGGTTTGTTTCATATGAAAGAAGAAACAAATAAGTAAAGTCCTGTACACCAGCACCCTTATCATCTGCACCAAATGGACATTGTCCTCGCATACATCGTTGCGGTGTTATTTCATCTTTAATCAAATTTGACGATGCATAGCGACAGTGTCAGTTGATCAGGAATACCTTCATTGAAACGAGGGATCAATTTTGAATGAGTTCCAGGGGGTATTTTTAGTTCCTACCATCCTTTGATCAAAATATTAAATTTCACATGCGACCACATCATGCTTCCGGCGTTCCCCATGCTTAAGCTATAGGGAAATCCGGTGACCTGATAACCTTAGAACAAAATTGACGATTACTAACGACCATTATTCTGGAGTCTAAGGGGCATCAGCTGATACGGAAATTATGAATGTATCCATCACAGGTGGGGCAGAATCTGTAGATAGCATACTTTCTTTGTTTTTGACAATTATCTTCAAGATTTCGCATCTAGCGGCCGCGGCCACCATGCAACCCAATGGTATGCTTACAGTTCGAACATCTGCCGCTAGGTGCAAACGAAGCGCCACCAGTAGCGTGGCCGCGCACGTCCCCTATCGCGGGGAGAACAGATGAGAACTGGCGCGGTGGACAGCTGATTTCAAGCCTCACGGGATAAGCGCAGCACCACGGCATTCCCTCACGATATATCGAAGCTTGACGTTACGCCAATAACGGCTGACGATACGTCACGTCACGTCACTCCACAGCCCAACGTTGCATTCAGTCCCATCAGAGCCTAACTTCACGTCACGTCGCGTCACATCCAGACTTCACGTATCGTCACGTCACAGACCAACGTCACATCACGTCGCGTCAAATCCCGATGTCACGTCCCATCACTTCCCAGCCCAACGTCATGTCACGTTGCGTCACATCCCGATACCACGTCACGTCACGTCGCGTCACAGCCAGAAGTCGTGGCATATCATGCTCACTCAGTCCATCAAATCTGTCGCTCATTTGGTAGTTATGCCCGTGTCTAAAACTGAAACTAGAAGCGGAACCGACCGGAACCGGAACAAGTGGCTGGAGACTGTCACAAACTTCCAGGATCGAGTCAGTAAGTTCTTCTCGTTGACGGACGGCTTCTCCTGAAGGCCTGAATAGACGCAATTCGGAGTGCTTTTGAAGAGAGAATGATTGATGATACCATGACAAGTTTGCACTGATAAAGGTAAATCCGGTGACCCCACGCGGGGAGCGATGGGATCACCGATCGCCTGGCAAGGAAGGCGACACCACGCGGGAGCGATGGGATCACTGGTCGCCTGGCAAGGAAGGCGACACCACGCGGGAGCGATGGGATCACTGGTCGCCTGCCAATGAAGGCGACACCACGCGGGGAGCGATGGGTTCACTGGTCGCCTGCCAAGGGAGGCGACACCACGCGGGAGCGATGGGATCACTGGTCGCCTGCAAATGAAGGCGACACCATGCGGGGAGCGATGGGATCACTGGTCGCCTGCCAAGGGAGGCGACACCACGCGGGAGCGATGGGATCACTGGTCGCCTGGCAAGGAATGCGACACCACGCGGAGAGCGATGGGATCACTGGTCGCCTGGCAAGGAAGGCGACACCACGCGGGAGCGATGGGATCACTGGCCGCCCGCCCGCCCATGAAATGTGAATCTCCATGGTGGTCATTGAGAGCCACCGGAGGTAAGCATAAACGCTTGTTCATGGCGCTGTGATGAGAAACACAAATGGCGAGCATTAAGTTGACTTACGAAGTTGGCAGTACACTAAAGTGATGGCCAGACTCAATTGAGACAAACGATGACGCTCTTGAATGATCAATCTGCCGTACGTTGTATCGTGCTGGAGGGAATATTGACGAAGAATGGACGTCACATTGTGCACGCATAAATGTACCTCATCTCCAGGCGCCTCGAAGTAGTGGCTAATTTTGAGCGGAAGTCTGCGACACTCGGTTCGGTAACGCTCATTACTTCACACTATATTTGACATGTTTCACTATATAGCGAAGTCAACAGCTAGTGACATTCCAAAAGTCAGGTCATATGCATTGCACACATGCACGTGATAATCTCCACTGCGTAAGGTATACTGAAGGCATGAAGATCTATCCGAGAACACGTTTGGAGACACGCCGCCGGTCGTGGAATTCCGTGGCAGAAGCTGTTCATTTCCTCGGCCAGCGCAGCACGTTTGGCGACGTGACGTGGAGATCTTGCCACAGTGCATCCCAGAGATGAGCCATGCAGTGGGTGTGCCGCTGAGATTTCGACCGAGGAAGCCCTACAATGGCACGGTCCGAAAGTGTTCGCCTCCAGCGTGTGTCGTTCTAGCAGATTAATGGCAGCCTAACGGTAGGCTGCCCGGGGTGCTGTTAACTTTCGCCCATGCAGTTTTGATGCGGCCCCTGTCGTAGGGTTTTCCCACGATCACATAAAAATGGTGCCCGTAAGCGCATCGCCACTTGGTGCAACTGATTGAGCGTCCTTTGCCGATCTAACAGTATACATTATTTCAAGATGCATGTGATATTTAAGTGTGGCATAATGGGATGTATCCCGCATGTGAACATGCAAAGCATTTTGGCCAAAAGACGCAAATTATCGGCAATTAACCTCACTTGTTACCCCAAGACGCGAAACATGAGCATAGTAGAACGATGGACAACTCCGCTAATGAATTTCCACACAACATTAAAATTGTCGAGGTCACTCAAGGTCATTCACCTATCCTGAGCCCAGGTGGCTCCTATCGGCTTTTGAGTCGCTCCGGGGTTAATGTGGACGCTGAAGCTGCAGTTATTGTCCATTTTGATCTTTGGATGCAGGAAAATAGTAAGTTCGTGCAATGGATACGAATTAAAAAAATAGCGCTTTCGCCTCATCTAATCCTTGGTATTTTGTTCAAAATGCAACATATTGTATACAATCAGCATCCCAACACATTGAGCAATGCTATATCAAACGATATTATCGGTTATAAGTAATGGGTTATTCTTTATTGGTACATACTATTGGTTTTATGCGGCGGATTTTGTTAACGGAAAGCGCTCATTTTGCTATAAAAAATGTTTTCCTTGGTAGCTAACCGGTAGCTCCGAGTATACTAGTGCAGGCGAAGTCTCGATCGCCAACTATCACCGCACGCTACATGCTGGTCGTGGTGGTGGTGGATTGGAGTTTAGGGGCGCGTCGACATCAAGGGTCATTTTGCGCCCATACATGCTGGTCGTTTTGCTGCGTGCCATTGGCACTCCCCGTTTGTAAACTGTAGAGGGTTTCGACAACCCTCCTTGCGGCTGGACAGGTGGCAGGATGTGGTGCGCCGTCCAGGGCCAGACCATATTCGGGCTTCAATTAAAACCCGATTGGTGAATTTACGATCAAAACAGAGACGGGACCACGCACTAAGCGTAAATGATGGTCGTAACCCAGTCGGCCTGAGTCTCTATAGTACGCCGTAAAGAGACCGCACGCAAACACCGTTCACCGCACAAGGTGGCCAGATGATAAGCAATAAGCAGCTCCTTATGTATATGCAGATCTGATAACGACTGCAATTTGCATGCCGTGAAAATTGGCTGGGCTGTGGCGGTGCAAGTATATCTCTACTACCTGAGCACACGGACACAAACAAAAAAACTAGAGCATATGGATGTTCACGAACATCGATATTATGGTGGGGCCTCCATAAGCCTGTCGATACTGCCTCGGAGCGTCGAGATCAGGCAAACGACCTCCATAAGCCTGTCGATACCTCCTCGGAGCGGGTGCAAACCCACACGAACGCCGCCACGGGCTACCATCCCGCACATGCATACACCAGCAATGGCCCCATGCAATATCGCCGGCGGCTCTGTCTTTGATCAGCAGTGCTCCTCCGCTCCCTGACAAGCAGGAGGCGGCTGCCCGATGACGGCACCTCGGCCGGGGCGCATTGTCTTCGGCCCCGTCGAACGTCCGCCCGCCATTGTGTTCGACACGTAGCCGACGGCCGGCCCGGTTCGTGCTCCGCCCTGCCACAGGTGCCGACGAAATATACGACGACTGCCGCACCGGTCCATACGTCCTGCACGCCGACCGTAAAACAGCTATCGTGCCTAACGAGCCGACATGTTTGCCAGCGCTGTCTTCCATGCACGTCTCACTCGGCATGCAAATGGACGTAAGCACGAGCTGAGGCACCGCGCAACTGGACCCTCTGGCGCCGCGCAACTGCACCTTCTGGCTCCGCGCAACTGCACCCTCTGGCGCCGCGCAGCGCCCAGGCGACGTGGCCAACGCTGAGAAAGTTTGTCAAGAGGTTCGTCTCCGATGCTCTGACCTGAACGGCGGTGGCCGTACGGTACATGAAGCGCAGCTACCGAGCTTAGCAGGGCCCACTGCCGTCAAAATTTGGCGTCGTAGTGATCGGAGAGTCGATCGAGATATCCAAATTGCTCGCACGCAAGTGTGCTGAAGTTTCCATCAACAGTACACGTGGGCCCGGGACCCCCGCTGTGACCTTGTCCCCCCACTTTCAACATGAACACTTTGATTCCTAGAGCCGTAAGCCTTCTTGGATGCGGCAGAAAATATATCTGCTGCATTCCAACAGGTATTTATTTACCACATCAGGCACGGCGATCGCGCCTGTCGAACATTCTACAACACCGGCATGTGCATCACGCTGTATGTGTCCAGCACAAAATCGAATTATGGCAGGCATGTAATCAATTCATCTCGTGCCATTTTATGAGGCACATGGGCCTGCATGTAACTTGATTGTAAGCAATTTGTGCCAAGTTCCAACCACCATGAGTAATTTGTTTGGACACCAATTGCATCAACGTTGTCGAGGATCTTCCAACCCGTTTCAGAATTGGGGATGTTTTGTTATTGTATTCAGCTCGTATGTGTCTTGGATTGCGAGAGAGACCCGCGAAGATTTCCATGATGTCTGGCAGGTTTGCCAGGTAAAAAGATGGATCCATTTCGATAACAACAGGTAACAACAAACCTTCACATCCCTGTCATTCCCGGTGAAAAATTAAATATTCCATCATCGTTCAATAAGTCACGACATATATATATATATATATACATATATATATATATATATATATATATATATATATATATATATATATATATATATATATGCAATGCTTCACATCCTACATGAATCAAGGTAGGATGGTCGCTTAAATCAATTTAGATCATGGTCATGCGCTGCCACCGAAGAAAATGAACGGGAATGCAAACAATATAGCACAACATAGAACGTTTTGTTTCATATGACTCGGAACGAATTGACCTAGGGGCTACGGTTAAAACATTCGCACAGGAAAGATGTCACAATAGCCTTTAGCCATCCTCCTAAATTGATATTCCTAGCTTTCATACGTGTTTTATATATATATATATATATATATATATATATATATATATATATATATATATATATATATATATATATATATATATATATATATAGGGCGGAAGTCGGTCCCTTTGGTGGGTATGTGGAATGTGTAGATTTGGGGGTTACGCTCATGCACTTCCTAAACTGTTTTATTTATGGAATAACTATGCCATGACTTCGAACATATTGTGTTCAATACTTACCAAATGACTTGAGTAGCACGCACCGAGTATTACTGTCACATTCACAAACGCGCAATATCTTTCCAGCATGCAAATTGTATGATACCTCGAAACAAGCTGAGCCGCATGCACTTGGTACAACAGCGCATTTGCTAGTGTAACTACGGAACATGCGCATTTAGCTGTATTAATGCTGGGCGACACAGATGTATGTGGATCGATTTATGTAAGTTTAGAAAACAAACTCAACTAACTTCGTCCGTTGCGAAATGGAATCTCTTGTGGAACAGCCGACTTGGGAACAAAAGACATGCCTGAGAGACGGGAACGGTGTGCGAAGGCAATGAGAGAGTGCTGACACATCAGGCAAAACCTGCGTTTCGCTCAGGTTTCAGCGTGTCAAGGCTAGTACAGACATTCAACCTTCACCCGCCGCACCAATAATCTGCTCGGTGTGTCATGTGTGGCTTCACCACGTAATTAACCCGTCCCGTCTCGGGGGGGGTCTTCAACCGCCCCCATCAGGTTCTTCGCGGATAGCGGACGAACGGCGCGCGGCAGCGCGCCCAAATTCGGCATACCCTTTCCCACATCAGTTTGACATGCTTATTCAAAAATTTTATGTCAGGTCATCTAGGGTCAATGAGTTAGTCAAGGTAAAGTGAGGTCACCTCCAAAAACGTCCAACCAGTCGTTACGCTTTAACGGATGCAGATATTTTAATGAAACTATCAGCGTTTGCTTATCTTTACAGATGCAACAAAACGTATGAGTTGAATTTTTTTTGTCGTTTTTCACTACATACAAATTTTGCGTATTTGCCATATTGCAGTTCAAATGCAGGATTCTGGCCAAAATAAGCATTTTTTATTAGGGAAAGTTTACTTCCAACAACGTTTCTCGATCTGCTCTACCTATTGGAAAAGGAAAATTAAAGAAAACTTGAAAACGCAACATTTTGAAATTTCGAAAACAAATATTTGGTGGGGGGGGGGGGAATTATAGCCCTGGTCGATTTCGCTGTCCCTTTCTCATTGCAAATACATTTTGTTTTTCATATATCCTCCAAAGTGAACTCCCCAGGGTCAAAAATAATGAAAGTCGTGAAAAGTCGTGAAAATCTAGCCCCTGGTAACGTCACGTTTGGGGGATTTTTTTGGGGGGTGGACCCGGACCCTACTCATCGAGCGCTTTCCGATGACCCCTCTTTCGTTTTCGTGCGATGCTTGGTTTGGATTTTAGAGTGGGGGTCTTCAACCGCCCCCCTCCCCGAGACGGGGTGTGAGGATTTGACCGGAAAGACGGCGCGGGTTAACATTCACGTCAGTCGAATTACAAGTGTTCCGCCTCGGAGGCTGCACAAGGAAGGCCTGAGCTCCAAACCCGTCATTGTCGTGTTGTGCGGTCACGGACCACCTCGGTCACGGACCACCTAGTAATGGACCATCTCAGTCCCGGACCACCTCGGCCACGGACTACCTCGGTCACGGACCACCTTGGTCACGGACCACCTCGGTTCCGGACCACCTCGGGCACGGACTACCTCGGCCACGGACCACCTCGATCACGGATTACCTCAGTTACGGACCACCTCGATCACGGACCACCTGACCATGGACCACCTAGGTTACGGACCAACTCAGTCACGGACCACCTGAGTCACGGATCACCTTGGTCACAAACCACCTTGGTCACGGACTATCTCGGTCACTGACCACCTCCATCCGGGACCACCTCACTGGAGCATGACTCGACGTATTATGTACGTCCTCCGACGATATGTGCACACTGACCAGTTGATGGGAAATGCGCTCCGCGTACATCGATACTCACCCACATCGATTCTGTTTGAACTTCAAACGTCAGGGTGAGTTTTACGAAACAAAACAAGCATGTCATTTACATAGCGTAGACAAAGGTGGATATCGGCAAACATTTTCATCAGGTACTACATATAACGCGGTTGGCATAGCATTTTCCTGAAAAAAAAAATGCGTTGGCTCAGGTCCCTTTGACTATCCCTGACCATTGCAGGACGATTATGGAGTAATACTAACGAAGCCAGAAGTGCAAATGTAAAGATGCATGGGTTATGTCGGCATAGACGACTAACATGGGGTATGTCGGTAAAAGACGATCGTGAAGTTGTGGATTAACAACATGACACGGCTAACATACTGTGCTTTTTGGATCATATAGATTTAGGAATGTTCTTCTAAGTTATACGTATTGATATTTAATAAGCACGTGCATAATGATTAATTGCCAATGAGCATCAAGGTTACGTGGTTGATATTCGAATAGCCGACAACGAATACGAAAATCAAGCTTTTTATGCTTCACCGACCACTTGCCTTACTAATGTTGTTGTAAAGCGGCGACCCTGCCGTCCTCCTGAGCGTGAGCCTGACATGACCCGCACGTGGTCGCCGACACTGCTGTCCTCCTGAGCGTGAGCCTGACATGACCCGCACGTGGTCGCCGACACTGCTGTCCTCCTGAGCGTGTGCCTGACATGACCCGCACGTGGCCGACTTCGCACCCAGTAGTTCAGATGAAGCGATCAATTCATGCCAGTCGGCAAGTGTTTCGGCGTTGTTTTGCGCACTGCGCCCGTTGGTGGCGATGCTGATGTAGATGCTGACCTCTTCGGCAGAATCGGCCGGAGACGTTCCATCAGCCACGTGAGTCGAGACTCCCTCGGCTACCGTGCGGATCGAGATTCCCCGACAGACAAAATGTCCTCGACTGATGCGGGATAGAGGTTCCCTCGACTGATGCGTGGGTCCAGAATCTTTCCATAGCAGCATAGATCGAAATTCCCTCGACAGATGTGAGGGTCTATATCTCTTCGACAGATATGCTGATGTCGTATCCCCGAGCATCCGTGAGGGCTGAACAGCTGGCTCAGCAGCGGGCTCAGCAACGGGCTCGTCAGCTGGCTCATCAGCTGGCTCATCAGCGGGCTCATCAGCTGGCTCAGCAACGGGCTCGTCAGCTGGCTCATCAGCTGGCTCAGCAGCGGGCTCGTCAGCTGGCTCAGCGGTATCCTCAGCAGCAGCAGCCTCAGCCGCGGGCTCAGCGGCGGGGTGATCGGCGACTCGTATCTTCACGTGTGGCCGCCGTTGGAGCCCACCTGAGCTGGCGCGAGCCGTGATGTGTCTGCACGTACGGCACGTGCGCGAGATGGCCGAGCCAGATACCGCCCGGCCCGAACACAATAGACGGGTGATGTCTTGGAGACGACACCGCTATGCGCCCGCAAAGCCGTGTTAACATGGACATCCCGACCGTGACATGCCGCACGGATGTGCGGAATTCTTCGATCGAATGCCTTGCAAATCACCACCGCAGGTGGACTGTGGCGATCTTGGGATGCAATGCGGCGTCAGCGGCAATCCGCCACTCTTCCGTCGTGTATGTCCGCTGAAAACCCATGCCAGTCGCTGATCCCACCTCCGATCCACGAACACCAAAACCACCACACGTACACGAGTCTCCAGCACCGCCACACATACACGAGCCTCCAGCACCACCACACATACACGAGCCTCCAGCACCACCACACATACACGAGCCTCCAGCACCATCACACATACACGAGCCTCCAGCACCACCACACGTACACGAGTCTCCAGCACCACCACACATACACGAGCCTCCAGCACCACCACACATACACGAGCCTCCAGCACCACCACACATACACGAGCCTCCAGCACCACCACACATACACGAGTCTCCAGCACCATCACACGTACACGAGTCTCCAGCACCACCACACATACACGAGCCTCCAGCACCACCACACATACACGAGCCTCCAGCACCACCACACATACACAAGCCTCCAGCACCACCACACATACACGAGTCTCCAGCACCATCACACGTACACGAGTCTCCAGCACCACCACACATACACGAGCCTCCAGCACCACCACACATACACGAGTATCCAGCACCATCACACGTACACGAGTCTCCAGCACCACCACACATACACGAGCCTCCAGCACCACCACACATACACGAGCCTCCAGCACCACCACGCATACACGAGCCTCCAGCACCATCACACATACACGAGCCTCCAGCACCACCACACATGATGGTGCTGGAGGCTCAAAATCCCTAACAATACGCAGCCAAGAGCCCTAGAGGTCATCACTGACCCACGAGCACCAAGGTCGCCACTGATGCACTAGCGGCCCTGTCCCCATTCACTCCAAAACCACTTCCAATCTAGAACCTCCCACCATTATCAATAATTCACCGACCCGCGCCGGCGTTCGCAGCCGATCAGTTTTCGGCGGTGGTGGAGAGTGCCGTGAGATGGCATTGGCACCGTCCCGTGTCCAGACGACCCTTGGATGGTAACGGGGGCGGCGTGAGATGTCACTGGTACTATCCCATGTCCAGACGACCCTTGGATGGCAGCGGGGAGCGCCGAATGTCGCACACGTCGTCACCACAGCCACGTGAGATGTCACCGGCACCGGCCGGCGCCCGGACGCCCATCGGGTGGAGCCGCTCTCGCGGATCATAACCTGGACAGCCGTCACGCGCGACCCTTGACCAGGTGGCCGGCTCCACTGGGCTGGCCCGGCGCCCTCGCCGGCACAGCACTGTAATTGTCAGCGTCCGGGCAGGCTCAATTAGACAGAGGACGCGGGCGACATATGCGAAGTCGCCCAATCGATGTCAACACTGTAGGCCTGGCTTTAATTAAACAATACATGGCTGTGTGGTCAGCGATTGGAGTGTAATGATGGATCGACACTGCTGAATTGAAACAACTCAATGTTGCCTTTAATAAAAGAAGATAGGGAGTGGGTGCTAGAAATAAGCTACAACAACAAAAGAAGTTTGTTGAAAGCTATTCATTTGCAGCAATCCAAGGTGCTGAGATGTCTATCTTCTGACGTATCTTATATATCAAATAAGGTGGCCAGAGGCTCCACAGCTATCTCACAATCTAGCCCAGTCACGCAAATTCACCAAGTCTACACCAACGCATGCTAGCATTTTCTCCGATACCGTGTTTCTGACAGCATCCGAAACAGCATGTCAAGCACCCGTTATCACGAGTATAAGTGCCTGTTATCACGAGTAACATTCAAATTTTCACCACCGAATCTGACTCAACAGAAACACAACAGAAACACAACTCCATCACTGCGCGGAGCTCAGATGCGATTCAGAACGTGCGATACCGACTAAACCGGCAGTCATGCAGAGTTTCCACCGAAACGGATGGTCACCATCTGACCGGATCATGGTCAGCCATGACTCGCCAATGAACCCAGTAAATGAGGTGTGAGGAAACCCACCTCGGGCTGGCCATGATTCGATGCCGCAATCACGGCGGCCAGGCTCTCGTCCCCCACCCCGTGGCACCAGATAGCGTGCAGGCCATTATCCGCTGTCTCGGCGCGACCGACCGCTTCGATTGGCTTCGTGACACACGGTCGGTGTGGGCATTCACCAGATGTAGCCGCTGTTGGGCTGTGGCGCACCGGGGGGGGGGGGCAGGGGGTTCAGCCCCCCCATGAGACCAAAGTGACCTTTCGACCGAAAAGTGCCCTCTTGGCCGGAATGTCCCAGATTTAGCCAAATAAATTCCTACCTTATGTGCCCCGCCTGTGCCAAATGTGCCCTTTGAGCCCAAAACTGCCCTTTTGGCCTAAAAATGACATTCCCTGTGCTATTTCCTGTCCTATGCAGCATGAAAAAATTCAGCCCCCCCCGATCAACAAACCTTCCAGTGTGCCCCGGGCCGCAAAGTGCCCTTTTGAAGCCGGTCAAGTGCCCTTTTCGGTCCGGGCCCCCCCATGAAAAAATCCTGGGTTCGCGCCTGGCCGTACCCACTGGTCTCAGGGTACTGACACTGATGGTGGCCGAGGCTGAGCCGTGCCCACGGGTCTCAGGGTACTGACACTGATGGTGGCCGAGGCTGAGCCGTGCCCACGGGTCTCAAGGTACTGACACTGATGGTGGCCGAGGCTGAACCGTACCCACGGGTCTCAGGGTACTGACACTGATGGTGGCCGAGGCTGAGCCGTACCCACGGGCCTCAGGGTACTGACACTGATGGTGGCCGAGGCTGAGCCGTACCCACGGCTCTCAAAGTACTATGGTCAGGCTGCTGTGCCCGAGCAGTCTGCTCCCATGTATATGGTTCGAAAGTTAATACAGGTAGTCCGGGCCGGTTCGGCCTGACCGTCACGCTTTAAACATGTATGTAGGAACCGTTTCATTATAGCGTTCTACATTGGAAATTCTCCACTCAGAGCCATATGTGCTGTGTTTATTTTCATTGGCGCTTTTTCTGTAATCTTCTTCATGAAGTGCCCGTAATAGTTGTGCACCAGAAAGGTTCGCGGCGGCATTTATGCACTTGAACAACGTTCGATCGCGATTCGAAATGCAAGACAGTAGTCTAGTCATTAATTATTAGTGGAGCATATTCTATAAAGTAATTATATTAAAGTATATTACAGTGCAGCAAAGCAAAGAATATTCTATAAATTATATAAAGAAATTATGTTAAAAAACTATTCTAGTAAAGTAATTCTAACTTCCTCACCTGGAGCCAAATCTGCTCTTCTCATTTTGAAATGTCCCAACCTTCGTCGGGATATGGACCCGGAAGTACTCTTAATATGTGTTCAAAGAACAGGGATCACGGTGACATGCCGATGTGCGGACAGCTAACCACGTAACTCACAGGGCAGTCGGTGCTCGACATCCACCCCGGGCGGCAAATGGACGGAGCCAGCCATGCGCCTGGCACCGCGTCGGGCACTCGCCATGGTCCCGGCTGGCAGCTGGACACACCTAACCATAGGCCTGGTGCCACAGGCAGCGCTGGTCATGGTCCCGGGTGGCAGCTGGACACAGCTAACCATAGGCCTGGTGCCACAGGCAGCGCTGGTCATGGTCCCGGGTGGCAGCTGGACACAGCTAACCATAGGCCTGGTGCCACAGGCAGCGCTGGTCATGGTCCCGGGTAGCAGCTGGGCACAGCTAACCATAGGCCTGGTACCACAGGCAGCGCTGGTCATGGTCCCGGGTGGCAGCTGGACACAGCTAACCATAGGCCCGGTGCCACAGGCAGCGCTGGTCATGGTCCCGGGTGGCAGCTGGACACAGCTAACCGTAGGCCTGGTGCCACAGGCAGCGCTGGTCATGGTCGCGGGTGGCAAACAAGTGAAGTCTTTGGCTTGCATCCAGATGTATCGGTTCCAGGGCCAGGGGGGATGATGCTTTTATTTCTGCTCTATGCAATGCGACTTTGTGAATATGTTACGTCCTAACTCAGCTTAGTTTTGGATGAAGTTAGTTAGTTATTAGGGCTTAAGGGAGTTTTGGATGAAGGGTGTCATAGAAAAATAGCGTTGTTTGGAAGAACACAAGCTTACGCCCATTTTAACATTTTGTATAGACTTTCCCCAGCAGCATCATCAAATCCAGGCGATATCGAGACGAGCGCAACAGGTTCATCAACAACTCTGTTTCGCTCTCCAAACTGTTCTGAACGTCACCAATCACGATTGCCTGTCACTCTTCCCTCTGCGGCTGTCACAGAAGTCACCGTCCACAAATCCGAGTTTCCCCCGTCGCCTCGCCGCAGTCTCCGAGATGTCGTGAAGCTCAGCCACCGACTTTCTTGAAATTGAGTTCCACGATCCCACGCCCTTTGAACAAGCTTCACAACTCGGATCCCACCAGCAAACAACTTGTGTGCATGTCCAATCGCGGCAACTCGGAGTTCAAGCTGAGTTTGACACATCCCAGACCGATGCATGTCTTGGACAGAACGACGAGATGGAGAACGCCGAGATGAGGTTAGCATGCTACTAGCGTGTCTGCTGGATTCCAGGCGATCGCACTGACCGTGCCGGCCATGCAGAGGTGCAGCCGTCACGACCGTGCTGATATGAGGGTGTGGCTCCGCACCGAGCTCGATTGGACACGCGGACGATCGATCGGGCCGTCCCAGCATGCGGAGCGCCACACTGGCTGCAGCAGGCGGATGCTGCAGGCCAATCTTGCAGGCAAATGCTGCAGGCGAATGCTGCAGGCGAATGCTACAGGCGAATGCTGCAGGCGAATGCTGCAGGCGAATGCTGCAGGCGAATGCTGCAGGCGAATGCTGCAGGCGAATGTAAGGCGCACGTCAGCTGTCTCGCCTGACATGTTGGTTAGATAAGACAACGAAGACGAGGGTCTATTTGACGTTGCTGACATGATCCTAGAGATGTCAATATTGTCAAATTCATGAGAGAAATAAATGCAGCCAGAATATTTCGGAGGTCACTGATCCAACGCCACTGCGTAAGCGCATGTAGTGTCGAAGTAAATGGACAAAGGCAAGAAGAGCAAAATACTGAATCAACAGTGACGCCAGGCATCTCCGTGGGTTAATGCATGTACTGCTGTCTGGACAATGCACGAAATACGATTAGTGATATATAGATAGCGCCCCGATATGCTTTGCACAATACAGCAGAGGCGCATGTTGTCCAACGTACGACGCAATGACATGTATGGTGATATCCGCTTTGAGGTTTGCAAATCGTGGCAAGCAGGCGCAGTGATGCTTCAGCCATAATCGAGCCGATTCGACCTGATGGGTTCACTTCAGTCAATAGCAAGACTATAATGAACGGATTGCCATTTCGCGAAAGCTTCAGCGTCAGCGACCGCACCAATGGTGACGCCAAACAAATGATGCATGACGTCAGTGGCCAAGCACGTGAACGGTCGGTGCGGGACTGCTTGTGGTGCCACACGCTCGGCCTACTGAGACCACCCCTGGCGCCGGAGTGTACCGGAGCTGTGACGGAGAGAGTGGCGGTGGCAGTAACAAGGCCAGCCAGCCGCTCTGCTGGGACAGGCCGACGGTCTCAACAGAAGCCTCCAGCGGCTCGGTGACGACGCCGTTTATGTGGCTGGTCTGTGCACGACTCAGAGCCCGTCCGTCAGCCGTACTGGGCGTTCGATACAACCCCGCAGCTGGTTTTGCGACACGGAAGAACGGTGTGGGTTAGCGCGACGCTACTGGACGCTGCCAATGGAGCGTCCGTTGCCGATTTTATGGATTAAGCGTTGAAGCTGTCGTGTCAAACTACTCGGCTGTAGCATCATAAGAGTTAGTATATGAGGCGTTCACACAAATCGCGAATTGTCGGCAATTAGCTTCACTAGTTGTCTCCAACATGATTATTTTGGATGTGGTAGGACGATTGACAACTCAGCTAACGTGTATCCATGTCTGGGGCCATTAAAGGTCATCGACCCAGCCTGCTCTCTGATGGCCTTTTTCGGCTTCTGGATACTCTAGGCTTAATTTTGATTCTGCAACTTAATTTAGTGTACATAATCACCGATGGGTTCCAGAAATTTGTAGTTTCCGCCACTGCTTCTGAAGTCTTTCGGAACGATGTCACCCTTCAACCCATTCGACGCTTCGCTCATTGGGATACATTTAAAAATAATAATTTTTGGTAGTCACCATGTTTCAATACCATCAGTGCCATGTGGATGTTCAACAACTAACTTTGAGTTCAAGTCGCTTGAAATCGCTCCTTTAGAAAAACACACGGTTTGGAAAGGTGTACGCGCTGCCATATACCACCTTCATCAAGAGGTACCCACTCTGTGGCTCTCTGGCGATTTTGAGCAAAATCACTGCTTTTGGCCTGTTTGAGCCATCAACGTAGATATCGGGAGGGGGACGGAGGTAACTGTTCTCAAACATTTTTCAGAGCACCGCCGAGATGCTCCATTATAGTAGCAAAGTGGGACTCCTTTGGAGTCGCAGGGCTCCGAAGGGATGACGTTAATAGAGCTGATAAGACTCTTTCGAACACACAGCGCACTCCACATTGTGAATCTGGATGTCCATTTCCGAGCTAAGATGTCCGTCCATCGGAATCAGCCAGGCGCTTCACTGGGTTCTACAGCAATTCTGGCTATGCTGCTGTTCCCTTGATGTTTTAGAACGCCTCTCTAGGCCTTTTCACTATCTCCTTAAATCTTTACTCGCTATCTCGACATCTCGTTCTATCGTTATCTCGTCATCTCATTATCTCGCTATCTCTTTATATATGTATCTCTTCATCTCTTGATATCTTGCTCTCTTGATCTATTTATCTGCTTATCTCTGCATCTTTGAATACCTTGATCTTTTTATCTCCTTATTTCTTTATTTCTTTTCTCCATCTCATTATTTCCACTGCCGTCTGGGGTACCTCAGACCATTCGGCGAAGTGGCCACGTGACATCAAATGTTGAACTGGTAACTGGTGTGCAATGATGTATTATCGACATGCAGAGTGTGTGACAGACGTACATATGTACAATCTAGTCAGTCGACTTTCTGCTAGCAGCGTCGCGATGCTTTCTATTCGAGAGATGGCGTATGTGATGCAGATGATGAGTGTCATATGATCGATCGCATCAACGGAACTGAATGGGTACCGTTGATGCGCCATTGTTTGTCAGCACTTCGGTATCTAGCACGTGCGTGCTGACATGTATGCTATGGTACATACATGCCAGCCAGCTTAAGTACCGCCGATACTATCCGTCTCGTAAATGCCAGCACGGGGCACCGACATGGCATGCTTCCATCCACAAATTACTCCAGATTACAAGCTTAATTATACTTGGTAAATGCGGGAGCGTCTGACATTAGAATGCCGCTCATGATTAGCGCCAGTAAATCAAGCAGTCAAAACTGTACACAGCATTGCTATTACATAAGCTCCGGCCCAGGCATGTGCAAACCAGTCAGTGAGTCACAGGTATAGTGTTGTGACGTTGGACCATGCACGCTGTCGCCACACCATTCACGCTATCGCCGGACCATGCACGCTGTCGCCACACTATGCACGCTATCGCCGGACCATGCACGCTGTCGCCACGCCATGCACGCTATCGCCGGACCATACACGCTATCGCCGGATCATGCACGCCATCGCCGGACCATTGGGGTTCAGGCGACAGCGTTCGTCATAACGCATCAAACGACGCCAATAGCAGTGTGTCGGCGGCACCCACAGGGTGGATCACCCTCCCGACAGCAGCGATGAAGTGCCGTATAGTAGCAGTGTGTCGGCGGCACCCACAGGGTGGATCACCCTCCCGACAGCAGTGATGAAGTGCCGTATATTAGCAGTGTGTCGGCGGCACCCACAGGGTGGATCACCCTCCCGACAGCAGTGATGAAGTGCCGTATAGTAGCAGTGTGTCGGCGGCACCTACAGGGTGGATCACCCTCCCGACAGCAGTGATGAAGTGTCGTATAGTAGCAGTGTGTCGGCGGCACCCACAGGGTGGATCATCCTCCCGACAGCAGTGACGAAATGAGGCGCGCAAGGAGCGGCACGCATAAATCGTGTCGGCCCCTCCCTGAGACTTCCGTGGTCTGACAACCGCCGCCGGTTCATGCAATTCTATAGTGTGCTGGTAGGTCCGATACGTAATTCTGACAGGTCCGGTACGTGATCTACCATTAGGCAACACGCTCGTGTTGCTTCATCTTCTGTCAAACGGGTGGCATGAATTATTCATTTCACCGGGCTAACACGCGCCGTTAATGGGATGGCGTTCGGGGGATGGCGTTCCTCCTGAAAGCTACGAAATTACATGAGCAACGGACAATGACCATGGCGGCAGCCGTTCGAAGAACGAGGCACTGGAAATCCAGTGATGCTGGGCAATGGTAAACAGCTAGGGCTCCCTGGTCCCCAGCTCACTGGTCCCTAGCTCCCTAGTATCCAGCCCACTGGCCTCCAGCTCACTGGTTCCTAGTCTCCTGGATTCCAGCTCCATTGTTCCTTACATGACAACATTGAAGGCAAATTCCGTCGTGTGTACTTTAGGCGGTCGTCTTCGAATCAAAACACAGCTCCGCCCCTCCGAGATTCGGATGATCCACCTATATCTATATACCCTTTAAAATATGGAAGTGAAACGTGAATAATTTACGGATATTGCACGATGCTCGCTGTATGTTGTCCGATCCTGTGATCCAGCATGATGTCCGAACATGTGATCCTGTATGGTGTCATATTCGATCCTGTTCTAGGCAGCAGGTTAGCTCCATAGCCGCTTCTTGCCCTAATTCGCCAGCGTCCCTGGAAGCGGATGGCACTGGTGCAACTGGTCCGTTCAAAATGATATGATATTACGTGCATCGGTTATCAATACTTGATGGCCGTTTCCACTATTACGCATGCAATTAAACACATATCCCAAACGAACCTGGGCGGCTTTATATTACCTTTCAGCCACCAAAATGTTGCTGCTGGAAATTGTGGGCAGAAGGCAGCGGTTACACAAGATTAATTGGGCACTGAGCAGTTCTACAAATGCTTCGGCTTCTAACATTTGGTCCATCGAGTCCCATTAGAGTTAATGCTGCTTCTGGGCGCCATTATTTTTCTCAATGTGCCTCATCAGTAGCACCAGTCAGAGGTCAACGCCCTTTCCTTGTTCAGGGCCCCAATGGAGCTCTTCTTGGCAATATCATGAGATCTTCGTTATTTGGCTTTATAGGTGAAGGAGTATCACCTTCAAAATTGTTTGAGGACCGGTAGCGCATACACATGAAGTGATATTTAAGTAAAATTTGCTAGGTTAGTGCGACTTGACATTGTTTCGAAAATATGTATATTAGATTTTTGTTTTAGATCAGTTCGGCGACCTGAGCTTTTTCGCCAATTTTACCATTTTTGTAGTATGCGCGTTCTTCTAACATCATTCTCACCTTGATATTCATGCAGAAACACTATGAGAAGTTCATTATCTAGTTTGTTTGACTTCCATCCAGTAGCCTGAGGTCAGGTCACGATAATGTGCGCAATGGAAGATAAGCCTATTTGGACATTACTGATGTTATGGTTTATTTCGATATTTTATGGTCTATATAGTGCAAAGTTACACTGCACGTCCTAAACTACCCAAGTATGCCGATATAAATATTTGTTTTCCAAAAAGTTCAAATGAATACAATAATACACAATAAGACCATTTTCGGACCATATTTTTCGAGGGCTGCGTTGATACCTCCATCGTTTTAGTTCAACGCTTAGTTCTGAAGTAAGATAGGGGGCCTGTAAGGACCCCCCGATCCTCATACCCTGAGACCGGGTGTAAGGATCTGACTGGAGAGACGGCGCTGGTTAAATAGTTCAATTCGTTGCAAATTGTGCTGTTGCAGACTAGGTGTTGCCAGTGGAAAAGGGGATGGACTCTGGGGCATAAACATCAAATAATCTGGATTAAGCTGATGTTGCACGTATGAATGTCAGCGTAACAGATATAAAACCTGTCAGACTTGGATTCAACTCTCGAGGACGTATTCAAAAAGTCGCTTTGAACTTGTTGGTATAGACAAATTTCACAATCCCCATCAAGTGTTCAGAATTCCTTGGACCTGACCGGCTGTGGTCCGATGGTAGAGTACTATTTTCCCATGTGTCAGGTCAATTTTACATAAAGGCATCCATTAATGCCAATGCACGTGGAATGTCTCCAACGGGGACGTGGAATGTCTCCAATCCCCACGAGCTGCATTACATTACGCCCGTGGGTGTTCATCATTCATCCGCCTCAGTCACCGTCCGTGAATGCTCCTCACTGGGCTCACCTTAATTTCCACCCATGAAAGTGTAGTAATAAGAAATAAGTTAGTATGTGGAAATGCCCTCCCTTCGTTCACATAAAGTATATGCTACGACACTTACCATTGCACCAAGTTGATGCTTATTTTAGCATAGCTGAATAAAATGGTATTGGTACCTGAAGCCAAGCTTTACATCGCGTTGCTCCCTTGAACATCGTTGCGGTATATTGCTTTAAAAGTCACATGAAGCCGAGCATGAAAGAGCCTGGTTCCATTAATTTGGATAGAGCTACCTATAGTCCGGCTTCATTAGTCTTCCTGCAGTTAATATACATTCATGCATAGCACAAATCACATTGATATGCCATTTTGACGACATGTTCTTCCCAATACATCGTTAATAAATAGAATGCATGTAACGCTACAACCCACGCAAGGAGGCCAGACTATTTTCCGAATGGATTCAATCAGGATCTGTTCAGCAAGTCGTATTCGCCTGCAAACTAGTGGTAATGGATGTCACTGAGGCTGGAGATGGTGTCAGTATATTCAGCTCCACTGCAGTCATACAAAACAACATGCTTGCTCGCATCTGCAGGCGCCACAACGATACGCCAAGTTACGGCCAATAACGCCACGGTTACTGCCCACATCGTCAATCGTCACTGCCATCAGAACGGCGCAGTACGGCCAATAGCGCGGTGCGATACTGCCAATCACGTGATTTCGCCTGACCAATGGCAGCGGGCCTCCTCTAACATGTTAGCCGTGGGAACCATACCTTCGCACCTGGCATCATTGACAGTCGGCTCGCGGAGACACTGCTAACCTCTCAGGTAGCCAACATGTAGGGGCAGCGTCGATGGCACCCCTCCCACCGGTACATACCCAGCGGTACGAAATAACCCTCGTTGTACTGCTCAAAACCCGACCATTTTGAGGATGTCAATATATGTCCCAAAGCAAACAGGCGAAATTAGAATGGCAAAAGCACCAGCTGGCCGCCTAGATCTGGCGGCGATTACGTCACGAGGAGGCCATATGCGGCTATCGTGGACCGCACCAGGTGGAAGTCGACTGGCAGCGGTGACGAATGAGATCAGCGTCTAGGGTCAGCGGCCCCACCACGCCCGGGAGAAGTCAAACAAAGCGGTTTAGCCTCTCCCGGGAGCGGGAGTGGTCTGGAGCAGAGCGTCGAGGAGAGAGTGGCCGACATTACCTTGTTGGGGAGAGGTTAAGTCGTCGACCCGAGCGCCGAGGAGAGGGCCAGCGACACCACCTTGACCGGGGAGGTTAAGTCGTCGAGCCGACCGCCGAGGAGAGGGCCAACACCACTTACCGGGAGGTTAAGCCGTCGACCGAGCGCCGAGGAGAGGGCAGCGACACCACCTTGACCGGGGAGGTTAAGTCATCGAGCCGACCGCCGAGGAGAGGGCCAGCGACACCACCTTGACCGGGGAGGTTAAGTCGTCGACCCGAGCGCCGAGGAGAGGGCCAGCGACACCACCTTGACCGGGGAGGTTAAGTCATCGAGCCGACCGCCGAGGAGAGGGCCAGCGACACCACCTTGACCGGGAAGGTTAAGTCGTCGACCCGAGCGCCGAGGAGAGGGCCAGCGACACCACCTTGACCGGGGAGGTTAAGTCATCGAGCCGACCGCCGAGGAAGGGACCGGCGACATCATCACCCTGTCCGGGGAGGTTAAGTCATCGAGCTGACCGCCGAGGAAGGGACCGGCGACATCATCACCCTGTCCGGGGAGGTTAAGTCATCGAGCCGACCGCCGAGGAAGGGACCGGCGACATCATCACCCTGTCCGGGGAGGTTAAGTCATCGAGCCGAGCGCCGAGGAAGGGACCGGCGACATCATCACCCTGTCCGGGAGAGATCAGGTCGTTAGAGTGCCGCGGGGAGGGGGAGGGGAGTCCGAACGCCACGATCGGTTGTGACGCGGCGGACTTGCATCGTGTGTACATGCAAGCACTTCTACCAAGAACAAAAGTGAACACGGAAGCTCGCCGGCCCTCTCCTCGGTCCAATGAACACAGCACTGCTGGGGAACGGCAGCCAGGCCCTGCACGCGGAGCAACCTGGAAGTGTGCGTGACCACCTTGTTGTGTTCCTCATTGTGATCATTCTGAGGTCCATTTTCATATTTGCATGGAAGGTAGCAAACGTGTCCAGGGCCTGTTTCACCTGTGGGATTCCATGGCATTGCTCCTGCCGGACGAGTTGGTCTGACCGCGCGCTGGACCAGCTGCTACGACCTTCACTGGGGGGGGGCGTATATGAGACGATCCAGCCCCACTAGATGAGGGCCGTAACCCCCGTCAAGTGGCCGGGTATGGTTTCGCTGGATGACGGGCTGTGGCCTTCATTAGACGAGCTGATCTGGTTGCTGTTCAATGGGCGGGCATGATTTCGTACAATGCATGGACCAGATGAGAAGTCCCTGTGTGCCGCTTTCTAAAATGTTTGTCGGGAAAGGGCGTGTTATTTTCGCCTCTGCCGTCGCTTTTATCTACACCGAGGTGTCATTTCACATTTGCCACCGGAAATAGCATCATAAATTGGGAAATACGGTAATATGCACAACGATAAACATACGCGAACCTCGTAATCATATACGCAATATCACAAAACGCAACTGCAAGGCTGGCAACACAAAATGAAGTCGACACACCGATACATTTGAGTAGAATGGTAGGGCATGGGTTTGTTCTCCTGCAACACCAGTCAAACTTCGTGTGTGTCAGTCATGTGTCATGCGTGTTAGTCAGCTGACGCAACGTCGCTGCTCACAGTCGGCATATGACGTCACGCCGGGAACAGTCGTCTCCGAACGGCTCAGCATCTTCACACCCGCATATCGCAGCGTCGCCGTCTAACAAGCAGCAAGTGAGTCGTCGGTCCGCTACTTGACGTCTCCTCCCGGCCAGTCGACATTTGGCACAGTGCCGTGACAGCACGTGGGACTTCTCCCGGCCAGCCGACATTTGGTACAGTGCCGTGACAGCACGTGGGACTTCTCCTCCCGGCCAGTCGACATTTGGTACAGTGCCGTGACAGCACGTGGGACTTCTCCTCCCGGTCAGTCGACATTTGGAACAGTGCCGTGACAGCACGTGGGACTTCTCCTCCCGGCCAGTCGACATTGGGTACAGTGCCGTGACAGCACGTGGGACTTCTCCTCCCGGCCAGTCGACATTTGGTACAGTGCCGTGACAGCACGTGGGACTTCTGCCTCCCGGCCAGTCGACATTTGGTACAGTGCCGTGACATCCCGTGGGACTTCTGCCTCCCGGCCAGTCGACATTTGGTACAGTGCCGTGACAGCAAGTGGGACTTCTCCTCCCGGCCAGTCGACATTTGGTACAGTGCCGTGACATCCCGTGGGACTTCTCCTCCCGGCCAGTCGACATTTGGTACAGTGCCGTGACATCACGTGGGACTTCTCCTCCCGGCCAGTCGACATTTGGTACAGTGCCGTGACAGCACGTGGGACTTCTCCTCCCGGCCAGTCGACATTTGGTACAGTGCCGTGACATCCCGTGGGACTTCTCCTCCCGGCCAGTCGACATTTGGTACAGTGCCGTGACATCCCGTGGGACTTCTCCTCCCGGCCAGTCGACATTTGGTACAGTGCCGTGACAGCACGTGGGACTTCTCCTCCCGGCCAGCCGACATTTGGTACAGTGCCGTGACAGCACGTGGGACTTCTCCTCCTGGCCAGTCGACATTTGGTACAGTGCCTTGACAGCACGTGGGACTTCTGCCTCCCACATTGCGCATTGGAGTGCCGGTCGGTCTGAGGCCGGTCGGCATCGGCTCCTCATGGGCGCCGCATCTCGCTCAGCGGAACACCACCATGTTCAGAGCTCCCTACCAGACAACAGCCATTTTAGTCGGGGTTGAAACACTAGTCACATCGCTCCCACGATGACAGAGTATCCATTCGCGCTGATGAGTGAATAATTTAGAGTGGACCAGATAAGAAGGCAGCTTTCTAAACTGTTTGGTGGGGAAGGGGGTGCTATTTTCGTCTCGGCTATCGCCTTCATCTACACGAAGGTGTCATTTCACATTTGTCACCGGAAATAGCATCATAAACTGGGAATGGCTGTAGCTCTTCTTCACAGCTTACGAATTGGTTTCAATCGGATCGAATTCCAGCTATCCTATTTTTGTTCGTCAGCTTCGTCGACAACGCTAAGTTTACAATGATTCGCTTTTAAAATATACTTTGGAGGTGCTAAATGCCACCGGAAGGATCGCCCAGTCCCTCAATCCGATATTTCAACCGCAATATCGCCGGCAAATGCCAATCGTATTTCCCTCATTACAAACACGGGAGCGTATGCTTGTAGCGTCTCGAGACGGACGTAAACAGCTGGCGCCACATCCAGCCAGGGAATTTACGCGGCTGTTTCGTGGCCAACTGTGCAGGCGTTCTGCATACATGGTGGTGTCCGATGCGTCACAACGGGGCAGTTTGCACGCGCCAATTTAGACTGTCCTCTCGGTTGACTAATGGTCAACCGAGAGGACTACAACCAGCGGTCCGCCGGTGGTGTCCCGCTGATGTGACCTGTGGTGGTATCCCGCTGATGTGACCTGTGGTGGTGTCCCGCTGATGTGACCTGTGGTGGTGTCCCACTGATATGACCTGTGGTGGTGTCCCACTGGTGTGACCTGTGGTGATGTCCCACTGATGTGACCTGTGGTGATGTCCAGCTGATGTGACATGTGGTGGTGTCCCACTGACCTGACCTGTGATGGTGTCCCACTGAGGTGACCTGTGATGGTGTCCCGCTGATGTGACCTGTGGTGATGTCCCACTGAGGTAACCTGTTGGTGTGACCTATGGTGGTGTCCCACTGACCTGACCTGTGATTGTGTCCCGCTGATGTCACCTGTGGTGGTGTCCCACTGAAGTGACCTGTTGGTTTGACCTGTGGTGGTGTCCCACTGACCTGACCTGTGATGGTGTCACGCTGATGTGACCTGTGGTGGCGTCCCGCTGAGGTGACCTGTGGTGGTATCCCCCCTGAGGTGACCTGTGGTGGTGTCCCGCTGATGTGACCTATGATGGTGTCCCGCCCATGTGACATATGGTGGTGTCCCCCTGAGGTGACCTGTGGTGGTATCCCCCTGAGGTGACCAGTGGTGGTGTCCCACTGATGTGACCTGTGGTGATGTCCAGCTGATGTGACATGTGGTGGTGTCCCACTGACCTGACCTGTGATGGTGTCCCACTGAGGTGACCTGTGATGGTGTCCCGCTGATGTGACCTGTGGTGATGTCCCACTGAGGTAACCTGTTGGTGTGACCTATGGTGGTGTCCCACCGACCTGACCTGTGGTGGTGTCCCACTGGTGTGACCTGTGGTGGTGTCCCCCTGATGTGACATATGGTGGTGTCCCCCTGAGGTGACCTGTGGTGGTGTCCCCCTGAGGTGACCTGTGGTGGTGTCCCGCTGATGTGACCTGTGGTGTTGTCCCACTGGTGTAACATGTGGTGGTGTCCCGCTGATGTGACCTATGATGGTGTCCCGCCCATGTGACATGTGGTGGTGTCCCGCTGATGTGACCTGTGGTGGTATCCCCCTGAGGTGACCTGTGGTGGTATCCCCCTGAGGTGACCTGTGGTGGTATCCCCCTGAGGTGACCTGTGGTGGTGTCCCGCTGATGTGACCTGTGGTGGTGTCCCCCTGAGGTGACCTGTGGTGGTGTCCCGCTGATGTGACCTGTGGTGGTATCCCCCTGAGGTGACCTGTGGTGGTGTCCTCCTGAGGTGACTTGTGGTGGTGTCCCCCTGAGGTGACCTGTGGTGGTATCCCCCTGAGGTGACCTGTGGTGGTGTCCCACTGAGGTGACCTGTGGTGGTGTCCCACTGACCTGACCTGTGGTGTTGTCCCACTGAGGTGATCTGTGGTGGTATCCCCCTGAGGTGACCTGTGGTGGTGTCCTCCTGAGGTGACTTGTGGTGGTGTCCCACTGGTGTGACCTGTGGTGGTGTCCCGCCCATGTGACATGTGTTGGTGTCCCGCTGATGTGACCTGTGGTGTTGTCCCACTGAGGTGACTTGTGGTGATGTCCCACTGACCTGACCTGTGATGGTGTCCCACTGAGGTGATCTGTGGTGGTGTCCCACTAGAGTTAGATGACACCGTCACGGCCAGAGGAAGCAGCCAGCACCCGAGACCGTGACCCTCTGAGGTAGTGATGTTAGCTGGTGCGCTGACGTGCCCGCGCCGGACTAAAGATGCAGACACGCCTTCCACCGGGCCGTCACAGTGCGGCCGGCATGTCACACACGCTGTTTGGAGCAGGATATTTTCTGTCTTATCAAACAAACAAATGGGGCGTAGCGCGAGGAACAAACAAGCGGGTGGCGGTGCGGGGCGCGGCGCCGCCCACCAGGTGTTCTAATCGCTCAGCGATTCTGCCGGGTACTTGCGTGAGCGGCCGGCATCTTGGCACAGATTATATAACTTCGTGCCAGGAATCGCTAGGTCGTTGGCAACTGGCTATTCAGTTGATTTATTGCTTAGTTAGTTGCTTATTGTTGTTGTCTAGATGGATACACATAAACATACATACACAAGCGAATAACAGGTCCTGCTAGGAGTGAGGAGCTGCTGCAGGACTACAGGGCCCTTCTGGCCACCCTGAAGGAAAGCAAGAGGAGAGTCATTGCAACTACAATTTTGCTTAGGGTTGAAGCCTCCCCTGAGTTGATCTTTAGGGCAACGGCAGCTAATGCCAGGGTAGGCAAGCTCGTGCCAATGCCAGGGTAGGTAATATGTTTTCGTGCAATAGGGGTCCAGCAGTGAAAGGGGGGTAGTGTAATGCACTATGTGAATATTTCAGTTCTCAAAAAGTAGCAGGTGGAGATAAAAATGTGTTTGTGGTGTCCATTTGGCTTGACGTCGCTGGGGGAAAAGGCAAAAGCAATGCACTGAGGATATGAGCTTTCTATCGATCTGGAACCCTGCCACATTATCAGCAATTGGAGTTTGATAAGGTGATTTGTGAGGAAATCAGTAGACACTTTCAGAGAAAGTGCCTTATTCTTGGTGACTTCAATATAAAAGGATATGAAAATGTTGGTGTTGGATCCCCATCATGCAAAATGTTTTGGAATTGCCCTGAAGAGGACCTGTTCTAACATCAGTTTGTAACGGAACCTACCCGGCATGGCTCATTCTTGGGCCTTGTATTGTCGTATTTAAGTGACTTGGTTCAAGACTTGACTGTAGAAGAAACTCTGGGAAGAAGTGACCATAACATAGTTAGATTCAAGGCACATGTAGTGGAAATTATTAAAGATAATTTGGTAAAGGTTCATAATTTCAACAGAGCAGACTTTGGCTGCATGAGAGCGGCTTTAAGTGCCATAAGATGGGAAGAATTATCCAATTTAAATGCCTGTGAAATGTGGGAAAAGTTCAAATCTTACTTGAAGGAAATTCAGATTAGACATGTCCCCAAAAGCAAACACGCAAAAGAAGGGTAGGAAAGCCACCATGGCTTACACCAGACTTGATAAAAGCAATTAAGGCTATGAAAGCTGCATTTAGAGTGTTTAAGGAAGCTTCAACTATCGTAATACTAGAGGCGTATCGGAAAACTAGAGACACAGTGAAGCAAAACACCAGTGCAGGAAAGCGAGCAAAAGAACTGGATTTCGCTAGGAACTGTAATGGGGACAGCAAAAAATGTTTCAGTTTTTACCAGTTGAGTAAAGTTTTTAGCGCAATTGGTCCACTGGAAGTAAATGGGACTATATTGGGTGAGGATGGTGAGATGGTTGAGGAACTGAGCAAGCAGTTCAAATCAGTGTTTACATGGGAAGATATGACCAATCTGCCGACCGTACACCATAGTTCAGTGACATGTGATCGGATAAATGATGTTGATTTCATTGATAGTGATACCGTTTTCAATCATATCAGGAAAATAAAGCCAAACAAGGCAGCAGGACCTGATGAAATTTATGTTAGGACATTGCGGAAAGCTGAAAAGGAACTGACATTTCCGCTTAGTATAATCTTTTGCAGATCAGTTTCACAAAATGAAATTCCAACAGATAGGAAAAGGGCACATGTAGTTCCTATTTTCAAGAAAGGAGAAAGAGGGAAAGTTGAAAACCATAGGCCAGTAAGTCTCACATCCCTGGTATGCAAGGTACTCGAATAAATTATCAAGGATATAACAGTTAGATATCTGGAAGGAAGCAGATTGATTCAGAATACTCAACATGGGTTTAGAAAAGGGCGATCGTGTCTCAGAAATCTCTTGGACTTTTTGAACTTCGCCACAGAACAACTTGCTCAGGGAAATCAGGTTGATGTAGCATACTTTACTTTAGTAAGACCTTTGACAAGTTACCCCATAAACGGTTAATGATACAGCTTCAGGCCCATGGTATTGCACGTAGCATCCTAAAATGGATAGAGTTGTGATTCTCAGATAGACAGCAAAGAGTGATGTTAAATGGTACAAAGTCATCACGGCAAAATGTTCTAAGTGGAGTCCCCCAGTGATCAGTACTGGGGCCACTACTGTTCATTATATTTGTAAATAGCATTGCGAGTGGCCAAACAGTAAGATTTTGAAATTTGCGGGTGATATGAAGGTTATTAGGACAATAACAAGTCACAATGAGCATATCTCGCTGCAGAAGACTTACACGAACTTGTGAAGTGGTCCGAGGAATGGCAAATGAAATTTACTTTCGATAAGTGCAAAATCATGCATGTAAGTAAGCAGCATACGAAGGATCCATACTTAGTGAGTGGCCAAGCACTATCAGTGACTCAACAGGAGAAGGATTTGGGTCCTATTCTAAACACAAAATTGGGGGCATTATAACAGACCAAGGAAGCCAGGAAGAAGGCACTTATAATGCTTGGGGAAATAAATAGCAATGTATCATACAGAAGTGAGGAAATCATCAGGAAGCTTTACTGTGCATATGTCAGGCCACATTTGGAATACTGCATCCAAGCTTGGTCTCCTAGCTATGAAAAAGATTGTTGGCTTTTGGTGAGAGTGCAAAAGAGGGCTACAAAAATGGTTAATTGTATAAGCAACCTGGCATACGAGGGAATATTGAAGAAATTAAATATGCTTTCACTTAGATGTAGAAGACTGAGAGGAGGTCTCATCGAGGTTTTTAAATTTGTCCTTAGATTGGTCTGGAGAAGGGATATCTTGGGGAAATGTTTGAATTCAACGGAAATGATGCAATCAGAGGTCATCAATTCAAAATTAAGGTTAACCACAGCAGAAGAAGGTTAAGACAATCTTTCTTCTCCAACAGGGTATGAGAACACTGGAACTAGCTGCCAGAAACCATTGTCAGTAGAAACACATTGACCATCTTTAAAAACAGCATAGACAATCATTATAAGAATAGGGGACTTGCTTTTCAGTATTCCAGAGAGGGCTGATCAAGGGATTTGGTGGGCAACTGATTGAGTGTTCAGAGTGCAACCAAAAAGGGCCCTTGTGGCTCGCAGTTGCACTAATCTTTTGTCTTTACAAGCATTATACAAATACATATATATATATATATATACATATATATATTTGCATGAAGGCTGTGTTATCTGTGGGTATAATATGTCAGGCATACTGTTTGTTAATCAAGGTCATGTGGATGGGGGTAACGAAATTTTATCGAGGGAAGAGCGAAGAGCAACTTGGACCGTTTCACTCCATGTTACTCTTCCTAAATGATAAGCATCCATGATTGCTGGAAATAGCTATCTACAATGAATGGTGCACTCATAATTTATTTCGGCATGGGCCAGTGTTGGGGGCTAAGCAGGCCGGTTTTTCAATGAAGAGGATCCTTCACCACGTTCACTCACTGCTCAACCTGATCATTTCGCGAGAGGTCATGCCCCGCCGCCCCTACCACCCCCAAGCCCCTCCCTCCCCGTGGGCGCGTATGTATACTAGAATAAGATTAGTTAGCGTCGCAGGGCGGATGCACATCTTTGGTTCGGGGAGGCCACGTAGTTCTAGGAGTCTGCATGGTAGGAAGAGAAAGAACGTTTAGGCCGAGGTAGAACGTTTGAGCCTAGGTAGAGCGATTTAGCTCTTGAAACCATTTATGTCTCCCTCTTTTAGCTTACGCTTTAACCTATTTTACGCCTATGATCATGTCACATGGCCTGGATGGTGAGTTGGCGGGCTTTTGCTGCTCTGCCCGCACCACTTCCTCAATATTTCTTCTGTGTCAGCCGCCATTCGGTAATGTTGGGTAAATACCCTCAGAAACGTAAGCAAACCGGCGCCACTGCTCATTGCAACCGTTACCATTGAAGTATGTTCAATGCATCTAAATTGTATGATTCAAAGCAATTCACTTGGGCATGCGGGAAGCAGTAGCCGTTCTGGGGATTCACGGCGATCCGCTAGGTCTCACTAACATTTTGTTGTTCAATTGACATTCAAATGTACGGTTCAAAGGCACGGTACGCACGACTCCTCGAAACCCGTTTCCGACTCAAACAAAGTACGTTGAACCAGAACCCTTGCCTGAGCGCCACGACTTCCCATTGATCAATCAGATCAAACACCGAGGGCATCACTCGGAGCAGTTATGTGTAACCACCCAACTACTGTAATTACTAGCGGGGGATTAGTTGAGTAGTGGGGAGCTGATATTGCCACCACGAACCACTGATGGGAAACAACAGATTCCTTTGCGGAGCGCTTCAGAGCGCAGACGGCGTTTAGCGCGAGAAAGAAGCCGACGACTCAGATTGTCATCTGATCCAGCTGTGGTGCGGCAGAGATCACGTGTGGGGCGCTGTTCGACAAACATGACGCCCGTGTTCGCTCACAGTCGTGTCATGAGGTTCATGCACGCGGCGGCGAGCGCGACGAGCGGGCGCGGTCTCAACAAAGACGTGGAGTCGGCGCGCACAGCGATCAGCATCAGCGAGATCAGCGACGTGTTCCCACCAGTCCGGGGCCTGCTGAGCCGCGCGGAACAGACTATGGTGTGGTGGTGTGCGGGAGCTCAGCGTCCTGCTCTGCTATACCATCTGCCGAGGGCTCGGCCTGCTGACTGACGCTATGAGTCAGATCAGTCTCCTGAGCTGCTACGCCACTTGCTCCTCCACCTGCTGTCTGGCGTTAAGATCCAAGAGTTCAGAGTCCCGAGCTGCTGCATCATCTGCCGAGGGCTCGGCCTGCTGTCTGGCGTCCAGAACAACTCCGGCACGTGTGGGCTTTGTGGTCGCCCGAGGCTGGACGATAAGTGACGCACCGACATCGACACGGTACGGTCGCCTGCATGCTACTCGGTGCCCGCCGAGCTGTCTGACCTCACGTTCCTGGGAAGAATCGCGCCGAACCGTGCGCTTCCGCTGACGCACGCCTTCCGTCTGCAATCCGGCGAACAGTACAGCTGCGACGGAATTCCGTTGCATTTCTGCATGACATCAGCACGTTGACATCTGAGCCGCAACGCGGGACGATACCGGCCAGAGTTTTGGTCACCTGGATAAGCGTCGCTCGGGACTGCTACCGCGGCTGCGGCGGTCGGCGGGTTGCTCCGCTCTCGCTGCGCCATGGAGGCTGAAGAAGCTGCACACTCCGGCGACGTCAACGCAGGCGGCGCGAATTTGGCCGCGCTTCCGGTCGATGGGGTGCCTGCCGACCTCCTGTCTGTGGAGGACACCGCCACCGTAGCGGTTCTGACGACCGAGCCTGGCAACGCAAGTGCATGCCACGACTGCACAACACATCATCGTTGGCAAACGTCGCCTTCCACTGCAGTCCAACACAGCAGCAGGAGATCGCGAAGCAGGCTGATTCTGCCGATCGGCTGGGCTCCACAGACCATCGCCAGACCCCCGCGGCCAACAGGTGCACCGAGGTCGGCCTGCACACCGGCCGTTTCCAGCGCTGTTCCAAACAGAATGGAATCCCGAGATGGCCTGTGTGGCCGAGTGGCTGGCTCACCTGATGTGCTACCAGGCACGCCATTTTTCCAGACACCTTTGGTTGCGCGACCACGTTTGGAGCATGATCGTAACGCGGGCACAGGCCGTGTGTCTGTGAAGGTAAGTGAGACAGACAAGCAGACGGTTCTTCAGATGCGGTTGGGCGACGATAATTTTCTGCCTCAGGTCGTGTTTCCAAGTGAAGCCTTCATGGACCAGATGCGCCGCATTGTACATGCTAAGTATGCTAGGGGGTGATATTGGCCCCTTCAGTCATTGACTTGGCCCTCTTAATCATTCATGTTCTACCAAACAGAGTATCTTGATCGTTGGGCCCATTTGGGTGCACCAAACGGAGATGCTCCTGCACCAAAGCTGCACCTGTCGGTGCAGCTTTGGTGATCAAAAAGCTTTATCCCACTTCCCACAGCGAACTCCGTAAAGTGACACGCATGCCACAAACTGTAATATATCGAGAGTTGTTTCAACAGTATGGAGATTGCTGTTGAAATAGAACATGGGTGTTCTTTCAGTAGGCAGTCTTGCTCTCAAGATATGCGAAACGAAATCATACATACGTGGTTTGCATGACAGATGAATACAATTGTGAAGATTGGTTCTGAATTTCATTACGGCTGATGCAAATCCTGCGCAGCAAGTACAAAAATAAACCGGATTGAAAACGCGAATTTGCGGAAGCTTGTCTTTGAGTTCTACTCCATCATTTTATTGTGCACAGATATATCAAATATTATGTATATTCAATTCATGAGAACGGTGGAACATGTTTACCGTTGATAACATTTGGAGCTCATGCGAAAGTTTCGCATCATCCCAACTAAATTTGCGCCGCATCTACCATTTTAACGGACCGAGCTATGCATGAACATACATATATACACCAGCTATACATACATGTACATCGAAACTATGTTCAACTTCCCAATTGAATCCCATACGTTTTCATCAACATCCGTTTTTCCCTATGCCTAAGCAGCTGTTTGAGTACCACCCTGGATACCGTGAAATGTGTGGCGTTTCCTCAATGGCCGGCTGGCCGGCTGGACGACGCCGCCGCGGTGTGCGCACCACTGCAGCCGTGCCTGTGCAGCCGTGCAGCCGTGCCAGTGCAGCCGTGCAGCCGTGCCAGTGCAGCCGTGCAGCCGTGCCAGTGCACTGGCACGGCTGCACCCAACGCATCCAACGCGAAGGCGAAACTCGCAGCGCTTCCTGTCACCGCCTGTCACCGCCTGCCACCGCCTGTCACCGCCTGTATCTATCACCACCTGTCACCGTCCGTGTCTGTGACGATGTGCCTGTCACCGTCTGTCACCGCCTGTCACCGCCTGTCGCCACTTGTGCCTGTCACCGCCTATGTTTGTGCCGATGTGCCTGTCGCCGCCTGTGGCCGCTTGTCACTGCCTGTCACTGCCTGTCACTGCCTGTCACCACTTGTCGCCGCCTGTCACCACCTGTGTCTGTGTCGATGTGTCTGTCACCCCCGTGTCTGCCACCGCCTGTCACCGCCTGTTACCGCCTGTGTCCGTCACCGCCTGTGGCAGCCTGTCGCCGCCTGTGTCTGTGCTGATCGGCCGCGGGCTGTCTGATCTGCGCGGCAAAATCCTCATCACCATATAGTCGTGTCCAGGCCCCTGTCATCCTCATGCCTTCCTGCGTGTCGGCTCGAATGGTACAAATGACGTCATCTTGGGTACACACTTTGGGCCGTTTTAATAGTTTCATATATTTTAAAATTGAGATATTTTCAATTCAACTCTCTTTCTAAATCTTATAACATCACGTCTGTGCTTTTGGAATCATATTCAGCTGTTATTTTACCAGCCTCAGTTAGGCTGCGAATTAGGCGACCACCATCACGAATGCAGCGTTTTAGGGGCACATTTTTTATCTGAAATTCTTAGATGGCGCAGTTGAGTCCTAAAGAGCGCAGTTGTTTATATAGCTCCCTCGTAGGTTGTTTTATGTCTCATGTCACAATGATTGATTATTTGGGCTTAAGGGCGCATCAACTACTACTGGTTATGTAGCACCCATGTCTCATGTCACACCTTGTATTCGATGTACGTGCACTTTAGTTGTAGTTTTGTTGTATAGTGTTGTGTTGTGGTGTATCTTGTGTGTAGTTGCAATGTTAAAAGTAACTTTTGCTGTCGTTAATTAGTGATGGAATTGAGGTATGTTCCGTATTAAGTACCTAATATGCTAATTCCGCTTATCCGGTAAATTCACAGTTTTAGGTAATTTATGATTTCAAGGAATTTCTTTTTCTAATCGAATGCCTACGAATGTGCTCAACATGATGAAACAACTTATTCCTCTGCAAAGGCATGCTTTGCAGTTGGGAGACAGCATATCACCCAAAGAATGGTCTTGGAGTTTGGTAATATAGCATAAAAGGTAATGTTTCAAATGAAGAAAAAATGAGGTAACATAATCTAACCTAGCCCAGCCATGTATGCAAGAAAGCGAAATATTTTGGTAAAAATGGAAAATTTCAAAGCAATTTTTTCCTTTAAATAATGTTCAAATTAAGAAACGCCTAACGCTACCAAAACTGTTTTTGAAGAAAAACTCAGTTACAAGAAAAATCACACCCCACCAAGATATGTCCCCAACCTAGCTTAACCTAACTAAACATAACCCCCTTGTATGTTTCATGAAGGTAAAATGTGTGCAAAACGTGTTCCATTGGTTACCTTAAACTGCAATAATGTTGCTTATCTTACATATCATGATTGAGATGGAGAAGGTGGCATAACATTCAGTGTCAGTATCCTACGGTTTATTTTTCAAACATTTGTAAGAAACATGGAAGGAAGAGATTGTCAATTAACATGCTTACGTTTCGAAGAGATGGAAATGCATATAAGACCTGGTTGGCAGAGTCAAAAAGAGCTGATGGAGTTCATCCAACCAGCTCATTCATTTGTTCCAACCACTTTACCTCTGATGATTATGATTCTGGCTACAGATGCAGGTGAAGATAATGTCACAGTGTCAACACCTGCCTCTCCTGGTGTCATTCCATTAATTAGCCTGCCTATCAGATCTGTATGGTATGGAGTGTTGAATCATGCTTGTCTGGTATGCTTGCTACATTTTGGAGCATCTTTTGAAGACATTGAACAAGTGAAAACATGTTCAATTTCTTCAGTCTTTCCTCATATGCCAGGTTGCTTATGTCATTAACCATTTTTGTAGCCCTCTTTTGTACTCTCTAAAAGCCAACAATCTTTTTCATAACTAGGAGGCCAAGCTTGGGCACGGTATTCCAAATGTGGCCTGACATGCACGGTAAAGCTTCCTGATGACTTCCTCACTTGGGTATGATACATTCCTATTTATTTCCCCAAGCATTCGCAGTGCCTACTTCTTGGATTCTTTGGTCTGTTCTGATGCCCCCAATGTTGTGTTTAGAATAACACTTAAGTCCTCCTCCTGCTGAATCGCCGATAGTACTTGGCCACCGCCATCAATTATGGAGCCTTCATATGCTGCCTACCTTATCTTCATATCTTATCTTCGTACAGCTAAATAAAGAACCAGTTCAGCTAGGTTGATGCCACTTCGATTCACGTTATGAATTTTAACACGACCATCATCACCAAACTGGGACTGGAGCATGACGGCCTTGCCTTCGTTGCCGGCTTCGTCGCCTACAAAATGGGGCGTCAATACAGCGTCAACTTGGCTGTCCGACGTCTGAAGCCCCGGAGGCGCTCCTGGCCGTTGTGTCCAGCACTTGGTTAATCACCATCGGTCGCGGCGGGCGCTGCATGCCACATACGTGGTAGATGGCGATGACAAAACAGTTAAATTCTGATGTCTGCTTCATTACGGACTCGACCTGCACAGGCGACACCAGCATCGTGAGACGAGGGGTGGGCGTCATTAGTAGCCCGCAGCCGAAGCTAGGAGTGTGGCTAGTTGTGTGAGACGGAGGCTGACTGAGTCTTACAGTAGGATTGCTATAGTATGACATATAGCAGTACCACACGCTAGATCTTGCAGTAGGATTGCTATAGTATGACATATATCAGTACCACATGGTGGGTTTTGCAGTAGGATTGCTATAGTATGACATATATCAGTACCACATGCTGGGTCTTGCAGTAGGATTGCTATAGTATAACATATATCAGTACCACATGCTGGGTCTTGCAGTAGGATTGCTATAGTATGACATATATCAGTGCCATATGCTGGGTCTTGCAGTAGGATTGCTGCTATAGTATGACATATATCAATACCACATTCTGGGTCTTGCAGTAGGGTTGCTGCTATAGTATGACATATATGAGTACCACATGCTGGGTCTTGCAGTAGGATTGCTGCTATAGTATGACATACATCAATACCACGTAGCAGCGTCACACCCGTCCGACACTTCCGGCCCCAGGGCCCTGCCGCTCGCAATACACGTGGAGCTCCCCCGAAACCGAGGCCCAGTATCCCCGGCTACCGAGGCCCAGCATCCCCGGCTACCGATACCCAGTATCCCCGGCTACCGATACCCAGTATCCCCAGCTACCGAGGCCCAGTATCCCCGGCTACCGATACCCAGTATCCCCAGCTACCGAGGCCCAGTATTCCCGGCTACCGAGGCCCAGTATCCCCGGCTACCGATACCCAGTATCCCCAGCTACCGAGGCCCAGTATCCCCAGCTACCGAGGCCCAATATTACTGGCTACCGATACCCAGTATCCCCAGCTACCGAGGCCCAGTATTCCCAGCTACCGAGGCCCAGTATTCCCGGCTACCGATACCCAGTATCCCCCACTACAGAGGACACTAACTCACTAATCAACCGACATGTGGTCCCGATACCGCCAGCAATCACGAAATGTCCGTAGGGAACCACCACGAGTGAGTGTCAGATGTTATGTTCGACCCCAGTGATCTGAGATATGCGCAGTAGTCGCGTTTCCTGGCCATCAAATCACTCGGCTGGCCACCGGAAGGGTCGTGAAGCAGACCCCCGAATACCCGCCGGCCAGCGTGGCGCGTGTCGCTACACACCCACCGGCCAGCGCGGCGCGTGTCGCTACACACCCGCCGGCCAGCGCGGTACGTGTCGCTACACATACACACCCACCGGCCAGCGTGGCGCGTGTCGCTACACACCCGCCGGCCAGCGCGGCGCGTGTCGCTACACACCCGCCGGCCAGCGCGGCGCGTGTCGCTACACACCCACCGGCCCGCGCGGTACGTGTCGCTACACACCCGCCGGCCAGCGCGGCGCGTGTCGCTACACACCCGCCGGCCAGCGCGGCGCGTGTCGCTACACACCCGCCGGCCAGCGCGGCGCGTGTCGCTACACACCCGCCGGCCAGCGCGGCGCGTGTCGCTACACACCCGCCGGCCAGCGCGGCGCGTGTCGCTACACACCCGCCGGCCAGCGCGGCGCGTGTCGCTACACACCCGCCGGCCCGCGCGGTACGTGTCGCTACACACCCGCCGGCCAGCGCGGCGCGTGTCGCTACACACCCGCCGGCCAGCGCGGTGCGTGTCGCTACACACCCGCCGGCCAGCGCGGCGCGTGTCGCTACACCCGCCGGCCAGCGCGGCGCGTGTCGCTACACACCCGCCGGCCAGCGCGGCGCGTGTCGCTACACACCCGCCGGCCAGCGCGGCGCGTGTCGCTACACACCCAACCACCGGCTAGCGCGGCGCGTGTCGCTACACACCCGCCGGCCAGCGCGGCGCGTTCGCTACACACCCGCCGGCCCGCGCGGTACGTGTCGCACACCCGCCGGCCAGCGCGGCGCGTGTCGCTATACACCCGCCGGCCAGCGCGGCGCGTGCGCTACACACACACCACCGCCAGCGCACAGCGCACACCGCCGGCCCGCGCGATGTCGCTACACATACACACCCACCGGCCAGCGCGGTGCGTGTCGCTACACACTCGCCGGCCAGCGCGGTGCGTGTCGCTACACACTCGCCGGCCCGCGCGGCGCGTGTCGCTATACACCCGCCGGCCAGCGCGGCGCGTGTCGCTACACACCCGCCGGCCAGCGCGGCGCGTGTCGCTACACACCCGCCGGCCAGCGCGGTGCGTGTCGCTACACATACATACCGCTATACTCACACACATGCGTATAGTCTGGAGGTCGCTCAGATCACGGTTGCATACGCACACAAATTGTCTGGAGGTCGCTCAGATCACGGTCACACACACACACACACACACACACACACACACACACACACACACACACACACACAAATTGTATGGAGGTCGCTCAGATCACGGTTACACACACATGCACAAATTGTCTGGAGGTCGCTCAGATCACGGTTACACACACGCACACAAATTGTCTGGAGGTCGCTCAGATCACGGTTACACACACACACATACAACTAGTGTGTGTAACCGTGAAAACATACCACACATACAACATAAAATATACATAAAACATACAACACACATACAACTAGTCTGGAGGTTGCTCAGATCACGGTTACACACACATACACAAATCGTCTGGAGGTCGCTCAGGTCACGGTTACACATGCACACACAAATTGTCTGGAGGTCGCTCACATAGTTGAAATGGAAAACGGAGAAAATGTGCAAACGGGCTGACGTACACGGGCAGGGTTGGATATAACGGGAACGATGAACGAAGTTTATAATTCGGAATGATGAAACTTGACCGAATCCACTTCCATGTATGGAAGCTAATAGTTCACCTGGCAACCCGTTCCGACCTGGCCCGATTTGACCCAGGTCAACCTGGTCCGGGATAGACCGACCGTCGCGCTTTCGTTAACCTCAATACGCGATTTGCCACGTCGTTGAATTGTGTCCTGCTTCAATCAGAATAAATCTCTGAAATTTATTTTTTAAAAGTTGAGTTTTTGCCAGTTCGCATCCGGTCTGTGACGTACCACCACTCTCTCCAAAAACATCAATTTTGTGGCTCCACTTTTCGTACCCGCATGCATGGCCGAGCTGGTCCAGCCACCTGTCAAGTGATCACCCGACATGTCACGTGACCTGTGTGCCCGCGGGCCGGCCAGTGGGGGACAAGGTACTGCGCCGAATGGCTATGCCACACTCACTGAGCGTGAGAGAGCTGGCGCATATGCTAGTGTAACAGTTGGGCCTGTTGCCCCGGTGTTTCCGGTACGTGCACTACACTCGGGAGACGAGTCAGATTGTTGCAAGGGTCCACCACATTTCGGCTGAAACAGCTTTGCTTAAGTCCAGCTACGCCAAACGACGCGTCATTATGTTAGAAATTCGTTTCTTGCGTGCCGGGTCCGCGGCCGAATGCAGTGCACTCGTTACAAATTCGACTGCAATGTGCCCAGTTGTCGAAATGGGCCATTATCCGCTTCTGGAACTGTTGTGCCTGAACCACAACTGGTCGTGAAACGACCGTTTCCGAGGGCTGCCCGGAGCTGGTTGTTGCAGTCACTCGATAAGTTCTCCATCGCATGGTTATTCATGTTCGATCATGTGCATGCAGCACGAGAGCTCTGCGTTGCACCAATTGCCTTTGTTCATCTAGCGCTCCTAACGGCGCCTTGTACTGACAATAGACTGCTGCAAAGGAAATAAGATGTATTTACGTTGATTGGATTTGAAAATACCCATGGAAAGATTACGAAATTCGCCTAATCATCCCCGATCACACATTTCGCTGTGTTTTCTGACGACATCCAAGGTAAAGGGACCATAATACCGCACAACAAGAATAAAGCTGTCCCTAGTGACCAATGTTAAACTTCCCAACGGCTCCAATCGATATTCATACGGTAGCAATCAACATAGAATACCAGCATCATCTCAAAACGCGGGCGGTCAATCATAAAATAATAGTCAAGCTTCACATTCCCCCAGTGGTACGGTTTGGCGGTGTAGTCCCAGGTGTCCCAGGAAGCTGCATAGACCCGCATGGTGGGGAGGGGGAGGTTGCCCGAGGTCGCGCGGGACAAATTGACCTGTGACCCGGGCCTCACCGTCTCCCGTTGCCAAATTAAATATCGGTTAAAAAGTTAACTTTCTGTAGCATGACTTTCGACCTTATAAATCCAGGTCCCAAAACGGCAGGTGTCACCATTGAACATAAAGACAAGCACTCACTCTCTTTCTCTCTCTCTCTCTCACTCTCTCTCTCACACACGCACACACACACACACACACACACACACACACACACACACACACACACACACACACACCTATACGTGTAAGGCGTGCAAAGCGAGGACTGTGACTCGTCACTGACTATCAAGGACCATGTGAAGGCACCAGTTGACAAGGCTCGGACTTGGAATGGTAGTAGTCGTGCATGTCTAGTCATACTCCGTTTATAGAGTTGTGGAGAAAAGCATCATGACAGGCCATCAGAGCGAAACTGAACACCGAGGACCGATGCGATAACCGGTGACCGATTTAGCACGGGAGCAATCAGGGGGGACAACTGCGGGCGTTTGCTCCTTTCCTCGCTCAAAGCGCTTTTCAAGCGAAGCCGCCTCCCAGAGTAGAAAAGGCACCTGAAAGAAATGGTGCCACATCCGTAGAAATGGTGAGTCTACAGAAAGAAAATACCCTAATATTCAAATTCCCTATAAAATAGCATGCAGTGCAGTATTCCCCGAAAATAGCATGCAGTAATCCGGAACTTAAACAACTTTTGCGATAAAATGACCTTTTGGGATCATTGTAAGGATTTTACCGCCGCCAGCATAATACGATGCTCTGTCCTGTTGAGAATCGTGAAAGCTCACTGGACCGGTGCTGATGGTGTCCCTGATGAGCCGTCCATACTTAACATCGTTGGAGCTGGCCGAACTCTGCTGTCGGCGTCTCTGTCGAGCGTCCCTGCCGAACCTGAATGCCGTCAGAGTAGCCGATCAGTACTGGCGGTGTCACTGCTGAGTCACTTCTACTGAGTACCGGTGGAGTCGACCGACCGATGCTAATTACATAAGGACCGAACGGTTCCTACTTCGTAACGGGGAAGCTGATCGGACCAGTGTTGGTGGCATCCCTGCCGAGCGACGCCTGCTGAGTGTGGGGGTGCTGGCCGTACGACGCTGGTGGCGTACAAGCCATGCGGCCCCTACTGTGCATCGTGGGAGCTGACTGGGCCGTGCTGACATCCCTGCCAAATACCATGGGAGCTGACACGAACGATGCTGGCACGTGCGAGCCGAGTGGCTCCTAATGAATACATGGGAAGCTAAACGAGCCGGTGCTGGTGATGTTTCTGTCGAGCCGACACTACTAAATACCGTGGGAGTTCACCGGACTGGTGCTGATGGCGTCCCTGTCGAGTTACCTTTACTGTGTACCGGGGGAGCTGATGAGACTGGCGCTGGTTGCGTCCCTGTCGAGTGGCCACCGATGAATACCGATACCGTGGGAGTTGACCGGACTGGTGCCGGTGGTGTCTCTGCTGAGCGTTTCCCACTCAGTACCGGGAAAGCTGACGAGACCGGTGATGGTGGCGTTTCAGCCGAGCGGCTTGGTACCAGGGAAGTTGATCGGACTAGTGCTGGTGGCGTTCCTGCCGAGTTACCCTTACTGGGTACCGGGGAGCTGACCAGACCGTTGCTGGTGGTATCCCTGTCGAGCGGCTCCCACTGAGTGCCGGGAAGCTGACCAGACCGGTGTTGGTTGCGTCCAAGCTGGGCGTCCCTGCCGAGTACCGTTGAAGTTGACCGGACTGATACTGGTGGCGTCCGTGCCAATCGACCTCCGCTGAGTACCGAAGGGAGTTGACCGGGCCGGTGTTGGTGGTGTCCATGCTGATCTGTCTCTGCGAGTTCCGGTGGTAGCTGACTTGACGGATGTTGGTGGTGGCGCTGACGTCGCTGAGTACCGTGGGAGCTGACCAAAAAGGTGCTGGTGGGGTACGTGCCGAGCGGCTCCCACTGAGTGTCGTGGGAGCTGGCCAGACCAGTGCTGGTGGCGTTTCTGTCGAGCCGCCATTACTAGGTACTGTGAGAGCTGGCCAGACCAGTGCTGGTGGCGTTTCTGTCGAGCCGCCACTACTAGGTACTGTGAGAGCTGGCCAGACCAGTGCTGGTGGCGTTTCTGTCGAGCCGTCACTACTAGGTACTGTGAGAGCTTGCCAGACCAGTGCTGGTGGCGTTTCTGTCGAGCCGCCACTACTAGGTACTGTGAGAGCTGACCAGACCAGTGCTGGTGGCGTTTCTGCTGAACGGCCTTTACTGAGCACAGGTGGAGCTGATCGGCCGATGTTGGTCATGCTGATGATGGTAGTGTCCTACTATTTCTGTGGTACCGCTGTAATGCAATGGTCATGGTGAGACGGTTCAAGATGTCGAGCGAAACGCCGAGTTCCCGTGTGAACATCATTTTTTTTTTGGGGGGGCGTTTGAATTGTACTGCATGTTGTAAACCGCTACGAGAAAGTTGCCCTGTGAATCACTTGGATTAGTGTTTGTTTGTTGCAACGTTATTAAATGTGGGATATTCTCCACCGGCTTCCAAATACGTCTGGATTCGTAATTATTAATGCGGAAATCGAACCGAGTTTTGCCGAAATTCTGCAATATTTGTTGCATTTTCACTCATTTGTCTTTGAGCAGCATTGCAGTCGATTTTATAAAAAGTCCGGTCCGAACAATCTTTGAAACGAAATTTGGCATCCTGTGCGGTTTTGTACTGCTATTTTATTTGTCTTTCAGCGATAGGTGCTTCGTGATGGCTAAAAGTAGGCTGAGGTTCGTCTATTTGTGTAGAATTTCAGATAGTTTTCAAATCCTAACATTAATGATACACACCTGCAGAAATGAAAATGTCTTGCACGCCTTACTCGCGATGCTAACGCTACAGGAAATAAAATATCTACTCCTTTCTAGTTCCCTCTGAAGGTAAAATGAATAGCGATTCAAAACACGATGTTCAAGTAGACGCCATCAATCATGGCACCCCCTCCCCAAATACATGTTTCACAAACCAGAATGTACATCCCATGTAGAGGTTAGCATATTGTTTCGCGATAAGATAGCTTGGTAGTCTTATCATGCCTCATCAGAAAGGGCCATTCTAACATAGTTCTTGAAAGTTCAACATTTGCAAGCCAGGATATGGGAATCCCAACTTCGTCTCGATGCTATGCAAGAATAGTGAATACTTGGATTATAGATACAGGTGTGAAAACGAAAGCTGTTTTAGATAAAAATTGCAGTCGGGTGCAACTTCAGGTATGCAATTTGTTTGTTGGTTCCAAGCATATCATTGGGCTGATCAGTATTGGCCACCTATTGGTGTGACACAATGCTGCCTCAGGTAACGTCGCATCCTCTCCGCTGGTGCCAATCGATAGCTGCTGACGTGACGAGCAATAGGGGACGCAGAGAGATGGAAATATCGGAGCACATCAGTCGGGTTTTGAGCTTGATTCAAATTAGTCAGGTCCTGCAACGAGCCGGCGCCTCGTAACGCGGGGTTTAGCGTTACAAGCACGGTGTGATGGCTAAAGCAAGACTATTGAACTTATAGATGCGTTCTCGGCATACGGCTGAGCCAGGTGTTGAATCTGCGAGCTCAAGAACGGATCCAGAAGCCTGGCGGGATGAAATTTCATACCAAATCTCGGATTTATTTTCCTTAAAAAATATTCGTTTTTTTTTGAACAGCTGACATTCCTGGGATTTGTTTCACGCCATATTTATGATATAAAATGTTGTTAGACTTCGAGAAAATACAATCTTAGTGCACAATATAGGAAGTAATCGGTTCCGAGAGGGGAGGGGGAGTGGCGGAATGGCTACAAACACGAGTCCATAGCTATTCAAGGCGCTCGCATCTGACATAACTATAACTAAATAAGCGCATGTCCTTGTTAGCACTTCATTTACTATCCGGCACCATAAACACTCACAGAGCATGGGAGGATATAGGGAATACATATATGGGCATGTATCCCCCCATGGAAATGTGAAATGTGCCCCTTTGGCTGGATAGGCCAGAAGGCTCGAGTGCACTCCTTCCCTGCCGCTCGACTGATTTTTCATTCGTCAAGGACTACGAGGGATAGACGTCTCTAAGAGGAGTAGGCGCCACTTGGAGACGAAAAGGCACCCCTTCAGTGTGCTCGGGTATACTCGGGTATACTATAAGAGGAGACCGCATAGTAAATACCCATGCATTGCATAAGTATGCCCAATACGGAAACGGCACAATGTGACCTCTTCTTGTTGACGTTTGCGACAGGACGAGCCCCATGGTCGTAAACGTTGTTTGATGGTTCGTAGTTTGTTCGCCGCCGTCGCGTCCCACATAGCCTGCCACTCGTCTAGGTGGAATGTGGACATCTCTCGGTAGTAGTCAGTGGCGGGGAGTGGCAGTGCTCGAGAGCACGGTGCCTTTGCCGCTCGTTTTGCCGCAGCATCCGCCAACTCATTACCGGAAATGCCAACGTGGCTCGGAAGCCAACATAGAATAACTCGTCGTCCAAGGCGTTGCATATCGGTAAGATGGCTCACAATATCCCGCAGAAGGGAGTTTGATGGATAAAACGTGTTCAGGGTCATAAGACTACTTAAAGAGTCGGTGAAAATGACATGTCGATCACCCCCAGACACCTCGATATAACACAGAGCTTTCGTAATAGCGACAAGTTCCGACGAGTACACCGATGCGTACGTCGGGAGCGAAAACGAGGGGGAGACAGATCCACAAACTGCCAATATCGTCCTCTATTCGAGAGCCGTCAGTATACGTGGCTATCCATCCCTAGAATGTGTCAATATGTTGGAGAGCCAGTGCACGAAATTCTGCTGGAGGGATATCTGATTTTCTGATCTTCGCAAGGGGTACATCCACCTCCGGTGTAATCATCTTCCATGGAGGGGTCTCCATGTTCTGGACTGTACGAATTCCCCGAAGCTTAACTCGACTTTCTCGCAGGAGTCTTCGAATTCGAACACCGAATGGGGCGACACTCGGGTTTCGTTCCCCTGAAAAATGGTCAATATTCGACGCGAAAAGACATACGAAAAAGCCGGATGGTCGGGAGACTGGCGGAGCTTGCAGGCGTAGCGCATTCCTAGCCTCTCTCTGCGCAGAGAGAGAAAGAGAGAGAGAGAGAGAGAGAGAGAGAGAGAGAGAGAGAGAGAGAGAGAAGAAGAGAAAGAAAAAAAGAAGAGAGAAAAAGAAGAAAAAAGAAGAGAGAGAGAGAGAGAGAGAGAGAGAGAGAGAGAGAGAGAGAAGAGAGAGAGAGAGAGAGAGAGAGAGAGAGAGAGAGAGAGAGAGAGAGAGAGAGAGAGAGAGAGTGGCGGCTCGTGTGCTTGGGCTAGCAGACTCACGGTGGTCGAAGTGCGGAATGCTCCGGTCGCGATGCGAATAGCGGTGTGATGAACAGTGTCCAGAGTTCGGGTGGTGGAGTTGCGCGATCAGTCATAGATAAAGCAGGCGTAGTCAATCTTGGCGCGTCTCAGTAAGCGGTAAAGCAGAATAAGAGACTCCCGGTCAGCTCCATAGCTAGTTCGAGAAACATACTTTAATTAATATGTTGAGCGATTTAAAACACTTGTCACGGAGTGCTTTCAGATGCTCCTTGTAGCTAAGACGTGAGTCAAAAGTGATTCCAAGGAACTTCACCGCAGGTGGCATTGGTATCTGCCCACCATACAGCTTGAAACATAGTTCTGCACAGTTACGCCGGCGAGAGAAATGTACTGCGGCTGTCTTTTGTGTTGAAAAGCGGAATCTATTCATTACGGTCCCACCTCTCGAGTTTCTTCACGGTTAATTGGAGACGGCTAGACATAGTAGATAGCCTGGCTGCGCTATACCAAATAGCGAAGTCGTCTACAAAGAGAGACCGACCAAGTTGTGGTGGAAGGACGTCGCTAACATCATTTATCATTATGGCAAACAGTGCTACACTTAACACACTTCCCTGTGGCACGCCATTCTCCTGCATACATCTTCTGGATAGCTGGTTGCCAACACGAACACGAAAATGTCGGCCTGCAAGAAAATTCTGTATAAAAATCCCCATTGACCTCCGGATACCGCATTTATGTACCTTTGTAAGAATGCCTTGGCGCCAGGTCGTGTCATAAGCCGCTTCTATGTAAGAAAAGATGGCGCCGATGTGTCGTTTCTGCTTAAATGCTACACGAACTACTGAGTCCAGCGTTAAGATGTGGTCTACAGAAGTCCGGTTCTTCCTAAAACCGCATTGTGTATCTGAGAAAAAGTCATGTCCTTCTAAGAACCACGTTAGTCTGGTAGTTACCAATCGTTCAATTAGCTTACATAAACACGAGGTGAGTGATATTGGGCGATAGTGGAGCGGTTCTAGTCCACGGTTGCCCGGCTTCAACACTGGTATCACTAAGGCTCCTCGCCCGGCTACTGGGAAGTCGCCTTGTTGCCACAGATGGTTGAATATGCTTAACAGTATTTCGATCGCATATGGAGGGAGATGCTTTATCATTTCGTTATGAATTAAATCCGGGCCTTCGCATACGCTTCTGAGCTTCGCTATGGCGGAAGTCAGTTCGGCCATTGTGAAAGGCTTGTTATATGATATATTTTCGGTTGTGACAAAGTCAGGAGGGAACTTTTCACAACGCAACTTGTGACGTAAGAATTGCGGATCCCAATTGCTGCCACGGCTACGCTCTGATATGGAGCAGACAATTTCGTTCGCAACATCTACAGATTTGGTCACGTCCCTATTACCCATGCGTAAGACGGGTAGTGGAACGGATGAATACTGGCCTGCAATACGTTTTACTCTGGACCATACTTGTGCTGTTGGGGCATGCTTGTTTATTCGGCCTACATATCTCGCCATGATACCTGTTTTGCTGATCTTATAATGCGACGTGCAAGAGCCCTGGCTCTCCGAAAGGCAACCATATTTATAGTGCTACTATCCTTACTGAATTTACGATAAGCTCGCTTTCTAGCGCGTATGGCATCTCCCCATTCCTCCGTCCACCATGGGACTGGTGTACGCCTTGGAGCACCAGAGGTGCGCGGAATACATGCAGAGGCAGAACGTAGGAGCAGTGACGTAAATTCTTCCATACTGTGTGGTTTATTCTGTCCATCAGCAGAGCAAGCTGTTTCCATATGTGTTATGTAATCAGTCCAGTTGGCTTTGCGAAGATTCCATCGCCGCGGCCTCTGTCCAAGGACTGACCCTTCACGATGTTCTAGACATATTGGGAAATGGTCGCATCCCAGAGTGTCAGTATCAACCGACCAATTAAATATTTGAAACCAATGAATGAATGCACAATCGACTGAACCAGAAAAGTACGCACGCGCAAAGACAAAAGCACGCCTTGAGAGGCAGACCATTCGTGACATGCAGTTCACATCACATCAGGTGGTATCCTATGAAACAGTTCACGTCAGATATATGATACTTCTCATTGTGGGTACGGTTTAGTACCTGTGATTGCTGACGCCTGCTCGGTTGGAGTATGTCAGCGGATGGAAGCGGCTGCAGAAAAGTGCAGTTTCGACGAGGAGTGCAGTAGTGTTTGGTGTGGATGACGCTTTGTTTTACGCTTGATGTTGATATTTAAGAGAGCAGGTTCATAGTTTTACGTAGTACTTAGCGGATGGAAAGCTGTTCCACAATTGCTCAATGACGCTACTTAACCTTCGTCCGTAGGTTATTTTGACTTGCCAAAGGGTTTTCCGAAATTATTCTCAAACGGTTGACGACATCGCTTTCAACGTTGGTAGATACCCATATAATTAATGTGCGCGCCTTGGATCTAAAATTGAGATTCAGAGTATCATAGCAACATAGTTACCGCAGATCAGTCAGACTATGTGGTGGCTTTTCTCCTCCATCCAAACTGGTTTTTCGACATACTTTGAACCACGTACGACGACCAAGCTCTAGCAGATGTCGTTAGAAGTCGGGCATGAGTGCATACAGTCACCTTAGAATACAAGTCTAAAGTGTGACAATATATAAAGTGATGAAGTCCAAATTGATTTTAAACTAAATATATTTCATATAGGTCCTACATAGGTACTCTGTGGTCAATTATTACACTTGATGAAGTGGAGCATCATCAGTGCAAGAAGAATGACATCCATTGGAACGTTTTTCGAATTTCAAGTAAATATCGGGGCGGGCCATTGTTGACGGACATATTATTGAAGCCACCCGATGGCACCAATACCAGCACCTATACCAGTAACTGTACCAGTACCACCAGTACCGGGCATCATTCTGAGGAAACATTGGGATGAAAGCAAGCAAAAGGTAGAGTCAAAAGAGCGGGCGTAATTTTGGCTGAGGGAAATATAACTTACGGTAAAAGCACAAGTTAGGGTGTATAAAAATTGTGATGGTCGGGTCGGAGCGGGCGAACAGGACTAGACCGGGCCGAACCGGGCCGAACTCGACCTGACTGGCCGGACCCGACCTGACCGGACCGAACCCGACCTGTCCGGCCGAACCCGACCTGTCCGGCCGAACCCGACCTGACTTGACCTGACCTAACCTAATCTAACCTGCCCTGCCCTGCCATGCCCTGCCCTGCCCTGCCCTGACCGACCGGATCTGATCTGACCGGCTGGACCCGACCTGACCGGTCGAGCTGAACCAGGTCGGATCAGGTCCTGTCGGATCACGCATATGAACTTCCGCAGTCAGAACAAATGACGCTTCTCCAGGTGCATCAGACACCTCATGGCATGCATCACTATGAAGTCCATGGAATGGGAATAAGCGTGCTTCATAAAGTGTGGTCGACATTCTTCATGCTAACATTTTCTTACGAAGAACAAGCTTCTTTACCTACAAGTTTGGTATGCTACTGTTACGTTTAAGATCGCCGATAAACCAATATCAAATCATTAAGATATCCCATGATACAAATATTGTGTATTTCATGGCGTATCTTTCACAAAACCTACACTGACAAACTGAAGGTCTTTCTGACTTGGGTTTATTTATTATTTATTGGCTGGTTCACGACACACTTTATGCACAGTCATGGCTAATGGCGCCGCCCACATTGTTTCGCCGGTGGGCCGCGGGATTGGGAAATGTCCTGAGTGGCGCTAGAGTCGAACCCGGGACCTTTGGTACCCATAGCCCGACACCTTAACCACTCGGCCATTCCCGCCCCTTCTGACTTGGGTACTGGGGCATGTCTGTTATGGGGTATTTTCGTCACGGATACATGTGGATCAATCGCATCACAAGATGCTGTGGAGCAGGGGTTAACAAGCTTTAGTCCCTGCATTGGGGCTCTTTCTGAGATATGCTAATTCATAGATATATGAAAAGTACAGGAGGGCCACATTTTAGCAGAAAGCATGTGCACATTGGAAGCAAGCTGAGTGCTCTGAGGAGATGGACTTTGTGTCACGTGACACGGATATCGATCCGACGCCCTCTCATATTTCAACTACCGAGCGTGCATTTATGTGAAGTGAGGAGATTTAAGTGACCTCGTCCCTGGCGGTACGCTGTTCATTAGTATGGCTCTGTCACGGCTACTCACGACATCTACATGCAGGGTTTGTATTTTGGAACGTGACTTTCCCCTCCACCGCATGCTAAGATGCTACCAATACAGATGCTAAGATGCTGCCAGTACAGGGCTTGCTGCAAGATGAACCGGTCCAAGAGTATCATATCGTGGTGTTCGCTTCAACAAACTGGGTAGTTGTTTGAAGGATAAAATTCAAAATTATACATCTGTGGTAGATTTTACAGTACAGGACCAAAAATTGTCCTTCGTAATTTTGCACAAAATCACAATGTAGCAGTCGCATGAGGTATCAGCTTCAAAGACGGGTGGAAATATGCAAAAGTCTGCTGGCTATTATAAAACGTGAGTACAGTAATGTACCGCTATGGTGTGAAACATATCCATGTCAACTCCCTATCAAATATTCAGAAAATGCAGGAGTATGTTTACATTTCGAGTGCTGCACCGGCGTAACTTTTGTGGCAAAAATGGCGTCGATTGTCGAAATAAAATGATTCGTCGATTTATAGCGCGAAATGTGGACAAGGTGCGCAGTTTCAGTCTAGTTCAGCTATTTAAATTCCGTTTATTGTTGGAGCTGTTTTGTTCGGCTCGTCCGACCAGCCAGCGAGCCGGTGCCGGAAGGTGATGTGGGTCATGTGGGTCGGTATTACTGCGGCGGTACTGGGCCGCTAACGGTACATAGCGCCATGTCGGTCGTGTCTATTGCCAAACACGCAAACCAGGGCTTGCAGGCCATTACAGCACCTTTTACTGCGCGACAAATTACATGAAGATTTCACTGTGTACATGACCGGATCATTATCACGTTAAGCCTGGCCTGCTTCTGCCAACCACATGGCATGGCTAAATCGTCAACCACATGGCTAAATCCAGCTCAAACAGAAAATGCTGGCTAAATTATCGCATGAATTCGAACATAAGCTGTATGGAATGCCTCCACATCATAACCATTTATTTATCATCCAATAAGTGGAGCTAATCCATGTCAGTTTGGCTAGTACTAGTTCTTCGTCACACGCTATAAAAGATACATTTTTTCATAACATACGGTACCTGTATGAAAGCAACTATGGAGTATAAAATGATTATTAGTGGAGTAATCACTCTGAATGTCAGACATTTTTGCCGGAATGTCAGAATGTCAGACATTTTTTCCGGTCAGGCCCGTCTAGATTAGCCCACGATCCATTGAATAAAATACAGTCACGTCATGAGAATACAGACAACACGTCATCGTCACCCTACACAACATTAACAACCTATTCATCGAGCGGCCTGTCCCACGTAGTCTCCTAAAACCGCTCAGTGCAACGTGATGAAAATCGCGTTATAGCCTACTGCGCATATTGCATACAGAATCGTCGAGCACCCGCATTTGTCTGGCTGGTTGGGGCTGAGGCAGTCCTTGCGACCTGATGTTATGCGGGAGAGATATGGCTGGGAAGTGTCTCGTCGTGCGGTGGCGGGATTTGGTTGTGAAGGGTCATGCTGTGGTGCGATGTGGTTGTGAAGTGGTGTGCTGGGGTGGGATATGGTTTTTAAATATTGTGTTGAGGTGAGATGTGGTTGTGAAATGTGATGTGGTGGAATATGGTTGTCAAGTGTCGTGCTGTGTTAAGTTGGTGGCATGTAGGTCAGTGCTTTTTTTGTCCGGCCAAGTCGATAGTGTGGGGAAAGCTGACAAACATTCAACCATTGAACCTGCATCGGTTCCTTAGGCACGCGTTCATACTTCTCTTAACCATACACTACGTCACGTATACGTACGCAGGGGTTAATAAGCTTTTACATGCACTGTACTTGTGCATGTCCCTGTGTCGTGTGTACTGAAATGCAACAACGCATAGTGAATGGAACACGTTAGTCCACGTACACATCACTCTACGTGATGTGTACGTCTCTTCAACCCTGTACAAAAACATTTCAATCCGCTCTCCTCTGGCAATTCGGAGTCATTGGTTCGGAGTTAGCTCTTTTTCAGTGTGCCCGGATGTATGTGGATACGTTGTCAAGCCGATCTTGCCCTACGCGCATCGCGCAACACGGTATGGCTAGGTTAGCCATGCTATTTCCCTTTGGTTCCATGCGACTTTATGAGTGACATGGCAACGGAGCTGCCCACAGGCGTGCGTGACTCCTAATTTCCGTTGCAAGAGCAATGCATAATTGCGTCACAACCCAGCAGCGAGACACATCTGAGCCGTTATCGCCCCATTCCCGCAATAGAAGCGCAATTGGCTTTCCCACCAAATTCAGCCGAGGCGTTGCGAACTGGGCAATAACCCGCTGCCGCAACTGTAATCGCCGCATTCCAGGCCCAGCTGGGCGACCCTGGGGCTCCGCGAAACTGTCATTCAGCAGAAACGAGCCGCACGCTGGGGAAACCCACATTCAGCATGCACGAACCGAACACTGCGTGAAGCCCGTCATATATACGTGGCGATTGGTGTGTGAAGCCCACATTTTACCAGAAAATAACGGAGAAAAATGACCAGAAAATAACACAAACGGGCGGCATTTTGTGCGGGAAGCCCATACCTAGCTCAAACGAGCCGTATGCTATGTGTAGTCCATATGGAGCACTGCTGTGTGAAACCCACACTGCAGTGAAACGAGTCGTATGTTGTGTGAAAAGTCCACATCCGACCAGAACGAGCCGTGTGCTGCCGTGTGTATCCAGTGCGACGGTGGCGGCCGTCCACTCGGCCGGCCACACGTGACAGTGCGGCCGGCGCCTCGGCCCAGCTGGCGGACGGGCGGCCACACGTGACAGTGTGGCCGGCGCCTCGGCCCAGCTGGCGGACGGGCGGCCACACGTGACAGTGTGGCCGGCGCCTCGGCCCAGCTGGCGGACGGGCGGCCACACGTAGTGACGGTGCGGCCGGCGCCTCGGCCCAGCTGGCGGACGGGCGGCCACACGTAGTGACGGTGCGGCCGGCGCCTCGGCCCAGCTGGCGGACGGGCGGCCACACGTGACAGTGTGGCCGGCGCCTCGGCCCAGCTGGCGGACGGGCGGCCACACGTAGTGACGGTGCGTCCGGCGCCTCGGCCCAGCTGGCAGACGGGCGGCCACACGTAGTGACGGTGCGGCCGGCGCCTCGGCCCAGCTGGCGGACGGGCGGCCACACGTAGTGACGGTGCGGCCGGCGCCTCGGCCCAGCTGGCGGACGGGCGGCCACACGTGACAGTGTGGCCGGCGCCTCGGCCCAGCTGGCGGACGGGCGGCCACACGTAGTGACGGTGCGTCCGGCGCCTCGGCCCAGCTGGCAGACGGGCGGCCACACGTAGTGACGGTGCGGCCGGCGCCTCGGCCCAGCTGGCGGACGGGCGGCCACAAGTGACAGTGTGGCCGGCGCCTCGGCCCAGCTGGCGGACGGGCGGCCACACGTAGTGACGGTGCGGCCGGCGCCTCGGCCCAGCTGGCGGACGGGCGGCCACACGTAGTGACGGTGCGGCCGGCGCCTCGGCCCAGCTGGCGGACGGGCGGCCACACGTAGTGACGGTGCGGCCGGCGCCTCGGCCCAGCTGGCGGACGGGCGGCCACACGTGACAGTGTGGCCGGCGCCTCGGCCCAGCTGGCGGACGGCTGGCCACACGTGACAGTATGGCCGGCGCCTCGGCCCAGCTGGCCGACGGGCGGCCACACCTAGTGACGGTGCGGCCGGCACCTCGGCCCAGCTGGCGGACGGGCGGCCACACGTGACGGTGTGGCCGACGGCTGGCTACACGTGACGGTGTGGCCGGCGCCGGACGGCACCTCCATCCTGGCGTCGCCATCCGGTCGGACGCCGATTTACGGCCGGGCGTCTACTCTGGACGCTGGCCGGCCAGGTGCTGACATCTTCATGTTTGGCAATTACGCCGCGACTGCGTCACCGGCCGGGTCGTGCGGCCGTGTAATTGACTGCACCCGGACGTTACAAGCTGCTCGCCGCTTGAGGTCGCCACGAGATGGCGCGCGGCAGTTCTGCGGGTGGGGGGGGGGTGGGGGCTGGCTTCACACGGGCGGAGTGTGCACCTGGACGGCCAGCCCAGCAGTAGCCATGACCCATGTGACGGTCGGGTGATCAGGTGATCAGGTGATCAGGTGAGCAGGTGAGCAGGTTATCAGGTGATCAGGTTATCAGGTTATCAGGTGATCAGGTTATCAGGTGATCAGGTGATCAGGTGATCAGGTGTTGACGCGATCCGATCCGACGGCCGTGGTGACCGCTTTGTCGCCACATCTCGGAGGGATCGGACACTGCCTGCATGGCTGGTGTCGGTCAAGTTGAAGGGTGAGCTGAGCGTGATGAAGCTTCTGTTGTCGGCGGCCGCTGTCTGGACTGGCATTGGCATACCCAGACGCTCGCTGTCAACTTGTTTGGAACCTTTGCTGCATCTGCTACCTTCTCCTGGAATTTAGACAGCTTTTAATCTAATGTTTCCTGAATAAATACGGGTCTGGACTTCTGAAGATATCTGAGTTATGTTTTTCTCTACGAGGCTTGCTTCAAGGTCGGCCACCGGGAATGGAAGGATATTCTATTGAGAAAAACACGTATAATCGTACCTGCTAAAATGGTTAGTGAGACAAATATTGAGCCGAAGCGCTGCGGAAAATACGTGGCATGTCTATAATCCCCGTAGGTCCGTCAGCGTCCTTTTGAACATCAACAAATACAGTTTATGATATTGCACGGAGGTTAACAGATATGCCAACATACGGCGATAAAAAAATCCGCACACAAAACAACTATGGTTCGAATGTTCGCCCGAGCCCGTGCGATGATGGATGGCTCAATATGAATGGATGGTCTGCGGCTTTACGACGCGCTCTGAGGCCATATGGCGTCGCCTGCCTCTCACCCTGGCAGGAAGGGCGGGCATCGCGGGCGATCTAACCACGAACCTCTGGCGTGCCAGACGCTCAGCTTAACCGCTTACCTACCAACTCCCCATGAGCGGCCCAAGATCCGTTTGCACCGATATTTATTAACAACAATGCTGTACCTGCTGCGTTTCATCCACGCGCTACCAGATAAATGCTTCGAGTTGGGGCTAAATGACGCCTTGGCTACTTAGGAAATAAAACGAAGGGAGTAAGAGGAAGCCAACTTGCGAACATGCACACACACACATACACACAAGTTTCCGCTGCACACTAAACTAGTACAGTGCGCAAAACACTGATTGATGCTGGCCTTCGAGATTGTTAATTAGGAGGCATGTAACCAATTTCTATCCCAGGTAACCGATCAAAGTCTGACATCGAAAATGAAAGCGTCCTTCAGCCTCCACCTCACGCTGTTTACCTGCTGGTTACTGTCTGTCGTGACAAGGTTTCTCTAAAGCAACAGGATCATCACAAACCCTATGATATTCGAGTCATAATTTGCGTCATGTGCGGCGGACCTGTTGTTGACTGCGTTGGTGGGCCCTTCCAGTGTCATTGTGAACATCCAGTTGCGTGTGTTCCTTTAGCCCTTTATCATGACTGTGTCTTTGGCGTGAGTGTGGTCCTCCAGCTCCAGCTCCAGCTCTCCTGAACCCCTTTAGCGTGGCTGTGGTCCTCCAGTTGCAGCATGTGTTGCCTGGGTCCCATTTAATCGGACTGTGGTTCTCCAGTTACGTGTGTTCCTGTACCCCTTTAGCGTGACCGTGGTCCTCCAGTTGCAGCATGTGTTCCTGGGCCCCTTTAGTCGGACTGTGGTTCTCCAGTTACGTGTGTTCCTGGACCCCTTTAGTCAAAGACAGCTGGCTCGTGAGCGATGCAGCCGTGAACATGCTGTGGTGGAGAAGGACGTGCAGGCATGTCCTGTCCGTTTCGGCGGGCACCAGCGAGATGCAGGTAGATAGTAATTAGTGGTGCTGACTGAAGACTGGCGTTGACAGCACGTCTGTCATTGACAGATGTCCTTTTGGGTAGGTAGCCGGCGACGGACGACGCGCGGCGACGAGTCCTTCATTCGCATTGCACATCGAAGGTCAAGGCCACTACCACCTTTAGTATTCAAGTGAGTTCCACTGCGGAGCGCAGGAACGATCGCCAAATTAGAGGGCTAAGGCGGGGTTGGAGAAACATGCAGATGGCGTCCGGACTTCAGGGTTCCCGGCGGTCGTGACGCCCATGCTTATGATGATCAGGAAGCCTCGCCTTTTATATTCGAAAAGCGGTTGGAGATAATTTTCCATAGCATATTCCACGACAAACTACTAAGGTCGTTGCACAATGGTATCCCATATTTTTCGGAAATCATTCCATTGAGTTTTCCGGTACTCCGATTCCACTTCTATGAGCCATAGGTTGATCAGGCCAATGATCAAGGGAATACGGGCCATCGAACTTTTGACATCATGTCGTGCAAAAAAAAAACGGAACATCTGAAAAGTAGCGAGTTGTCCCCCCCCCCCCGCAAACAAAAAAATCCGCATCCCCACAAGCCTCGCCACCTGTTTATCAGCGCCGCAAAATTATACTTAATCATTTATAGAACCAAATTATATACGCAAGAGAACCACCAAAAATACTAAAAGTCGATGTAGCCAATAAACGAGCTTGACAGGCTATCTGTCGTGACACAATCTCCGAATCTTAAATCAGCCAACGTTAAAAATTTCACCTTCCAGGCCATTCTTGAATAACATCAACCTTGATCATCTTCAGCTTTCCTCTTAATGGTTCAACGAAAGTTGTTAATTTTTCAAGAGAAACCAAACGTGAATGCGCACAATTTTACAACTAGCAGGAGTTCATAACCGCGAGAGAGCAATGTTGTAATCAGGGGTAGATCCATGAATTGTCATGGGGGCACTCGTCTGCAGGGGCGTCATTTCTTTGGAGCGGCGCCACTGCGAAAGCATCTGGAGGGGTTCCTCTGGATGCAAAATTTGAGGTGGCGGGATGCATTCGGACCTTCCTGAAAACAAAACTCGACCTTCTTATTTCAGGCGGGCACCTCCGGCTGAAAAATTCGAGCGGGTACACTGCAGCCTTTTCAGAGGAACGCCTCTTCCTGCCTGGGGGACACACCTTTCACGTGGGGTGTACATTAGGGTGGAGTGATTTTATGCGTTTTTGTAAAAACGCTGGGGGATAAAGTCTTAAAACTTGCGTTTGGTTCTAAAAAGACGATCTGCAAAGTTTTAGAACAATCTGAGGCCGGGAAGCCGCCGCGCCTCAGGGCTTTCTGAGACCGAAATGACGTTTTCTAACGAACTTGCGGGATAAATCACCATTTCAAGAATTCGAATAATTAGATAGAAAATAAAGAGTTGTTTCATTGCATTCTACAGTCTTTTATTGACCGCTATGCCAATTTTCACTTCTCTGACTTGAAAATTGTGCCCGTCATTACGCAGAATCTCGTAAGGTGTACCGACCGCAGCGACATCATTGCCCTCTATCGGTGGAAGTGTAAACTGTGTGTATTGGTCGTTTTTCCCGTTTTAGTTCCTCTCTGTGACAACTGAAGGCAGGGAGGGGGCGGATCTAAGATAGGGTATATTCGGATGGTTATTATGCCTACAAATAGGCACACGAACAGAACGAACTAAGCGCAGTTAGTCCTAAGACATACTCATCTAAATAAGATCCTGGACCACCATACGACTACGAATTGCACACGGCTATCTCTCTGTCTCTGTCTCTGCCTGACTGTCTATATATCTCTCTCTCTCTCTCTCTCTCTCACTCTCTCACTCTCTCTCTCTCTGCCCATCTCTCTCACATTTACCGCTACACAAAGTCACTTTTCTTGGCGGATTTCGGTCTCGAGGCACAACTGGCCTGGCGCGATACGATAATGCCGTGTCGCCTGTTCATGGCCGAACACACGCGTGGACGCCGTAACGCATCGCTCGACACTTTGTGCGTGGCATGGGAATGCCGGTAGCGAGAGAGGTTGGTCGACGGCTGACATAATCTCGTCGTTCGACATGTGAGCGGTAACTGGCGGTTCGGTCACCTCGACATGGTCCCATTGAATCATGTCGGTGTATGTGGCCGCCTCCCAGTTAAATGGGGGCACCATGAACTGTCGGCACCGGGATCCCGAGTTACTCCGCGCACTCATGCTCAGTTTGACCTCCCCCCCCTCTCCCGGATCGACCTCTCAGCGTCGACAACCATGGCCGCGATTAGGTTCTTCGGGTGGACGAACCACGCGTTTCGTTGCACTGAACGTTTCGCCACTGTCTGCACTTCAGGTGTCTGTGTCTGAATAAGTCCCATCGTTCTGAAGAGATGCACGACTCCTTGTGTGAAGAGTGGGCGCGCCTTGATGTCGAACCACACAGGGGCATACACCTGCTGGACAAACTCTGTCATCTTTGTTAGAGCCAGGGTTGGCGACGCAGTTATTGTGTACAGTACGAGCACTCTGATGCCGAGAGTTAGCCACCGCGCGTGGTTAAGCGGACCCGGCCTGGCGCGTGCCAGCTCAGCACTGACAACGCCGGTGGCGACGGCTCGGCAGTACCGGAGAAGGTTGCGCTGGTCAGCAGACAGGTCCGCGACAACCTGCTCCGCGATGTCAGGTGCGTTGAATGGTATGGGACGGATGTCCACCCCCGGCTGGCGGTGAATGTCACCAGCTATAGTTTGTCCCAGCGGGCCCTTGAAGGAATTGGACCCACTGGTACCGTGGCCTTCATCCAGCTCCACGAACACATGCCTGCGAAAAAGCCCAGGACAGAATGGGATTGGGACAAGGAAGGAATTGGATTAACATTTATAAGGGTCTAAATGGGCAAATGGCATGGCAAGTGTTTGGATTGTACTACGGACTCACAAATTGCCATGGTTCTAGATAGGTATGCAGATGACGCAGTATATTATTGTATGTCATGTAATTTGTAAGGATCAGGTGGATAGTGGCGATGTATTTCAGTCAATTCTTGTTTTATTATAAAAAAACAAGCGGAACATACCTCATCGGGAGCACGTTGCCATGAAGAAGGCAGATGAGCCACTGGACGCTACGGCCCAGCTGGCGCTCCATCCTCGTGAGTGCACCGTTTTCGCGGCCTGTGTTGACGGCAGTGCCATCGACCAATACTGCCTGCAGGGATTCTTCCGAGTCGCACTCCTGAACGACTTCTAAAGCCTTGCCAGCAATTGATGCACTATTTTCTGATGTCAGTGTTCTGTGAGCGATGTAGGTTCTACCTGGCTCGCTCCCAAATACCAGATGCTTCTCTTTTTCCGTAAGCCGTACGTCTTGCTCATTTGCTTTCTCTCGTATCTTTGTGATATCCTGTCTCCCATCGAATCCCATGCACTGCACCTTACCGCCTATGCCCTCCTTTAGCTTTCGTTTTTCTTTCTCCTGTGCCATTTTTCTGGCTCTTATCACTTTATCTCGTGTGATGACGTGCCTCGTGTCGTTCTCAGTGACGAGGCCAAGGTCCTTCAAGAGAGCGGTGCCAAGGGCCGCTGCAATCCTATCAGTGACCTCAATGTACCGGTCACACTCCTTAGCGAAATTCTCCAGAGGCATCACATTGTACGGAGCCCTAGTCTGTGTTGGTTCGTGGACACTCCCTGTGTCATATGCATCGTCACCATTGCTTCCCTCGTCCATGCTTTCGGGCTCGTGTCCCGTGCTGTGCTCGGTCAGACCCGAGGGACCAGGATCCGAGTCGTTGGCGTCCGTCTGAAGGAAAGCCGGGTCAGGCCGCAGACGGTTCTGATCTCTTCGCCTCCTCCCCAATGCATTGGAGGCATTGGAGAGGAAATTCCACTCGCGGTATGGAACCTTGTTCTCGCTGGGGCAGCTGCAGGCATTTCTCGAATGACAACTGCACGCGCAGATGTCAATCAGCTCATGGAGGGGAATCGTTTTGCTTGCGCCAGCGCGTTTCTTTATTGGGGTCTTTGTTAGATCCTTTCCTTTCTTCATAATCACCAGGACACCCCGGACAATCGACTGAAACGATTTAACAGGGACGCTTGCTTTCCCCCAAAGGTATGCAACGCCCTTGGCAACGCTCGTGGCGATTTGCCTTTCGCCCGCTGCATGGTTGTCGACAGCCCGAAGTCTGTTAGACTGTAGTCTGTAGAAGTTGTATACATGAATCTGAAGTGGCATTTGGTTCTTCGGCAGTTCGCAGGGATGGCCCAACGCAAAGCGAGCCGTCTTCGATCGGAATGAACTTCCCTTAACCTTTTTTACTTTAATACTCGAAATCTGATAGGTTCACTAGTCTGGAAAAGAGGCAAAAACTGGTTAGGCAACTGGTAAGTTTCAAAATTCATCCCTCGCCATAGGATAAAAATGTATCACAAAGTTTTTTTTTTGCTATACCAGGAAGTTCAGGGAGCATAACTGCATTGGAAATTCCGCGTGCGACACACGCCCTCGTAGATCCTTATTTTCGGTTACAACCATGGTCATGGTTGGAGAATATGCTTCGGCCACCCCGGCCGTGGCCGCGCAATATATTGGCCGCCAGTGGGGTAACTTACAAAGCAACTCTTTACCCATGATCATGGTGGTGATGGTGAGCAAATGTAACAGTTGGTGGGCAATCGATGGTCGGAGTACACAATCATCGCCAGTACTGCTAAATTTGAGCGATATGCGTTAGTCGTGCAACCAAGTACCCACCCAGTAAGGTGTGGGATTGTCAGTGTTTCTGCCAAAGTAAATTAATTAAGTTCAAATATCTGCAGCAACAATTCACATGCAGCCAAGAAAACATGCTAGCAGGGTATCTCAGGTAAACATTGTGAGCTTGGAGGCTGAAAGGCAGGTTACAATATGCCAAAGCCGGCTGTGGCTACGCTCCAATCGTGTGTAGCTGTCGATAGAAGTCGCTGGAATCGTAATAAAATAGCGCTGTGCGCATAAGAAGTCAGCACACTGTGCACTGTCTCAAATCCGCCACCTACCTGCCCCCCAATTGACCAAGAAAGATACTTATATTGCGGAATGAACGGTGAATGGTCGCAGTTCATACTTCTGCCGATAGAGGGGAGTGGTGGCGCTGCGGGCGGCACACCTTCCGGAACTCTGCGTCGTGGCAGGCACAATTTTCAAGTTAGGGAAGTGAAAATTAGCACAACGGTGGATGACAAACTATACAATGCAATGAAATAAATATTTATTTGCTATCTAATTATTTAAATTCCTGAAATCGGGCTTGATCCCGCAAGTTGGTAGAAAAACGTCATTTCGGCCTCAGAAAGCCCTGAGGCGCGGCGGCTTCCCGGCCTCAGATTGCTCTAAAACTTTGCAGATCGTCTTTTTAGAACCAAACGCAAGTTTTAAGACTTTAACACCAAACATTTTGGAAATCACTCCACCCTAGTGTACATGCCCTCGGTACCACACCCTTTATTTACCCTGGTTGTCATTGCATCGAAATATGTGCCAGTTGAATAGAAAAACATGGGAAAGGTAATTGTAGGTCCATATTTTTTTACCATAAAACCATCGTCCAATGTTTTATGTTTTTCCTGCCACAAGAGGACAACGTTTAGCATACAGCATTACTCTATGGTGATCGTGAAATTGGGTTCAGCTCATACGGCATAAAGCTAGAGGTTCATAGACAGTACTAATTAGTGAAACTTGCTAATTTTGATATCTTTTTTGAAGAAAAAAAATAATTTTCAAATATAGTAAGTCTGAAATAAAATGTAATACATTGAAATTGAATTCAAGTGCCTGAAAATGACATTGAAAATGTGGCTGAATTCCAAGGATGTTTTTGCGGGGGTGGCAGACCTCCCTGTCCTGTTCAAACTTACCGCGTACCTGATTTCCCCCAAAAAAAAAAAAATCGAATCCGTGGTTACACCCATGTAAATGTAAAACAAGAAATCAGGTGTCGCTAAAATTGGAAAACAACAATGACTTAATTATTCATTTAATATTTGTCGTGGTCAGTACCGTAAACCTTTTTTAATATTTTAATAAATTCATGATCCCGTAAACCTTTTTTTCTTCTTCAAAATCATGATTTTAAAATTGTTTCCCTTTATTTTTCGATGTCAAAACATCATTCGTACAATTGCTTATCATAATCTGAAATATAAATGCATTTCAATGTAGCATACAATGTGCTAATCGGGTCATGACTAACAGCAAGGGCCTAAAATGGTAATGTTGGGAAGCCTGCCAGAACCTGGTCGACTTGAAAGAGCTCATTACCGCAATATAAAGTCGCATGCCTGTGTATTGCTTGGCACTATTGTGACATTTCGTGACCTCTCGTGACACCCCAAAAGTCATAATTAAGTAGCTGTTTCATTTACTCTTTCGCACATTCGATGATGTAGAGGAATACAAAGAAAATATTTTCTCTTGTGACGAAATTTCTTACTGCAAATCCCAAAATCCCTGGTGTTGTAAATAGGCATGTTAGGTATATGGTTAGAGCAGTAATAAAGAGTCTTTATAGCTCATCTCCTACGTCACAATTATAATAATGTGTTCAAGTGTGGAGCCCATACAATAGGTGAGATATTCAGCAATTGGAGAGTTCAACGAAGAGCTCTTACTAATATCGTAAGGGGAATGCACAATGCAGAATATGCTGACGTGTTAAAATCGTTCGGTACGTTTTCACTAAGATACAGGACAATGATTTGATAGAGGTATTCAAGCTATTGAGACGATTTGAATAAGCTGATTTTATGATTCATTTGAGTTGAATGATATCAGACATGCCAGGGTACATCCATATTAAATGAAGATATTGAGCTGCCGTCTACTTGTAAGGAGTGCATTTTTTACCTAAAGGGTAGTACAATCTTGGAACAACCTCAGCAGGCATAGTATTAACGGAGTCATCGAAAATATTCAAATGACACCCACTTCATCCATAATGGTGGCGCAATCCCCACTTACGACAGAATGATCAGCGACCGGTGTCTCGGGGCCGAGAATGTGTTGATGGCGGGTAACAACATGAAATGCACTGGAAGTGTTTGGGATGTCATGTCTGAATGTAGGTGCATGCGCACATGTTCACGCTTATGCACAATGTACATTGTGTGTGTGGGGGGGGGTGCTTGTATGTGTGTATGCGTGTGTGCCTGTGTGTGTGTAGGGGTGCACGCTTATTCGACCATGGGTGCACTAAAGCGAAATTTGTACCGTGTGGTATCACTGCCTTATACAGCCTCAGGTAGCCTCCTGCTTTGAAATTATGTGACGGTGATGATGATGTGGTTACCTCACAGATCTTGGACACAATCCCACCTTTATCGCAGCACATGGAACACGAAGCCCGCCGTCAAAACATGGCACACGTCCGGGTTTATCGCTCTGCAAGTCTCTTCTTCAGACTCCGGGTCGGAGTCTGAAGAAGAGATGAGGTTAAGCTATCTTTATGATTATATTGCACTTCCTCATCCCCTCATCACTTGCGCTCTAGGAAAGCGATTCGACTGGTGAATCTTAAAGCTTGCGATCCGTTCCAAAACATGCATACATACAGATTTCCTAGCACTAATACAGTATTCGCAACGCTGTAATGAATCAATACAATGACCAGGAAGGTTTTTGCGATACACAGGCGTCACAAACTAACAGCCCGTCGACAACCGAGCAGTCACAGCAGGAGCCTCAGTACAACATGTAGTTGTGTACCATCTCTTATCAGTTGCCATTACACAGAACAAAACCGGAGATATGACCTTACTTTGACCTGGAACCGCAGATTCTATGGAATATACATAACATTGTGTGGTATCCAGATTAGCCGGGCATTGCATATATATATATATATATATATATATATATATATATATATATATATATATATATATATATATGCAATGCGTACAGATCTCAAAAGCGTCCCAAAATTTGAAAAGCTAGAACTTCAAATGTGATTGCGGTTAGTGAATACAAATTGGCGTACTTATAGGTTATTTTATTATAAAGGTCACTGTTAAGTTCCATGCTTGTCGCTCTTTCAGTTTTGATATATTCGGCGATCGAGTGTATCAAGTGCACCAATCACTATTTCTGGCACGTATTTTCATACGTGCACGATCTCACCACCTCCCGCCGCCACCGCCGCCAGCACCGTTCCCTCGCCCGTTAAAAACTAGACTGCCCATGTTTTATATATGACAGCACATGCACAAGCAAGCGATCACGGGATGTGATACAGCATTCGGCGCTCCGCATCGCGACCGGTGATTTCTGCACTTTGCCTTCCGTGAGCCTTCTGGTTGAAGCTCATGAACCACCACTCCCGCTCCACCGTGAATGCTCAAGATGCGCTACGCTTCTAAGCTGCGTCAATTCCCCGGCCACCCCGTTTATGCGCGTGCACTCTCTCATCGCTTGATTGTATTTTTCGGTCGAGCGCGCACCTTGTGCGTCAGGATGCGCAGACTCTTCGAGGGCAGCGATATTCGATTGACTGGAATTATACGGGTCAGTTTTTCACAAACAACGCCTGAATAGGTGACCTCTCCGACAATAGACATGTCACTCTTCACGGTGAAGAAGGCACCTGCCTCACCACACGACCGTATGCCACATACTGCATAGCCTCTTTTGACGCATACGTCCCCATATATACAAACAGATCCAAGACTGATACTAGTGTTGGTAGTGCATTTGTTTTTGGTTCCCTGTCGAAATCCTTCTCCCTGCCACCCCATGCAACGGTATGCACATCAGGGCTGGTTGTCGTCATCGAGGCATTTGGTTTTATTGAATTATAGCGTGATTCCACGCATGCCATTTTCATCGATTCCCTCGGTAATCTTTGGGCGCCAAAGCAGTTTAATTCACCTGACCCCATTATACAGGATGATCTATGGCGCATCAGGTCACTGGCTAAAGCTGGGAAGGCTATTGCCATCTGTTGGATTCCGAGCCATGCAGACATTGTGGGGAACCAGGCGGCGGATGCTGCTGCAAAACGTGCGGACAAAAATGGACAACAAACTACGCTGAACAACAACAACAACAAACTACGCTGAATGAACTTCGCTGGACAACAAGCTACGATCAATCAAACCATGTCTTGGAGAGTGGGCCTCGCCCTGCCCCAGGAGGAGGCGGGCCGAGGTCGTGCTCTGCCGCCTTCGGCTGGGGAAGACCCACCAAACACACCACTATCTGCTGTGTGGGGATGACCGGCCAAATTGCCCTCGATGTCACGCATCGCTGACAGTGCGTCACGTTTTGATTCCATGCCCTCTGCTCGGCGATGATCGAAGATCCCCCCCTTTTGCAGTAGTGCAGTCTCTGTTACTCCTCGATCTCCTGGGTGATCACTTTCGCGCGGTAACTTCGGGACAACTTTTTTCACTTTCTGTCGGAGGTCGACGTCATAGCGATCTATACACCTCACTGCCATCCAACAGTAGCAGCTCAGAATGAGCTGCCTGTGTCCTAAAGGTTCGTGTACTACTGTTTGCACGATTCCTCTTAACCCCGTCTTTCCGATCAGATCCTGACAGTCTCGATTGAGGTCGATACATGACCAGATTTTTTATACTGGGTAGAGCGGACGGAGTCTCAGGTTGCTTGAGTCTTGAGTCAATTGCTGAGTCTTCTATGATGTCGAATTGCTTTGAGTCAATTTGACATGATAGAAGTGCATACTTTATCCTGAATCCTTGATTTTATCCACAGTGGGCACATATCATCAGAAACAAAAATAAAAGTAAAAACTTGGCCTGGTACTTTTGGTTATATTGGAATGAAACGCTGAAAGTTTCATTCCAATATCTTTGTCCGTTAAGGCGTGACGTCTAGTTAACCTTTTTTCGAGGTGACGTCACAAACTGACTAACTCGTTGACCGTAGACATGACCTAAACATTTTCACACACATTCCAAATTGATGTGGGAAAAGTATACCAAATGTGGCGCTCTTCCATGCGCCGTTCTTTCACTATCCACGGAAAACATCAGGCATGAGACGGATATCAACCTATCAAGGGTTAAGCCGTCCATCTAGGGGACGAGTAGTCTAGGGTTAAGTTGCTCGTCTCACAATCGAAAGGTTGTGGGTTCGAGTCTCACCTGTCGCCACTCTTCGCCCGCGACCAATCGGCGTGATAGATTTGCGACGCTAGATGACTACGGTCGATGTGTCGTAAAACCAATAACCGACCCCGAAGCCGTCCATCTAACTCTGTTATGAGTGCTGTATGACCAACGCAGTCAATGCGCCCTAAGCCCAGATAGCCAACCACATCGTTGCCAGCAGCTGCTTGCACTGTCCGGTGCTGGGCCTGATACGATCTCACCACCTTCCGCTCACATCGTCACCAGCCGATGCTGCTTCCGGTCTTTGCCCGGCTACTTTATATGAACCTTCACTCCACTTTCCTCGGACGCCTAGGCGCAGTTCATCCACAGAGGTGAATCTGGTGCGTTCTCGGTGCACCCGCCCCGGCCGAGTAGTCCAGAGGACTGAGATCCAGACAGTTGGGACGCCAGTCGTCCTTGCCGATGGAGTCTGGCATTTTCTCCCCGAGAAGGATTTGACAGACGGCTTACGTGCGACCGGGCTGCATCTTGTTGAATAATGTGGTCTCCTCGGAGATGCAGACGCCTGCAGCTGGGGAGGAGGTGTCTGGTAAGAAGCTGAATGGAAGCTTCTGAATTGATCTTGCAGTTGTCGGTGTCCAGGGAGAAGACAGTCTTGCCGTTCCCGCTGACGTCAGCGCTCACCATGGTCGCTGGAAAAGGAGATGTTTAATGACAGGTGTTCTAATGACTGCTCAGTCTTTTTTTCCATCCCGTATATTGATGTTCTGAGGAAGAGCACGTTCTTGTCCGTGAAGACAACTCGTCGGACGTCGTCAATAGGCGATTTCACGCACGCACTAGCGAAAAATAATCGTCATGACATCCTAATGGCGAAATTAAACTATATTACTTACGTTGATCTGGAAACTTGTAAACTGGAGATTGGACCAATTTAATATATGAATAAACAAACAGAGGATGTTAAGTTACCTGATATGACACATTTTTGGACTAGCAATAGCTTGCTTATGCACAAACCCTTAAAAAATACACCTACTTCCGCGCCTGGGGCGTCATCTAGTCGGAAATCTGTAAGTCAGATTGAGCGAGCCTGACTTCGAACCACCACTTCGAAGTAAACTCGATGACAACAGCTGATTGTCGAATTCAGCAGTCTTCAAATGCTAAGTTTTCCGATCAGTTGACCGCTCTGATCTATATCGCCAGTATCTCCAACTGCGGTAAGTGATTGGCTCTTTATGATTGCTATGACGAGTCATAATCCACATTTCAAGACATGACGTCACCATTTGTACTCCGATTGCATCATTTACGAATTAAATATGGTAGGTACGCTAACAAATAAGTTTGTCCCAGATGTGTATATTTTGGACTTATTTCGGTCTTTAAGGTGCTGTTGTACACAATCAATTCTTCGCTCTTTCTCACTTCGAGTTTTTTTCTTTCTTATGATGTTCAGGGACAGAGTTCAATTGGTAGCACCTCCAAGTTAGGTTTAAATTCCTACTGGCATCGAACGGGGTTTTCTGAATTGCAACACCTCTCTCTGAACAAGAATTCAACTATTTCGCCGCTATGTATAGTGATTGATAGGTGGATTTAACAACTTAACTGAATATTTTGAAGGGTGTGCACTAGTTTCGTGAAATTATGTGATGTTGGCTATTGTTGTAAGCAGCGAGTAGGTGTGATGGGAACCATGCTATGGCAGGTAGTTTGCAACTAGCTTATGTTCTTATGTATAATTAAAGAAATGTTTGTGGTGGATGCATGCGTGTTATATGAGTGTTAGACATCTATAATAATGTAATATTGAACAAAAACAATATTTCGTTTCTTTCAAAGAATTTTGAAACTAATTACGTTTTGCATACTTTTGTTTTTATGCTCTACCTATATAGGGGAAGATGGGGGTTTCGGGAAACTAAGGCATTCAACGAATAGCTCTTCTGCTGCTATGGCTGTATGGCTGAACCAGTAGTTTTACAGTGCTTACTGAACACAAAACAATGAACAAGCTACCCATATTCAAACAGTTCCTTTCAATGAAAATCCTCTAACCATTTGCAAAGAGCAACTATAAAACAATTATTTTGTAGTGATGTACTGTATTCTGAACACAAAAATTTTGCAGTGCAGGATTACCTCGCTGTAGCTGTTGTGGTACAAGCTATTAGTAACCACTAAAAATGCTGGTTAATTGATAAAAATCAGACTTCCTTATGGTTTCCTTAAGCCCACTGATCTTGGAAGCCTAAAAATGGTGCCTAAGAACTTCGGTAGCTATGTACACAAAGAACCTGTAGAACTATGTGATCAGGCCTTCATATTTTGGTAGACAGTTTCCCATTTATTAATGCCACCAGCTTTTTGTTATTTTTGTACTGAGCATGATATGGGAGACATCCGAAAGTAGGTGTTTGGGAAACAGAGCATGTTCAGATTCCCCTCCCCCTCATCCCCTAGCTTAATGTATGCCAAAATGAGTTACAAGGTGTCCATTTATCATTTAATTTTACTAATGGACATTTGTACTAATACATTAGTTTGGAATCAATAACAATAAGGCAGTACTGCCTCATGTGCAAGTATTATGCTTCACCCACTGATGCATCAGTCTCTAGCTATTGCCACCTGTTTCTTCTTGATTTCTGAGAAACTTATGTCATTATCTGTCCTGATGAAAACAAATGTGAATCATAATTTGCTCAAAACATATCCAAACCATTTGATTGTGGCTGTGGTAACAAGCATGTGGTGGTGCCCAAAGCCTGGCAACATCTGTTTTATTTCTCCATGATGATTTATTGGTTATACTTACCCATATGTATTTCTTCACAGGTAAGTACTAAATGATGAATGCCATTGAGACGTGTATGTGCTGTTGTTTTTTTCATTCTTATGGTCATCCACATCAAAATTAAGCAGTTCAAAAGGCTCTCTGAAGGGGCGGAGATGGCCGAGTGGTTAAGGCGTTGGGCTTTGGGTACCAAAGGTCTCGTGTTCGACACTAGCGCCGCTCAGGACGTTTCCCAATCCCGCGGCCCGCCGGCGAAACAGTGTGGGAGGCGCCATTAGCCGTGAATGTACATGAAGTGCGTCGTGAACCACCTAATAAACAAACAAGGCTTCTCTGCAGCGCACATGAGGGATCTGGAAGATCCTGGTGGCCATCATCAGCAACACACTACGTCCGTTGTTTTGGCCTGAAGGGTAGCACACCACAGAAGGTGGTTGGTGCTGCGAGGTGGTCGTTTGTGGGAGGAGGACGTCCCCAATTTTCAAACTGAAGACTGAGTGGAGCACTTTTGGGTGTGTATGGCACGACCTGATGTGCACTTAGAACTGATGGTATTTTTTGTGTTGCATTCTCGTGTTACTAAATTTTCGCCTTACACTGCAGGCATCATTTTGTGGTAAATATCTGGACACACTGTCGTGCCATTTCTATAGTAGCCAAATTGGAATATTTTGTTGGATTTATTGATTTATTGATTATTTGGGCTTTGGGGCACAGCAAAGTCTACTGGTTATGAAGCCCCCATGAAACATTTTGTTGGAAATCAACTTAGAAATTGGTCATGTAGGAAATTTGCAACAGTAAGCTGCGCAAAATGAGACATTATTGCAGTTTAAGGTATCCACAATACAAATTGTGCACACATTTTAACTCCATGAAGCAATCAAAGGTGTTTTAGTTTGGTTAGGTTGGATCAGGTTAGGCTTTTGCTCTAAGGTGAAAATTCTAAAAATATATTTCGGGGCAAATTTTTTATCTCCTGTTTTCATTGAAAAAACATGTCAGGCTATGCAAGATTAGGCTGGGTTCATTTAAATTTTGTAAAGAAAAATATTGGCTGAAAATTTCCCATTTTGTTTAAAACCATTTTTATTTCATGAAAAGTTATGCTTGGTTAGGTTATGCTATTTTATATATTGTGACAGTACTTTTTATGCTATATTACCCAACTCCAAACCCATTTTTTGGTCTAATTTTGCTTTCCAACTGAAAAGTATGGATTTGCAGAGGAAATGAATGGCTTCGTCATGTTAACCACATTCATGGGTGTTGCATTGGAGAGAAAAAAAAATCCAAGAATTATAAAGACACCTCAAGCTTGAAATTTACTAAAAGGGATTCCAAGAAGATTGATTGAAAGCATGCAATGGAATCTGTGATCCATTCCTTTGTATAAAAGGACTAGGATTCAGTCCACAATCTTCAGAAAGGATTGCAATCCTCTGTGGCAATCCTGCACTCCTAATCCTGGTCATGTGGGGCATAGGAAAGGTTTCGGTATGCAGATGTCCACAACATATGCAATGTGGTGGTTTCAATTGCATCCCTGCATTAGTGAAGGTTTCATTTTTTAAACATGTGACACCAAGATGGAAATACCTTTTAATGTGTGGGTTTATGTCCATCTACTTTATTTGTCATTGAACACACAGGAGCTGTTTGATGCTGCACGTTGATCTGGGAAAGTACTTCTCTTTTTTAGGTTCAGTGCTGCAAAGGCAATGGGGTTTGATTTCCTCCAACGCTGACCTTATCATGCTGACTTTTCTGACTGATTTTGACTCTGACTGATCTGCTTGCATCCCAAACACCAAATACTTTACGACTTGCCTAGCCCTGTCAAATATCAAATGTTGCAAATCAGAATATCAGCTTGACTTGCTGCTTGAACCTGACGTGCCATAGCTGCTTGAGGTTCCACCAGAGAGGAACTAGGGAAGCCATGCCCTTAACATGTTCTGTGCCTATGAAACATTCAAATTTTGCAGAGGGAGCAAGTGGGCCTGGGCGAAATGCTCCCCCAACATGAGTTATGGTTTCCTGTTAGATGAAGCACCCAGTGGTGAATAAATTTTGGTGATGCTCCCTTCCTCCACATCTGATCTAGTTTGCCTGAGGTGTCACACCCATGCATATTTACGTCCATACCAATATCACTTCCCATGTAGACCATTGTTAAGCTTGTGTGGCTAAATTACTACTCCCTCTGTACAGATGTCAGCCAGTACATTTCCCATCACGCTCTGGCTCCTGAAGGTTGCCAAGCTGCCGAGAAGACCAGCCCGACCGTGGAGCAGGTGGCGCGTTCAACGCCAAGCTTGGCGTGGTAAGGGTGGTTGTGGAGCACGCGTTTGGGCGGCTCATGTGTCGGTGGCGACGTAATGGAATGCGACACGGAAGCTGTGTCCCGAAGCCTTACGAACACAGCTTCCGTTTCGTCCCGCGGATAGCATTCGCCGAGGCTATCCTGCACAACGTGGTAGAGTCGTACCATGACGACTTACCAGCAGGTACACTGCGCGCAGCCGAGCTGCTGTCTACCGGCGGGCAGCCACCTACGGCAAGGTGTCATCCAGCCGAAGACAGTAGAGCTGCCGCAGGCATACGCGTCCACATCAAGGACAGTTTGTGAAGTTGTGTCCTTTGGACTCATTCGTTGGAGTAGATAAATTTCTTCGTTTGTTATGTTTAAATATGTTTAACTTGGGTACTCCTTCATTGGTTGTATTCGCTTAATCCATTCGTGCGTGCGTATGTATAGCTGCATTGACGATATAGCCTGCCCAACGAAGAACAACCGTAGGTTCTTTTATGATGCAATCTACTGATAGGCCATATAACGTTGCCAACCTCTCACATTGATTGGTCGTAGGTTGACTCGGTAATGCAGCCCGAATATGTCTAGCGAGTATTAGTCATGCAATTTCCCACCAATCGAGGTGTATTTTTGTTTTGTTTTTTCCTAACTCATTTTAGCCAACCGAGAACAGGTAATTGTGAGCTTGTCGAATAATCTGTCCGTCGCCATCGCTATGGTATGACGTCCCGCTGCCCGCCCACACCGGGCGGCCGACTTGTTTGATAACTGAATGTAAAAATGTGCGCATACATTGACTTCCCTTGTATGCCGTGTATGCAGGCTGGGTGAAACAGATGAAATGGGGCGAAAACACGGTTGTGAAACTCAGCAAGGACTAGCAAGAATAGCAAGGAAAAGCTCAGTCCAGATCATCCTGTCTGTTGATCATGGCACGAAAAACAGCTTTAATCTGGCCCTCTGGACGCTCCATGGTAGCGAGGCGGCGCCGATCCGTCTCCGACTGCTGCCGCAGCAGGTCAACCTTTTGCCTTTCTAGGGCCAAGGCTTCTTTTCCTCTGGTGTCCATGCGATCCAGAATGGCCAAGATCCGGTTATCGATGTTGTCGGGACGCAGACGTCGGGGCCTGCGTCGCTCCGCTCGAAAGCCAACATTCACTGGACCATTGGCGGCGGTGCTGCCGCTTGGCCTCGCGGGTTGGTCAGCGGGGGCGTCAGCTGCGCTGGACCTGGCGGGCTGGTCGGCGGGGCTGGTGGCGCTGCCGCTTGGCTTTGCTCGCTGAACGGCACAGCAGGCGTCGGCTGCGCTCGACCTGGCAGACTGGTCAGGGGGGGGGCTGGTGGCGCAGCCACCTAGCCTGGCTCTTCTGACTTTAAAACCCTTCCGACATTAGCTTGGGGTGAGGATCCACGCAATTTTGCAGAGGTGCCGGAACGTACGGGGCGCCAGGATGCAACACCGCCCTTAACACTCCGGTCTCTCCGGTCGGATCCTCACACTCCGTTTCGGGAGGTCATATAATCATATAAACCCTCCTCTAAATACCATACTAAGCGTTGCACGAAAATAAAAGAGGTGTCATCGGAAAGCTCTCGACAAGGCGGGCCCGATACCTCCCGAAAAATAATTCCACAAAAGTGACGTCACTATGGGTGACGTCACTTCCCACAGGTTTTCACGACTTACAACATGCTTTTAGCTCTGAGGAGTTTATTTTGAGGATTTGAAGAAAACATGTATTTTGAATCAGAAAAGGACAGCGAAATCGACCAGGATCATAATTTTTGTCGCCACCCAAACGTATATTTTTGTTGTTGTAATTTCAAGTTTGAGCTTTCAAGTGTTCTTTAATTTTCCTTTTATAATGGGTAGAGCAGACCAAAAAACGTTGTTCGAAGTCAACCTGGCCCGATAAAAAATGCTTACTTTAGCCAGAATCTTCGATTTGAACTCTAATAGGCAAAGATGCAAAACTAAAAAGTAATCAAAAACGGTGAAAATGAAAAATTCCTCTGGTGCGCTTTGTCGCATCCCTAAAGATAAGCAAAGGCTGAAAGTTTCATTAAGATATCTGTATCCGTTAAAGCGTGAAGACTGGTTGAAAGTTTTTGGAGGTGACCTCACTTGACCCTAGACGACCTGACTTCAAGATTTTGACACAACATACCAAATTGATGTGGGAAAAGGTATGTCAAATTTCGGCGTACAGTCGCGCGCCGTTCGTTTACTATCCGCGAGAAAAACCTTAGGGGCGGCTGAACCCCCCCCAGACGGCGCGGGTTAAATACAGTAATTTTACATCAGCATTATGACGTTGACTGAAAGGAATCCACTAAAAAGAGTCTCGCTGCCCCCATCTGAAACGCACACGTTCGCCGTTACCGAATCTCAAACTCATCGGATCATATTCAGGTACATATGTAGGTACAATCCTAAAACGATATCTAAGAACGGAACCTCACATGGTGATTTGTAGACGGGATTCGAGCCGCGAATATCCCGCTTGTAAAATGGAGAAAGTGTAATATTTTCGGGACCGTCAAGGTGGTATCATCTGGAAATGATACGTTTTCCTCTTTATCCATAATACTACTGGTGATTCACATCCATGAAATGAAACGTAAAATTACAGATATGCATCAGCATGATATGAATTACTACTTCCTCCCCAATATTGCATGTTTGCTGTTAATGCAATTGCAAATTTGTTATATCAGACAACTTTCAAATCACGCGTCATGGTGCCAGATGCTGCCAGATTGGCTAGTCGTTTCTGTGAGTGAAGTACTTCTTTTGAAATCAGTGCCGCTATTTGAATACTTTGGTTCAGTTTTATATTTAACTTATTGTTCTATATGTAGAACTTCCGAAAGATTTCATATCTACGTATAAAGTACATGTATTTCAATAATATGCCCTTCATGCTAAACGAAGTCATTGCATCAACATTGCATACCGGTGGTTATTGGACGTCGTGAAACGGGCTAATGACAATCCTCTAATACAAACGCATTGCTCAGTATAGTCTCCTGCTTCGAACATATTTGGATAATGGTGGAATGACAATTCCCGGCAATTATGTCATATTCTTCGCCTTGACAATTCGTTGGACTGGTGACCTAGACACAGCGGTTCTTCGTGACACTAGGTGTTGGCTAAGACGAGTGCCCGATATGTTCTCTTTGGAGCAGATCAGCTCGCACGACTTCCCTGCAATGTCGTGTGCTCGCGCTGTGCGAGGACGACCACTTTTTCCCACTGGCCGTTTTCTTTCTGATGGTCCCTTGCCCCCAGTCTTCCTGATCCGTTTGTCAACCATTCGTCTTTTACCGGCGAGACAGGAAAACTACCGTACTATCCTCAAACCTCTCAATTACTTCTTTCTGGAATATATTAGGATGGCGTGTTGTTGGATGGTAAGTTGTTTTTGAGCTGTGTGATGTGTCTCAGATTAGAAATGTAGTTTTGCTGAGTGTTTCTAGGTCGATTGTTGGTGTTCTTTTGATTTTAGCTCGATAAAACGACGATGATTTCACTTCCAAGTTTTGCGAAATAATATAATATCAGAAGTACTGGTGAATGCAAACATCCCCGACGCTAACGATGTAATGGAGTGCATTTGTGACATACCTAGCGCATGAAAATGTAAACAGTGTAAAGTAAGCAAGCGGTGCATATAAACGCAACCTGTGCAAAAAGGCTAACGAAACCATTCGCAAACTGTTAAAAAACCTAAACGGTTCGACTTCCTCAAAGGATGACAAAAAAATATATTGGGCAAGACAAGATGCTCACCAAGATCAAACCTTAATGAAAGGAACTATGAACAGAGGAAAACATCAAGCTATGAGCAATGTGTTCGGTCGCTTCCAATTGTGTTTTTCCCCTGAGCATTGATCTGCTTCTTGCCTAGAAGGGTACATTTTCTGGAGTACACCAAAATTCAACATAATGAGAATACTCGACCGCGTAATAATTTACATCCTGGCTTAAGATACAAAGTTTTGACGCTGAGAATGCTCCACCTTACTTTTATTTTTTTCCTCGTAGACAGCGTCATGTGCACTGCATCACCTCATGCCACCTTGAAATGCATCCCTTTTCTCAATCGACTGTAGAAGGACCAAGCGATGACCGCATTGTGGCAGCACAAACACCGCTCGTCCCCACAGTTGTAGAGAACCGCATGAGGACCATATCGTGACAGCATAAACACCGGTCGTCCAAAACAGCTGTAGAGGACCGCATAAAGACTACAGAGGACAGCAGGAGCACCACCAACGAAGGCGACTGCCAAGTGGCATGTTTTGACGGCACTGCACTGCATCACCTCATACTGTCTGAATACAAACGGAGCCAGCCGGCGGCGGCCGATGCGCTTGTGTTCCAACGGCCTATGATGACCGTTGTCTGTGGATCTAGAGCGCGCCAATTAGCGCCGCGGTGACGGCAGCCTATGGAGCGCTGGAGTCCTCCGCGTGGAGCCTCGGTGCGTGGTGCTCACTACGTGCGTGTGCCGCCATGGGTAGCAACTGAACCCATCCAGGAGTGTCACGGTAACGAATCCGCCATCACTCGTAACACTGCTTCCACATTGTATCGCGGCCGTACTCATTCGACAAATTGCGTGGTTCAGGTCACTTGTGTAAGTACAAATTGGCAGTAAGCTTCCTCAGCAACTAGACCATACCACAAGTGGGACGTCTTGTGCTACGACAGGTTCTTGTGCTCCAACTTAATCTTTCTTGCCAGGAACCGAACGGGTCTACAACGAACCAAGTGATCCGATCTGAATACTCAATTTAGATATTAAAGCATGCTTGACCTAATCAGTTCCCGTTGTTTTTAGGGATGTCTTCGATAAGGACCCCAGGGTCAACAAATGAAGAACCCATGGGTCTGTATTTGTGTGTTGTACCATCAGTATAACTTCTCGACATGTTGATTACTGATTGCATCGCCAGACACGGTTTAATTGCTGCAAAAATGCAAATGGCTAAAAGTTCCACTCTCCCTTCACTGGGAGAGTGCAAGCTTTGCTCTGGTGCAATCACAATGCGTATACTTTTTTTTTTCTGTGCGTGACGTCTTTAGAGTTGCTATTGCATGGTGGGGGGGGGTAGCTAGAGCCGCTGCTGCACGGGATGGTAGCTATAGCTGCTACTGCTGGGGAGGTAAGCTATAGTTGCAAAGAAGGGCAGCTAGAGCTTCTGCTGCACGGGAGGGTAGCTATAGCTGCGCGGGAGGGTAGCTAGAGCTGCTGCTACATGGGAGGGTAACTATAACTGCTGATGTATGGATGCTATATCTAAGCAATGGCACCAGCCACCCGTCGCTTGACGCGCCCATACGTTAGTTTTGTTTACGTCCTGGCGCATCTCCCGGCTCCAACCGGTGGCAAGGTGGCGCGTGGCCAGGTTTGACTTGGCGCCTCCCAGCTGATGCTTGCGTTGGCGGGAAGCCGGCACAAGTTCGACTGTCAACCCCAGTCACACCACGTCAATCCCAGTCAAGCGCAGCAACACCGCCAGTCACAGCGTCCAGCACAACACCGCAGCCAATCAAGGCGTTCAACATAACACCAGGACTAATTAAAGCGCCCAACACAGCAACACCGCCAGGTGCACCATCAAACACAGCACCAGAACCAATAAAATCGTCCATCACAACACCTCCGTCAGTCACAGCGTCCAGCACAGCACCATCGCCAGGCAGGCACACATCCAGCACAGCACCATCGCCAGGCAGGCACACATCCAGCACAGCACCATTTTCAGGCAGGCACTGCTTTCAACACATCACCGCCGCCAGCCACAACACCTACCACAGCACCACTCCGCCACAGCGTTTAGCACATCATCGCTCCAGCCGCCTCCCGACACGTGCGTAATTGGCGTGTGCAGTGAGGCCGGTGGTTAGCGGTACTCCTTCAGCCGGCCACGGCGAGTTCCCTGCTGTTCTGACGGCCATTCCGCGTCACAACAGCATCACACGCCTATTACGGGGCGGGGCCGCAGCACACGCAACATCGAGATGTGAAGATGATGGCAGTCATAGTGAGCTGTTAACGTGCCGATGAAGTAAGGCCGAGGCCATAGCAGGGGCACCCCGTCCCTAGCCGCCAGCTAGCGCGCTACAAACACACAAACCACCACAGAGGGGCATCCCAGCCGCCGTTGGGCGACATCATAGCAGCTGCCGGACGACATCACAGCCCGCTATCAGATGGTATTGCAACCGCTACGAGACAACACAACCGCTGCCGGACACCATAACCGTTACCGGACGGCGTCACAGCCGTTACCAGACGACGTCATAACCGTTACCAGACGACGTCACAACCGTTACCGGACGACGTCACACCCGTTACCAGACGACGTCACAACCGTTATCGGACGACGTCACAGCCGTTACCGGACGACGTCACAGCAGTTATCGGACGACGTCACAGCCGTTACCGGACGACGTCACAACCGTTATCGGACGACGTCACGGCCGTTACCGGACGACGTCACAGCCGTTACCGGATGACGTCACAACCGCTGCCGGACATTGCAACTAATGGCCGGCATTGCAGCCATAGTAGAACGACACATTCAATCCGCTGCGTGACGGTGAGAGAACACTACCGCTGTACTACATTGAAGCACGTCTGAGTCATACGAATAGCTACCAGGTTTGATCAAAGCCATTGACTAGCGGCATCCAAAGCACCACGTACAGCATCAAAACAGTTGTCAAACAACATCGCAGCCACTACCGAACGGCATGAAAACCAATGGCGACCGACATCAAAACAATTAAAAAGTACTTCGAAGCCGCTACAGAGCAGCACTGAAGGCCGCTGCGACAGAACATCGGTACTACAGATGGGACACGCAAGGCAAAGGCACTGTGGAACGATGTGAAAGTCACGGCCAGAGAGGTGGCTTCTCCGTCAGCAAGCATTTGTGCTGTAAATCCCCTTGACCTCCACTAGAGGTAGCAACTTCGGCAAACACGCGACGTTAAATGCTACTATCGGGAAGTGTTTAGTTTTTGTTTTACTTTCCACGCTTACTCTGCCCTCATGGTTTGGTGTTTGTTGTTCAGCGTTTAGATTGAAGTCCCTTCGTCCGGCTCTGTCCATTCTGAGACCATGGAATGAAGGAGATGGGGAAGATGTTGAAAAGTTAATAAAAACTGGGATGGGTTGGGAGGTGGAGCCGGGTGTGTGGATGTGGTTGATGCCTTCGAATTTCACTTGATGCCTTCGGCTTCCAGTTGATGCCTTCGACTTACAGTTGATGTCTTCGACCTCCAGTTGATGCCTTCGACTTCCAGTTGATGCCAGTGGTAAAAAAGTCACCGATCTGCCGACGTCGTCGGAGACCCCACACGCTAAGGTTAAGCTGATTTGAGAGACCAACAGCGGAGACTAACACACGCAAAAGCCAAGAAATGAAGGTTCGCGACGTGCTTTTATGTTGCTTCCATTCGCCGGATCGTTATACTTTAAAAAGTGGCACCTCTTCTGGGCTCTGTCCGATCAAACTCCGCAGACTGCAGCCCATGAAGGTAGCCCTGTCGTAGGTGTGCTTCTAACGTGAAAAAGCTGCCCTTGAAATACTAATTTAGCACATCTTAACAATCTAGCATATATTTTTAATATACCAGATTTACGGTACCAAAAGTACCAGATATCCACGGCGGCCACCGCGGCCCGTCGGCGTTTCTCGGTCATTGCAAGGAGACCACCCGTGCTATGTCAACGGGCTCAAAAAAGGCGAGAATCGCCGACAAATGGTCGCAGGCTGGTCGCCGCGCCGTGTCTTAGTATGAACTAGCAACAGGAAATAGTCGGGAAAGGGCAGCTGAGCTGGGAAGGAAGGGATTCAGATTTTGAATGTGAGGAGGGAATCGCTGAAGCGGACATTTGTTGAACGAACAGAAGTGGTTGCCTAATTGTCAGTGAATGGGTATGGTCGGAGTGGAAGCCTGTTTTTTCGAGCTTTGATGATTCCATCTATACATATAGGTACCTGAATGTGAGAAAAGCCTGTGCCAGTACTGAAACTGAAATAGTTTGGCGCGTCCGTTCAACTCGGAACGAACCGTAGATAACCAGGCGATATGCATGTTGATTTTGGTGAACTTCAAGTCAAACTGTTGGGCTCAATTTTTACCCATTCAAATTCAATGAGATCACCTCTGGTATGAGGAATGATCCAAGAAAGAGGCATTACCTGTTGTCTGTTCCCTCCAGGCATTACATAAAATTTGGTGGATTGGGGGGGGGGGGGCGGAAATAACCATCCACCCCAATGTGTAGGCCACATGAAAAAAAAATCAGCTATGTTTGACATGATGTGAATGTTAGAAGTGATTCGCTGTCAATATTAGATCTTTAGATTGGTTAAAAAGAGAAATCTTAGTGTGACTGGTTTCTATTATAAATCATTTTCAAGCAATGAGTGCTTGATGCTTGTGTGCTTGATCACAATTTATAATATAAACTGGTCAAACTAAGTTTTCTCTTTTTAACCAATCTAAAGAAATAATATTGGCAGTGAATCTCTTCTAACATCTTCGTATCATGTCAAACATCCTGCCAACCATTCTCCACCTACATTCCCACCTATGTTTCTGGAATTTTTGCCAGTCTTGCCTCCTCCATATCAAACCAGGTAAAATTTGCCACTGAGCCTGCCTATCTCTGGTGCTGACAACAGTGTCTGGTGCATTGTTGCACTATCTCCCTGCCATGTTAGTAAATGGGGAAAAGCTGTCCATGCAGCATAAACTTGAATGTCAATTTGATGTAGCTGAAAGTTGTTTAAGTGAAAACATATTTGTGATAAGCAGTGGTGGATCTAGATTAGGGAAAAATGGGCAATTGCCCCCTTCCCCCACTAAACTGCCAGATTTTTCTCTAAATCAATGTTTTTGGCACTTTTGTCTGTTTTTAACATTTGCCTCCCCAAAATTTGCCCTCCCTAAACAAATATACCTGTAAATCCACCACTGGTGATCAGCACATCCAAATGCAACATAATCCGTGGATAAATCTAATTTTTCGAAGTTTAAAAGTTTGACCCAGTTATGGAAGAGGGTGGTATAGGGGGATTGTATGGGGGTATCTGAACATGTTATGTTTCCTTAATACCTACCTTTTGATGTTGTCCTCATCATGTTCAGTACATAGATAACAAAAACATTATGGTATTCAGAAATGATTGATTTGTTTCTACCAAAATATGAATGTCTGATTACATGGTTCTACTAATTCTTTGTGCACAGAGTATGCAAAGTTCATAGGCATGATTTTAGGCTTCAAAGAGCAATTGGCTTAAGAAAACCATAGGGAAGCGATTTACTTTTTTTTTTCCAATTACACCAGCATATTTCAGTCATCACTAATAGCTTGTACCGCAATTGTTACAGTGGGGTATTCCTGCACAGCAACATTTTCCTGTTCAGAATACAGCATATCACTACAAAATAATGATCTATTCTAAGGTTCCTCTTTACAAGTGGTTAGAGGATATCAATTGAAAGGAATTGTTTAAATATGGATAGCTTGTTCATTTTTGTGTTCAGTAAACACAGTAGAATTGCTGGTTCAGCCATACAAAAGAAACAGTAGAGCTATTTGTTGCATGGTGCCTTAAGTGTTCAGAAACCCACTTCTTCTTCTACACTAATTTTATGATTTTTTAACCAGCTCTCCCATGTTATGCTAATGCCTTATTATCCTTTCTTTGAAGGAGATATTTTATCTATATTTTATATAACAAAACTGAAATCCTTGCTCAATGAGGGCACCTCAATTTTTATATTTTCAAAATTGTGGGGCAAAGTGGACGATTTCAATTCCAAGCCATTTGTGCTAAATGTAAATGTCAAGGGACATATTTTGTGAATTGTGTATGGTAGCTTGTCTTAGAAATAGGAGTTGCAAGCAATTTCAGCAAAGGAAGCTGCACTTTAATGGCATAGGCATGTCCAGGGAGGTAGAAATTTACTATTTGATTCTCAATTTGAAATACATCCCAAAATAACAATCTGGGACAAATGTAATACATTTCGTGGGTTGCTTTAACCACCTATTGCACCCACAGAATGGAACTGGATCTGCCACTGCAAACAATGGGTTGCTTTCTAATGGGCAGTCCACTTTGCCCAAAAGTGAAGTTTGTGATCTGGGATTTGTCTTGGGGTTATTTTTGTAAAGTATAACTCCTAGCTACTGCAAGCTTGTTTAGCACTCAAATGTTGATTTTAGCGAACATAGGAATTAGAAACAAAAATCGGTCTTACCTAGTTGTTAAGATTTACACATTTCTGTTATGGAAGAAATTGTATCAGAAAATGGAAAAACAACATTTCTAAATCATGACACAAGATTAAAGCTTAAGACAAGATCTGAAATAGCCAAAAGCATGCACACTCCATGGGTCTTTCCACAAGGCAAATGAAATCTGGCTGAGGTAAAAGTCTATGGCAGGGAAGAGGGTGGTCTGCCATGCCCCACTTTCCCATACATTGACAGTGTTGATGTTTAGCACAATAAAGGTGTAAAATATATGGAATGAAGACCTACTGTACATGACCAGATGGTTATTGACAGTTTCTAGGTCAAAGTATGGATGTCAGCAGCACCAAAATCATATGTAATCATTGTAGCCAGAATAGCAAGAAAACATGAGTGAGTTTTGTGAGGAAATACTGTCGATTGCTCTAAAAATCATTCAAATTTGCTTTAAGCTTTGCCCATGGGGGCTTGTTCCAGCTATCCACCACTGACAGCTCAAGAATGCTGTAGATCATTTGTGGATCATTTGTGTATAGTGAAGCATCACATGCTGACCCCCATCCCAGTGCCCATAAATTGTACCAGTCCAAGATGGTAGTCAAAATGTTTGATAAATGTGACAAAATACAAAGGAAAACAATTTATGCATCACAGTGTGGTGTTTTCAAATGTTGTATCCAAAGCTAAACCAAAATTTTAAAATTTGTCTCATATGTAATCATAAGAGGTCAAATGAGTGGCCCTTGGAGGTTAGAATGTCAATGGTTACCATTTGTTTCCCACCCAAAAAGTCATGCATTTATTGACATTATCCTGCCCTCCCTCTGCCTCTCCTGGAAGGTGTGGGCTCCAGTTTTCATTATTTGCTCCATCTTACATCTTGCATGAGTTTATTCACATTGTGCCCTAATTATTACAGAATGAAGCAAACAAAGTTGGGATTAGGAATTACAGAAGAAGAACAGAGGGTTGATGATGGTGATGGTGATAAGCCAGCAAAAAGAGGACAAGAAAGGTGTGCAAGTGTGGGTATGATGGGTACACATGGGGAGGCTCTGAACAAAGCATTTATCAGCACACAAAAAAGCAGCATAGTGATTGTGGGCCCAAGAAGACATATCCATCAGAGAGCCAGCTGGGGACAAGTGGCCAGTGGTCTAGCTGGATGAGGAGCACAGGTATGTACCACTAATGAGCCAGAAATGAAAGTAATGATATTCTATATAATCATAAGGAGAAAAGTGGCAAAATACAAAGGATGCTTATTTCCCTGTCTAAATAGGCTAGGCTTCTTTCCATGTATAAATGAACGACTCCTAGTATTGATAGGGTTTGGATATATGTGGCACTGTTAGTCTTTTACAACCTAGCTACCACGTTTAACTAGGCATAATTATTTTGGGATGGCTGTTCACAGAGGTGGATCCAGAGAGCCACCCAGGGGGACCCAGTTTGGGCTAGGTGGGCACATGCTGTGCTGGAGCCACAGCTGATATGTCATTCTAGGGGGGGGTGGAGTGATGTCTGATGGGACCCTGCTGGTATTCAATGTTCCAATCATGGGGAGAATGTGATGTCTAGTTAGGCCACATGCATTCCATGTTTTGATCCTGGGATGGGGGAGGGAGCAGTGTGGTACATGCTGTCTGGAGATGTAAGTATTGATGTCCTTTGGGGTGATGCAAACGAGGGGCTGGATCCCTCTTTTGCTTTTGGGGGGTCATGACCCAATTTGCCCTCCTGGATCCACTCCTGGCTGATCACATAGCTCCAAATTGCACAATTTTATTCTTACTGTTCCTGATTGCAATAATCTGTGCTTCAAGCACGCCCATCTGGTGACACTGCTCACTGTGTAAGGGAGGAGGCTCCTCTGCCCACACCCTCATCAATGTTCAGTGATGGTGAGCAGACAGACCAGACAACCACAATTTCAGTGGATCCATTCAGTGCTGAATGCACATCTGCAGCAGTGCACATATCCTCAGATATTTATCAATTGTCCAGATGTTTTCCAGTGCCTATTCACTCATCTGTTCTTTGCAAAATTTGTGGAACCCAATGCCGCTGAATATGGCAATAATAGCAGTTCTCCAGGAATTAGTTTCACCTATTTCTCATGTTTCAAGATGATGGAGACATGCATATTACAAAACAAACTTTTTACCTTAAATTTACATTTTATTGCCCACAGTAAACAAGACACTTCATTGTTAAAAGTTTGTGGTGTTGCGTTTGTGAAAGTTGTTTGTTTAACTTTTATTTGTAATGTCCCTGTTGCCATACAATATAACTCTCATAATGTGATGGCTAAATAACCAATTCCTGCAAATTATGGAAGTTTGCAACATATGTGGCACCACATACTTCTTATCTGCAATAGTCAGCTAATCGTGCTCTGTCCCTTTGGTGTGCATTTCACCCTGTGGCCCAATGGTTGGGTTAGGTTATGTAACCCAAATTGACAAAAAAGTGTGACCCAACTTGGTGTATAAGGTGCTGATCAATTTCAGTGCAACGTATTTTGTTATCGTTCCGTGGTTGAGTAATGCTGCACAATTTGTGGGTCCCAAGCTTTTTGTTTAACGTTGATATGGCCTACAACACATACCTTAGTACAACCCATAATACCGTCAAAAGGGTGCATTTCCACCTCCATTGATTGCAAATTGTGTTTCACTTCACCATAATACTTTGTGGTGGAAATTTCGACACAGTAATTCACATGGTATAAAACTAAATGTTTACCCCTTGACCTCTTTATTATTGTGCAGGCGTGAAGCACTCAGGAGGTCTTTCTTCACCTGGGGGAAAATGGTGCATTGCCCAGTTGAATGGCAACATGCACCAATGACAATGTTCTATATAAATATATCCAGGTATGTTATTATTAGTTATTCAGAGCCAGCTGCTGCTGCTGGAGCTGCGGCGTTCCATCGGCGGGGGTAGGTGCGCCTGTGACGTCACCTGCTGTTGCCTCCTGCCGTTGTGGTTCTGCATTGATCGTGCGGGTACAGGGTGTAAATATCGCAGAACTGTCGCTAAAGTTCTCGCACAGCCGCGCCGCTTGCCTGAGCGCGGTCAGCTGTAGCAGACGCCCTGGTACCCTGCAACCGCGCCTCAATGTTGTTCATCTTCGCTGATGTCGCCGTTATCTCCTGCGACTCATCTGTGCTACGTGCAACAGTTTTGTTTTGCATCTCCCGCCGCTGGCGCTGCGCGCGGGCTGGGCGCGGCTCCGCCGGTGGTGGGCTAACTGCCCCTGGTGGCAGTTAGCCCACCAGGGGCAGTTAGCGGTTTGTCCACAAACCGCTGTCTAAACGTTCGTCGTGGTTGTGTGATACACTATCTAACCAAGCCTTTCTCTACTGGATCTGTGTACATGGGATTCACGGCAAAGGATAAATCAGCGTTTTAATATATTTGAAGGGACTTCCAAAGATATATAATTAGTGTTGCCCTTGCGCGTGCTCGGACAGAGGTGTTCTAGACTTGCAACACACTCAGTTACTTGGAATTGGTTATGATCGTATGAATGTGTGGAAATATCGAGTGGATATTTCAGATGTTAGTAAAACGCACCTGGGAAATCCCTTATCTCTCACCGCAATTGTACACAACGCACATTCTCAGGAACTGCCCACAGTTTTATGATTTTGAATATGATGCCAAATTGTTTATTTGTGGCGGCTCATTTTTCGTTTCTCACCACTTGAAAAATCATAGTTTAGCCCATAGTTTTGCTCCCAAGAAAAAAAATGTTTCGCGCGCTTATTGTGAGAATACACACCCTTGACCGTGACTGTTGCCATCAGGCAAAATAAAACGCACAATAAGTTTACCACAATTGAAATCCGCATGTTAAATATTGCTGAAGCTCGACCAATGCAAAATTTGTTTCTGTGAATTGATTCAGCCATTCGCCAATAAACATCCAGTCCGTATTCTTCTCTTTCATGTGTGGAGGGGCAAAAAGGCAACTTGTTATAACTGGGGTGGCGAGTCATGTGCACAATATTTTTTTTTAACGTGCACAACAATAAACTGGAGCCAGAATGACCGATCGTATTTAGCTGGGCACGACATTTCATATACGACAATAAACTGGAGCCAGAGTGACCGAACGGGTTTAGTTTGGCACGACATTCCATATACAACAATAAACTCAAGCCAGAATGACCAAGCGGATTTAGCTGGGCACGACATTCCATATGTTGCTAGTTTTTGTTACAGTCGATAAGATGGGGCCTGGCGAAGGCTCTTTGTCATAATCAATTTAACGTGTTTTTTTTAACTGCTAATGGGCCCGGTATATTGATCGGAATCAATGCATGGTTTATCTTTCGTGTGTACGGTCCTTCATGGTTGCAGGACAACCAAAGAGCAGCAACGAATTTGTATTCGAAGGCAAAGTGCCACATGCTAATATTGCTCATTTTCCTCCTAGTATGCTTTTTGGGTAGGAGACCACGCACGATTGCTTCAAAACCATCAAGTTGGTCGCCGACCAACATGATGGTTTGTTTTACCCCTGGTTGATGCCTTCGACTTCCAAGTGATGTCTTAGACTTCCAGTTGATGGGTTCGACTTACATGTTTTGGCACTATCTGCACTCATTTGATGTCTTGCTAGCGCTCCGAACCGGACGAGGTCGGGCAGAGCTCATCAATGCGTGGCCATTGAAGCAAAACAAGCAATAACTGTATGCTTCGCTCCACGGCATTCCACAGCAATCTTGCATCATCATATCAGTTGTGGGTACATGCCTCCTTCTTTGTTGCTTCTTTGCTTATTAGTTTGTTTGATTTGCTTGGCACATGTAATGTTATGCTTAGCTGATGGTATTGTCGGTATATGATGTCCATGGCCGCCTGACAACGAAAATATTGCCGGTATTGCCCGTCTGACAACGACAATATTTCCGGTATTTCCCGTCTGACAACACCAATATTGCCGATATTGCCCGTCTGACAACGACAATATTTCCGTATATCCCGTCTGACAACGAAAATATTGCCGGTATAGCCCGCCTGACAACGAAAATATTGCCGGTATTGCCTGCCTCACAACGACAATATTTCCGGTATTGCCTGCCTGACGACAATATTGTTGGTATCGCACGCCTAACAACTAAAATATTACCAGAATTGACCGCCTGACAACGCCAAAATAATACCGGTATTGCCCATCTGACAGCGACAACATTATCGGCGTTGCCCGCGTGACAACGAAAATATTGATGGTATTGCAAGCCTGACGACAATATTGCCGGTATTACCCACCTGATAACGGCAATATTGCCGGTATTCCCCGCCTGCCACCAACAGTATTGGCGGTATTGCCTACCTGACTACGACAAAATTGTCGTTATTACCCACCTGACAACGTCAATATTATCGCTATTGCACGCGTGACAACGACAATATTACCGGAATTGCACGCCTGACAACAAATTTGCTGCATACTGAGCAACATACCGGAGGCCGGCCGTACCACCTGACTGGAAGTTTTAAAGCATGACTGACTTCCCGGCGAGCGAGCACATGAGCGTGAGAAACTCTAGCCACAATCCGAATATTGTTGTCATTGCCTGTTGTGTATTTCCGATCCCTCACTTAATTTACTGCATGTCGGATGTCAACTTGATATTGGTGAGGTCAAATGGCCAAAGCGAAGAGAAGAAGCAGCAGCAGGCATGTTTCTCACATGCCATGCGGTGTAATCGAATCTGCAATGGGGAAGCTTGGTCATAACGGTCAAAATTAATCGGACCATAAGCTACTTGTTCTACATTCAGGTATCTAAAATATGGTTTCAGCAGTGCCAGAGAGGTAGCTTCTGTGGACCGGAGTGAAACTATCAGTGAACGGAGCGGTGGCGCACAGAAACATGCAAATTTGAGAATGCCAAGATCGGAGTATTTCCATAACAATGGTGCGCGACAAGCCCAAGATCATTCAGTGGTCCGCTTGCTCGTGGCAGGTGACAGGGTCCCGTGGCCTGTAATATATTGGTATATGGCATATGGTATATAACATAGTGGTAGTCAGTATGGAAGTGTGCTGAAAAATCATAACATTTCTTAGAAGTACACCCCTCATATATATTAATTCCTGCATGTTTTCTGCCTTAATCAACATCACTTCGAGCACATATAACGTAATACGGTAATATGGGAATCGGCACATTCATCCGTCAGTCGATAACTGCTCAAAATATAATGACGCAAGTAACATGAACCATCAACCACAAAATATCACCGACGCCATTTGTGGATGCTATCATCGTCCCTTTCTAGAATATACATATATTTACACACACGCACGCACGCACGCACGCACGCACGCACGCACGCACGCACGCACGCACGCACGCACGCACGCACGCACGCACGCACGCACGCACGCACGCACGCACGCACGCACGCACGCACGCACGCACGCACGCACGCACGCACGCACGCACGCACGCACGCACGCACGCACGCACGCACGCACGCACGCACGCACGCACGCACGCACGCACGCACGCACGCACGCACGCACGCACGCACGCACGCACGCACACACACACACACACACACACACACACACACACACACACACACACACACACACACACACACACACACACACACACACACACACACACACACACACACACACACACACACACACACACACACACACACACACACACACACACACACACATATATATATATATATATATATATATATTTCAAGTGCACTATAACAGCGCCACCACTTTGCTACTTGACTTCCATATTCTGCTGTCAAGTGACGTCAGAGGAAAAGCTTCCGAGATCGGTGAGATACGAACAAGAAAACATCCACCAAAAACAATTTTACATTTCCTCAAAAAAAAAAACATTGGCACGTGTTGAGTTGACATCAGGGTGCCCGTCTGCAGCATAAGCAATCATTGGCACGTATGTGAGACGTAGATGCGATCCCACACATGCACCAATCGCACCATCTGGAGATCGCGTGAAGTCAAACCTCATTGCATGACGTCACATATTTGCCGCTCGTGATCGGCCGTTCTCCTGAGCGATTACGTGCGACTGCCAACAGGTTGTGGTGCATGGTGCAAGTGAGGCTGGAATACTGAGTCAATGCTTAACACGCCGGGCATAGCTTACCCTAGACCGGTCCCGAAAAAGCATACCAAAGCTAGAAAAACAAATATTTGGTGGCGTTTCCCATGGTACTGTTTCCTTGAAGAAATTCAACGCCAATTTCATCGATACGGTTTGGTGCACGATACACTCTTCATCGATGTACGCTTCCTAAGGGTGGCCCAAGACCTTAGCGTTGGATATGTAACCCAGTTATCGGCATTGAAGTCGCCGTTAGCATAGGGCGCGTTACAGAACCGAACCTACATGTTGATGCCAATGCGGAATTTCTAATTGCTAACTTTTTGTCATCAATGAATATACTTCTGAGCACACTTTCTGGATACGTCGAATATTATAGTTAACTGTCAACCCGATATTGGGCATCGACAATAACTGTACATGCATGCAGACATGCATCAATACTTCCATATTTTCCAAGGTTACCGGAAGTCAATTAAGGTAACTACGTCCCGATGGCTTGATTAATTACTATGTGCAATATCCAACTTTGTGGATCACGAACTGTACATCTGATACCAAAGTGAATTTAGGACAGCAATATCTCAGGTTTGCTTGTCATAGCATTGACAAATGGCATGGATATTCAGTGTTATCTAAGTAAGGAGGCGACGACCATTGCTCAATGTCAAGCTTTGGAGCATAACACACCGCCGGTAGAAACCTAACCGGCGAATATGGCAAGCAATGCTTACAGACATTGCATTGGTGAGGTCATTTCATTACGGTATCTCTCTTGTAATCTCATGGCCACAGTCATGTTTGAAATTCGAAATATGAACGATGCTCACGTTTCCCGACAATCGAAAGCACAACACATGGTGACAGCTGATGCAAATGAATGGATGGCATTTGAAGATTCCGTCAATCACGCTTAGATGTTGGACGTGCAGAACATCAGTAATGCTGATTGCAATGACAGCAACAGTATAGGCCCCTCCCCGCCATCAATTTTTTGTATAAGCCACCAGCATTGTTGTACAACGACGCAAGCGGTGCTGTATTTTCTGCGTTTTTGTTCTGACCTTCCACCGAGCTGCCGTGAATCTGGCCTGACCCATCCGGCGGATATGCGCGCTCGGCTCCATATTTAGGTCGCGCGCGCACAGAAGTGGGCGTGCGGCGACAGATCACACGACGGAGGGTAATTGAGGTTCGGTGTCGGCGCCGCACCTCATCGGCTATCGTCCCGTCTACACCCGCCGCCGGCCGCGAGGCAGAACGTCGCCGCTCAGGACATCGGTAGCGCGCGACCCGGCTACCTGTGCGCCGCCACGTCTCGTCTCGCCGCACCGGCGACCTGCAGTGGCGCGCGGTGTCCGACCTGTGCGCCGCCACGTCTCGTCTCGCCGCACCGGCGACCTGCAGTGGCGCGCGGTGTCCGACCTGTGCGCCGCCACGTCTCGTCTCGCCGCACCGGCGACCTGCAGTGGCGCGCGGTGTCCGACCTGTGCGCCGCCACGTCTCGTCTCGCCGCACCGGCGACCTGCAGTGGCGCGCGGTGTCCGACCTGTGCGCCGCCACGTCTCGTCTCTACGCACCGGCGACCTGCAGTGGCGCACGGTGTCCGACCTGTGCGCCGCCACGTCTCGTCTCGCCGCACCGGCGACCTGCAGTGGCGCGCGGTGTCCGACCTGTGCGCCGCCACGTCTCGTCTCGCCGCACCGGCGACCTGCAGTGGCGCGCGGTGTCCGACCTGTGCGCCGCCACGTCTCGTCTCGCCGCACCGGCGACCTGCAGTGGCGCGCGGTGTCCGACCTGTCGGCCGACACACGAACCTGAGCGCCGCGTTTGCGACGCACCGACACCGCGATGGAGCGCTGCCTTTTGCGGCACACCGTGGACGGCCGGTAGCTCTGTGTGGAGGCGACTCGCGGCCAACGGCGTGGTCGGACCCGTCACCACTGGCCACAGTTATGGTAGCCGTGATGATAGCGCCACACCACTGACCTATCTTTATCCAGGCTTCACATCGGGTCGCCGGTAAGGTGGGAAAGAACGTGAGCGCGACGAAACCATGCGTCTTCCGTATCTCCCACGTCTTCCACGTCTTTCGACACTGGAGAACTCGGTAAATCTTTAAGGTGGTGACGGCTTGGAACAATGGACCCAACTGGCCGCTCAGCGGTGGCCATCGGCTCAAGTATCACAGCGCGGCGGCTTTTTCACTTTGTTCTAGAGACCTAACATCATGTATGATTCGAACGTGTCAGTGCAGAAATGACCTCACATATGAAGCAACCAAGCATAGTTCGTGGTAATTGGCATGCCTAGCCGACAGAGGATCGTCTCGCGCCATTTTCTTTCTTATCGCCCTGATACTTATCGAGCGCCATGTTTTGCATGGGACCATCAGAAAGCATTGCAGTTCCTTGAGCACGCGCACTTATTTTACCTGTGCGGAAGTTGCTTATGTAATTTCAGGGACAGGAAAGACGTCTCCAGAGCAATCGAAGTCCGCTATGCCTGCCTGCTGTACAGTGCATGTACCACATTTACACACCTATCGCAACGACTGATTCTAACGGAAGCAGAATCAAGCCATTAATCATTCAGGCTGCCCTGACAGGCACTGGCACCCGGCGGAAAACCTGGCCCGTCGATGGCAACGTGCGCCGCATTCATTGTGTATCGTCGGCATCGAGGAACAGGGAGGTCGCGCCGGGTCAGCGGGGTCACTAGGATCACGAGCGTGGCTATGTCAGGGGGTAGCGATCGGGGGAGATGTGTGAAGTGAGCGCGTTCGAGTTCGATCATATCGCGCTCGAGGTGCCCAGTTCGGAACTGCATTACAATGAAAATGAGTTCTCAATAACGATTAGCATAGGGCATCATTAGAACGGCGGAGGAAAAGATGGCATTTATTGGGACTCAGGATCCAGATTGTGCTGGGTGTGGATGGTGGATTAATTATTCACAGATCCCATTGTCTAATCTTCCTGACAAGAACTGCCGGCGCCTTGCGTCATCCAACATTCGCTTTCCCTCCCTTGTTCATGGTTGCGATCCTAGTTCAACAAAGTTAGCCAGACATGGTCCGGCCGATCTTCCCCACAGAAAAAAAACGCATGTTCGGTAAGCTGATAATTTTTTTTACAACACCCTGCTTCGTGCTCAATCGCATTTTTTCTCGTTCGTTTCGTTTCTTTTCCGTTTCGTTAGTTAGTTAGTTATTGGAGTTTAAGGACGCATAGACTGCGTTGGTCATGCAGCGCCCATTTCTTTTCCGTTTCGTTCGTTTCATGTTCGTTGCCTTTTCATCCGTTACCTGCCAATCGTTCAGTTCTCATTTCCACCGGGTGTTGCTGAATCCAGGCGCCAAGTGAGCAGATCACAATATCAAATATTAAGACGATGATGCTGCTTCAATAGCAACTTCCAACTCCGTTAGTTCGGGTGCAAAGCAGCAAACAGCTCGAAAACAGCATCAAAGGGTTCCTCCCGTTTCCAAGAAGCGGGAAATGTTCGTGCCAGTGGCGAACAAGATTCGAGCCGTGGTCACAGGCCAGCCCGCGTGATTTAGCTCCCCACTATGTCACCTATAAATCGAGCTGGTATGGGCTACACATTTCCAATCACAGCTTCCTTACATCAATTGTTTTATGTAGTAAGCATTGAAGATCACAACAACAATAACGGCACATTATCATATCACATGGCCTTAAAATTTGCTACCTTTCTTGGTGAAACATTATGACGTAGCATGTGAATACAGACAATGACCAAATTGCACAATTGAATGGCCACTATGTGTAAGTGAGCCCAGCTATAGCTGGAGCCCTTGCACACACAGCTGAACACCAAAGGAAACGACCGGTGCGGCCGTTTCCGGCACGCCAACTTCCAGCTGTGCGATTTCCAGCAGTGCGATTTCCAGCTGTGCGATTTCTTCCATGCGTCCACTTATCGTCATTGCTTTTTACGGAAGAAGCCTAATTCTGTGACCAGACATGCATCGAACATTTCGTTGAATCTAAGCATGCCAAATTCATCGTTTCGGAAGTGTTAGCTATCTCATGTGGATGGCGTGGGTGGTACGGAAGTTTACGACGAACATATCCAATCCAATCGCCACGTGCTGATGCCTGGTAGCCACGTACAATCAACACACAGGGGAGTGGGCCGTGCGCTTTATTTACCCCTTCTCCAAGAGCTAGAGCAGCATTCGGTTACTGCTCGACTTCGTTTGGCATGAATGCCGTGATTTAATTTTAACCTTCATGTTGCGTTGTTCAGAATTTCCCAGCAAGATTGTGGAACTTTTTAAGCGATGCTGAATAATGATTGGTCGTGGTCCAAACACGCTGGCCTCCCTTCAGTTCAGACCACCAGAGGTGGTCTTGACACGCTGGCCTCCCTTCAGTTCAGACCACCAGAGGTGGTCTTGACACCACCAGTAGGATCGCACCGACCACATTTCTGAAATGTCTTCCAATCATTTATATGTATCATATGTTAACTATATAACATTTAAGAACATCACCGTTTTCAATTATATGTGTATTTGTGTCATGTTTATATTTGCCCGAATATCTTATAATTTTAGCAATGTGATTGCTGCTTGCTGAAGGAGTGGACCAAAACATTTTGACCCAGGGGGATGGTGCTTGTTCTGAATATGGAACTGTTCCTCCGGAGGGATGTCTTTTCTATTCCGAGAGGCGCCATCGGTTGAAAAACCCCTTGGGCATGAGGGAGGGGGTGCACTCGAACGTCCTGGGGGGGGGCGCCACATTTCCATCGGGAAGGGACGCAAATCCAATTTGATGATTGGTGTTCATTGGTGAGTTCATCATTGGTGAGATATTAATGCGTTTCCTCACCACATTGTTGCGTTTGGGAAACGCTAATCGGAAAGTACACCTGTTCAGATCCCGGAACCTGGAATTAGGGGAGAGTTGAGTAGGCACTCGTACTTATTAGGGAAAGGTGTGGGGACGGTCAATCGTTGGTGGTATTCAAGAACTCACAGAATCTTTATTCGGAGGCGGTGGAGGGTCAATGGCAAATGAGTATCCCGGTCTCCTCACCAGGGCCATTCTAAGAATTTTCGACTGGTGGCGAGCCCGTTGGCGATTGCGCAAGCACCATTCGAAGAAATCAGATTCCGCCCCCTCCCCAGCAATGGCGAAGCAGTATTCGGGACAATCAGACTCCGACCACCAGGGTTGTTGAAGCAATGGACGAATGACCACTGTTTGGGGAGGGGCACGGCCGCGATCGAGGTGGAGGAGAGGACGACCATGACGGAGGCCACGGCCCCCAGCTAGCGTGATTAGAGACCCTGTCCCCATTCCTGGAAGCAGCTCACCCAGTTTTCTATCACTCGCAGTGCGATGGGTCACCGCGATGGGTCCCTCCACTAACGTTTGCTATAAGCAACACAGAGAGATACGGTATGCGGCATGATGTAACTACATATTTGAGCTTGTAGACTGACTTGAAGCATACCCAGGTCAAGTCAAGGAAGTCAATTTCGGGATACAATCAGTCAGCGTTTTCGTTGTAGCGTCCGGACTCTGATCGCGCTACAAATCCGATTTCGTGTTTTAATATTGACGGCATGCAAACTGAAGACTTAATCCATCACAGCCGACACGTGCACACCTCAAGGGCACCGATTCAGCCAAGGTCGAATACCTGGAGAAAAGTGAACTGATAATGATGCCAATTATCAAAACCGATGTCATTTAGGGAACGGTAGCGAGTCGGAAGACACACCAAGCTTGAAAGTCATAGCATACATAGTTCATGAATTCGCCTCAAGTTACCCTCCTCCGTGCAACGAAGGATTACGCTATCGTTCATAGCAAGACAGATAAAACTGAAAGCAATATATACGATAGGGTGAAAAAGCTAGCTGTTGCAGACAATGAGCTACCAGAATCAGTGCATACTCTCTCTGACACCTGATGTCCCGCGCGCTCACCCCTTCCTCCTTGTTAATCTCTTCGACCTAGCAACAGTTAGCGATGTCGTGACGGCTGGTGTCTAACGTTGAACAACAGTTGTCACGATGGACAGTCCAACGATTGCACACACTAGCAAAAGGCGCATAGCTCGGGCGGATAAGGCCGACAGAGGTGGTTTGGCAGACCTTGTGGCCACCGCGCCAGCGCGGCTGCAGGGATCTCGTAGTCAGTCAATATCTGACATACCTCCGCAGAGCTTTCGGGCGGCCTTAACATAACTGATACACTGGGTACAGCTACCGCAAGGCCGCAGAATGGTCGGGCAGTGGTAAAGTAACTGAGTCACTCAGTGTAATTGCCATTCTGCCACCGACTGGTCGGGAGGCGTTAAAATGACTGCGACACTAAGTACAACTACAATACAATGCTGCAGAATGGTCGGGACGCGTTAAAATATTGGTGGAATCAGTTGAAGCGACTCTCCAGTATTGCAACCAAACAAATATACTTTAGATGAAGCGTTCTGCATGGAACTGGTTGGATTTCGCCGAATTTCTGATCAGCTTTCTAGCTGTGAGAACATTGGGTCATGCACCTTCGAAGTACTTATAACTGACGTTGATATTGTTTGTTCTATAACGAAGCAAGGCTGCTAGTCAGTTAGTTTAGACTTCCGCCTCATTCAGACTGTTGTTTAGACTCTGTTGCAGTGGCCAACTTCAGCTGTACAGCTTTACCTGCAAATATATGGTGGAATTGCAGAAAGCCAGCTACTGCTTTGCACCAAACATGAAGCGTGTCGGCGTCGACAGCCTTCGATAATGTTTATTTCGATGCAGCACTTTAATGTTGTCCTGGTCACAGGCGCCACGAGAAGCGTGCTATGCATTAGCGTCGGCCAGCAACTCTCGCCCTGGCAGCAACACTCAACGACAGATCGTGACCCGAACACTACTCCCAACACCAAGAGGCCAAGCCAAGCCAACACTAAGAGGCCAAGTGGTGCAGCTGAGCGGATGGCTTCCGGTAATCCTCGTTTACAGCAATTGACCCAGTGGCAGGTCCGTTGTCCTGGGACGTGACCTGCAGACTAATGACGAAAACCGAAGTGGCCGGTATTAAGTCGATTGAACCGCGTGCTGCAAAGTTTCAAAGTTGTGACATAGCAAGACACTGGGTGCCTGATCTGAATTCCAGAGACATTAATCAGAAAGTGCATCAAACAGTTCGATATCGAGAACACCACGCCATGTTTTCCAACTGAAAGACGTCTCTAGGTTAGGATGACCACCGGCTGGGTACAAGTCCACCCACATGTGGACCACACCAGCAAGCTACAGTGAGCGCAGATAATCATCACCGTACCTATATTTATTCTGCTTCACGGGTCTAATACCACCTGCGAAAGTATGCATCTACCCTATCATAAATGTGTGGTGCTTTTGTAGGCTCCAGTTTCACAAACGAGAGGAGGCGCGGTCAAGGGGAGGCCACCCTCTGTCCCTCCCCCTTATTAGCCAAGGGGAGGCGACCCTGTGTCCCTCCCCCTTATTAGCCAAGGGGAGGCGACCCTGTGTCCTTCCCCCTTATTAGCCAAGGGGAGGCGACCCTGTGTCCCTCCCCCTTATTAGCCAAGGGGAGGCGACCCTGTGTCCCTCCCCCTTATTAGCCAAGGGGAGGCGACCCTGTGTCCCTCCCACTTATTAGCCAAGGGGAGGCGACCCTGTGTCCCTCCCCCTTATTATCCAAAATGGCACTAGATCAAACAATACATTTATATTTTCACCGCACAAAATCCTACATTTTTGGCACGCTTCACGCGCAGAAAGCTGTATCATTTTCGCTGCATTTTGGGGGTCACCCCTTAGGAAGCACCCCGGGTTGTGGATTCACAGGATTGCTCGTTGTGGCACTGCAAATGAGCAAGCCTGTGAATCTACCAAATCACAAAGCCCGAGCAGACTGTTAGCATATTCGTAGAAAGGTGTCCCAAAATACGTCACTTCTGATTCACTATCAGCATTCACTTCATTTCTGAATCGCGTAGAATACCACGAATTAACAGAGGGAATGTACATCAACCATGAGTTCCGTAAGTTCTATGAATTGCGATCCGTTGAGATCGATTGCCACAGCTATCTTCGGATTGTTATTGAGACATACTTTGCAAGGCTGCTCTCAAACGCATCTGTATGTTCTGTATGTTTGTCAACATTCCCCTGTCTGTTCATAGTGTTCGGTGAATGTGAAGTATGACTGATGTTTTTTGTTTTTGTGAATGTGAAGTGTGGCTGATGTTTTAGTGAATATGAAGTGCGATTGATACGGAAAGAAGACGGCCACCTTTTGGCGAACGTATTAACGTGCATTTCTTGTCAGTCCACTGCCAATCGATCCGTGGGTTGGGGTGGTGCATATGCAGTGTGAGATATCTGAGAATTTGGGTTTAGATTCGTACTTCCGTAGGTTCGTGAATAACTGCCTGAAACATGTCTCTGAATTTCGAAGTTTTCTCGCTAAGTTCTAGTAAAAGCCTTACGCTGGCATACGAAGGGAGGGGGAACGCATACCGCTAGACTAAATCGAACACTGGATGTTAGAGCCGGGCCTAGAAGCGTGGTTGATGTCGAGCTATAGCGTTGTTCGTCTTAGTTTGATTATAGTTGGTAACCAGAAACGTACCGTTCACCTGTATCAATGTTCACGTTGTCAGTCAGAGTCTACAAATCGGCTTTGTTCAATAATTACGGGCTACACATTGCAGTAGTTGAAAAGTTACATGCTGCACATTGAAGTTGTCCAGCAGTTACAGGATATACATCGACAGTTCAACACAGCTGTTAAGCCACTGGCCGTGTAACCAGTAACTGTGTAATCAGTAACTGCACATATGCATATGCGAGGACCAAAGTGATTTTAACTATTTCGTTTCATTCTGTTTTTGGCATAAAGGTCATTTCAGGGTAGCGTGTTGGGAACAACGAAATCGGATACACCTATCGACCCACCGTGTCCACATGTGGGCAGACAGACGACTAGCAGATCACACCAGAAAGTAAACGCCATGTGTCCACACACGTGTACGCGGGCGGGTAGACATAACACCCGAAAACAAACGTTGTGGAGCGACGCATACATCCACAGCTGCTGAACTGTCTCCCACTTAGTGGACGGCATCGGCCGGTAGACAGCGCCCGTGGTGGCAGGAAGCTGGCCTGTTTACCTTTGCTGAAGCTATCGATTGCGTCACTGCACCGATGGTGTGCGTGTCAGTTTGCAATTGCAGTCGCCACTAAAGTGGTTGTGTGCGCTATCACCCCACCGCTCAGCAGCAGAGCTTCTGGCCAGTTTGTTGGTACCACTTTAGGTTGAATCACCATAACATGCCCATCTTTATCAATTTGCTGCGCAGTACGTGGCTTACTTGCAGTCGCCTCATTATGGAGATGTGATCCCAGATCGGAAGTAGCTTCGCTGTGCGTAGAGGCGGTTGTCCCTCTCCCGCGGACGTTAGTTCCGGTAAAAAAAACATTCTGGAGAGGAACGCAATGTATGAAAGCAATGGCCGGCCCAAATGGACTGTAGGGGACACCCCATAGGGTCCAATGTAAAGAGTTGAAATTATTGAGGGTGTGGCAAGCCCAATATTGAAGCGGATCCCTCAAAAGTATGTAGAACAACACCCCTGCTCCCCCTATCCCTCTCTCTCTCTCTCTCTCTCTCTCTCTCTCTCTCTCTCTCTCTCTCTCTCTCTCTCTCTCTCTCTCTCTCTCTCTCTCTCTATCTCGACTTGCCACTTGACCCCCGCTCACGACCCCATTGCTCCTGTGGCCATAATGGCACTATTGCCTTACATGGTATATGTTGCAGTCCGGTCGCCGGACATTTGTCTGGCGGCGGTGTCATTGGGGTAGCGAGCGCCAACGTCTGGCGGTGGTGTCATTGTGGTAGCGCGCGCCAACGGTCAGGCTGCCGTCTAAGTCCGGACCCCGACAGGCGGGTCGAGTAGAGCTGTGTTCAGCCATGTCCAGTCCGGAGGATGGCCGGCCGACCGGCGTGAGCGTGCATACTAGTGTACGGCGGTACACTTGTGTCAATTTGTTGAAAGCAAGTGCCGTCGCGCAATGGAATTATGGTAGTAGGTACTCTTTCCCTGCACTCGGTACCTGGTACTTGGTACTACTATGTGCTTCTCTGGCATCTTTCCTAGGTAGGCTTGACATGGGTCCCTGTGCCTCTTATAAAGCCTGAACACTATGACTGTATGACCTTACCTTACCTGTTGCATGCATGCAACAAGTTCCTATCCTTGCGTAGTCGATGCACTTATGTGGCATGGATCTAAAAATGTAGACTGTGTTTCCAAATGCAGGTGGGTGGTCAGCCAACCATCCCGTCAGTCACTGACGAAAACATAACAGTTGCTACACCCTTTCCAACACCCTGCACGCACAAACCGTTATGTTAAAGGAACTCGCCGGTGCTTTGACACAAGACACTTCTGTCGCCATTTTCATAATTCATTTATCTTCGTAGAGCAAATAAGAGTAAGTGGTCTTCAATTTAAACACTAGCAAACAGTGCAAAATTTTCCATTACCAAATAAAATGGCGTATTTGATTACGGGTAGGCAGTGGGCCCACTCGTGTGACGTCACCGGCCGGCTGTGTGACGTCACACGTGCGGCAAAACCTTACTTAAATAGCCGAATCATTGGGCCCGTCAGTGCGAGGCATTTGCATCCGCCATTGGGAACAAACGGCAATAAGTCGCATGAGACGACCTGCGAAGTGAAGTGATTCACGTTACGACGTACACGATGAAAATATGCGTGTTATGACGGACATGCATTGTGACCACCGGCGGTGAGATAATGAGAGATGCCTATCGCCGACCATGCATCACCGGCAGTCAACTGCTGTTGCGAGCTACGTCACGTCACGTCTCCGTGGCGCTTCTGCCTTCCCTCACCTGCTTTCACAAGCCGACGCCAAGGCCGAACATTCCGTTAGCATGGAATCCAGTCCGCTCACATTCAACGCAATAGGAAATGTCGGACGACATACATGGACGTGCTACGGACAGCGAGGTACTACGGACGGGGAGGTGCTACGGACGGGGGTACTACAGACAGCGAGGTACTACGGACGGGGAGGTACTACGGACGGGGGTACTACGGACTGGGAGGTACTACGGACGGGGAGGTACTATGGACGGGGAGCACTACGGATGGGTGGTACTACGGACGGGGAGGTACTACGGACGGGGAGGTACTACGGACGGGGAGGTGCGACGGACGGGGAGGTACTACGGACGGGGAGGTACTACGGATGGGGAGGTACCACGGACGGGGAGGTACTACGGACGGGGGGTACTACGGATGGGGAGGTACTACGGACGGGGGTACTACGGACGGGGGTACTACGGACGGGGAGGTGCTACGATCGGGGAGGTACTACGGACGAGGAGCACTTCTGGCTGGGAGGCACTACAATCGGGGAGGTAATACGGATAGGGAGGTACTATGGACAGGGAGGTAATACGGACGGGGAGGTACTACGGACGGGGAGGTGCGACGGACAGCGAGGTACTACGGTCGGTGAGCACTACGGACGGGGAGGTACTACGGATGGGGAGGTACTATGGACAGGGAGGTACTACGGACGGGGAGGTACTACGGATGGGGAGGTACTATGGACAGGGAGGTACTACGGACGGGGAGGTACTACGGACGGGGAGGTACTACGGACGGGGAGGTACTACGGACGGGGAGGTACTACGGACGGGGAGGTACTACGGATGGGGAGGTACTACGGATGGGGAGGTACTACGGACGGGGAGGTCCTACGGACGGGGAGGTACTACGGATGGGGAGGTACTACGGACGGGGAGGTACTACGGATGGGGAGGTACTATGGACAGGGAGGTACTACGGATGGGGAGGTACTACGGACGGGGAGGTACTACGGACGGGGAGGTACTACGGATGGGGAGGTACTATGGACAGGGAGGTACTACGGACGGGGAGGTACTACGGACGGGGAGGTACTACGGACGGGGAGGTACTACGGACGGGGAGGTACTACGGACGGGGAGGTACTACGGATGGGGAGGTACTACGGATGGGGAGGTACTACGGACGGGGAGGTCCTACGGACGGGGAGGTACTACGGATGGGGAGGTACTACGGACGGGGAGGTACTACGGATGGGGAGGTACTATGGACAGGGAGGTACTACGGCTGGGGAGCACTATGGACGAGGAGGTACTACGGTCGGTGAGCACTACGGACGGGGAAGTACTACGGACGGGCATGTACTACGGCTGGTGCGGCGTGGTCAGGCCCTCGCGCGCCGGATTTCGTCGCGACATCGATCCGAGCGAAGGTAAGATGACCGTTCGGCCTGCGATAATGCTCGTTGACGCGCCGAACAATATATTGACGGCAAACCGGCCGGGTGTGTGGTGGACGGCCCAGACTCGCCCGCCACTCACCGTGTGACGCGTCACACGACCGACTGACATCCCGGCACGCGTCACACGGCCGACTGATACCCCGTCACGCGTGACGGCAGGGCGTTGCGTAGACGGCAGGTCGGCCGACATCGGTTGGCTCGGAGCACGAAAATTGCCCGATGAGCCAATGGAGCTCGTTAGCCTTGGTTGGTCGGGGCTGCATTGACTAAGAACTCCTCACATGTGTGGCCAGAGTATCCGCTCACCAGGTGTCCTGTAGGTCGTGTGCCGGCATATATATATATATATATATATATATCCACAGGTATAAGAAAGCATCCGTACACAATAGGTATATTAACGCTTCACGCACATAGCTGATCGTCAGAATGAATAAATAAATACTTGGGCAGAATTCAGTTTGAAATATAGACATGAAAGTACTATATGAACGCTATCATCCTAAGGCACACCTCGCCTGGAAAAGATATCACGTTGCGATATGTTTCGACCTTCTGAACGTTGCGATTATCAACGCGAGGCTGTTTTCCAAGCAATAGATGATTTACCATGGTGATTTACTGGAAACTGCCAGGAAAATTACAATTCATTATATGAAGCACTACGGGGAACAGGGCAGCAAAGCCCACTTTCTGAAATGGCCATCATGATTCAGTGGTTAAGTGTCGGTTCCCGCTTAGTGATTCTCCTTGGTCAAGCTGGACAGAGCTGGTGCAGGCTGACCAGGCTAGACAGAGCTGGTGCAGGCTGACCAGGCTCGACAGAGCTGGTGTAGGCTGACCGGGCCGCACAGAGTTGGTGCATGCTGACCAGGCCGGGCAGAGCTGGTGCATGCTGACCAGGCCGGGCAGAGCTGGTGCAGGCTGACCAGGCTGGGCAGACCTGGTGTAGGCTGATCAAGCTGAGAGCTGGTGCAGGCTGGCTAGGCTGGACAGAGCTGGTGCAGGCTGACCAGGCTGGACAGAGCTGGTGTAGGCTGACCAGGCTCGACGGAGCTGGTGCAGGCTGACCAGGCTGGACAGAGCTGGTGCAGGCTGACAAGACTAGACAGACCTGGTGTAGGCTGACAGACGTCACGGGTGTGTCGCTTGTGGAAGGTAAACTGTGAATACGTTCTGCGCTTGCGGTGTTCACCTGCATGTATGAACGTCTCCACTGCCGGGCTCCCTAGTGTCCGCACCTCAGGCGACTTTTTTCACCACCGCCTTAGCCCTTTAACTTGAAAATTGTCCCTGATTTACCAGCGTGGGACCACACCTGGAATCGACACGTGATGACACCATTGCAGACATGGAAAGTGCTCCAATGAAAATCACAAGTTATAGGTAGGGACTGTTACCAGTAAACCGATGTCACGAGGGCTCATGAGCCCAAGCATGTCTACTGACACAGCGTAGTCATCTGTGAAGGCCCATGCTCCAGAGCATGTCCACTGACACCACGTAGTCAGTCGCGAGGGCCCTTGATCCACAGTTTGTCTACTGACACAGCGTAGTCAGTCGCGATGGCCCATGATCCACAGTTTGTCCACTGACACAGCGTAGTCAGTCGCGAGGGCCCTTGATCCACAGTTTGTCCACTGACACCACGTAGTCAGTCGCGAGGGCCCTTGATCCACAGTTTGTCTACTGACACAGCGTAGTCAGTCGCGAGGGCCCATGATCCACAGTTTGTCCACTGACACAGCGTAGTCAGTCGCGAGGGCCCTGATCCACAGTTTGTCCACTGACACCACGTAGTCAGTCGCAGGGCCCGATCCACAGTTTGTCTACTGACACAGCGTAGTCAGTCGCGAGGGCCCATGATCCACAGTTTGTCCACTGACACAGCGTAGTCAGTCGCGAGGGCCCTTGATCCACAGTTTGTCCACTGACACCACGTAGTCAGTCGCGAGGGCTGATGTAACGCACGGGGGCGGATGCAGAAGTCTGGTGTTGGACTGGTTGGACGAAGCCAATAGAAACATCTCTGATTACGGAAAACTTTGTAGATGTGAACAGGTTTCATTCGTCGAGTCTGGTTGACATAATATTTATGTCATGAAATGTTGTTAAATTTTTGGGAAAACTTCATTTTAGTGCAATATTTCTGAGAAAAAAATCAGCTCCCTAGAAACACGTGGCCCATGTCCCCCACCCCTAGTTGTAAAGATCAGCAAATGTATATGTACTCTATGTATATGCCCATGTCCCCCTCCAATTTGATCCATAAGTGGTGTCGTGCAATGGAACCGCACTGCGTGTATTCGCTCACCACAACCTTCCACCGCATTCCTGGTGACCACATTTCAGTCAGACGATGCGAGGAAAAACCCGCTCCACCATCACACAAGGTAACAACAGGAGATAATTGTTGGCAGAGGATGGCCAACGCCACGAACGGTGACGTCATCTAACAGCAAACACACGCAACAACAAATCGAGCCATTTGGCAGAACTGCCAACACCGACGCCATCTACCAACAAACAAACGTCGCGGTAAAACGAGCGATTCGCCAACTGCATTACATCATCATCGTGCAACGTGTCAGTGGAGAAAACTATCACAAAAGCTTCGTCCAGCGTCTCAGTGGAGGAAACTACCGCAATACTATCGCCCATCGTGTCGGTGAGGAAAATTACCGCAATACCATCGCCCAACGTGCCAGTGAGGAAAATTACCGCAATACCATCGCCCAACGTGCCAGTGGGGAAACTTACCGCAATACCATCGCCCAACGTGCCAGTGGGGAAAATTACCGCAATACCATCGCCCAACGTGCCAGTGGTGAAAATGACCGCAATACCATCGCCCAACGTGCCAGTGGGGAAAATTACCGCAATACCATCGCCCAACGTGCCAGTGGTGAAAATGACCGCAATACCATCGCCCAACGTGCCAGTGGGGAAAATTACCGCAATACCATCGCCCAACGTGCCAGTGGTGAAAATGACCGCAATACCATCGCCCAACGTGTCAGTGGGGAAAATTACCGCAATACCATCGCCCAACGTGCCAGTGGTGAAAATTACCGCAATACCATCGCCCAACGTGCCAGTGGTGAAAATTACCGCAATACCATCGCCCAACGTGCCAGTGTTGAAAATTACCGCAATACCATCGCCCAACGTGCCAGTGGTGAAAATTACCGCAATACCATCGTCCAACGTGCCAGTGGGGAAATTACCGCAATACCATCGCCCAACGTGCCAGTGGTGAAAATTACCGCAATACCATCGCCCAACGTGCCAGTGGGGAAAATTACCGCAATACCATCGCCCAACGTGCCAGTGGGGAAAATTACCGCAATACCATCGCCCAACGTGTCAGGGGAGCGCCACCGAGCGAGATCCGGCGGCAGACAACACCGGGCGAGATCCGGCGGCAGACAACACCGGGCGAGATCCGGCGGCAGACAACACCGGGCGAGATCCGGCGGCAGACAACACCGAGCGAGATCCGGCGGCAGACAACACCGGGCGAGATCCGGCGGCAGACAACACCGGGCGAGATCCGGCGGCAGACAACACCGAGCGAGATCCGGCGGCAGACAACACCGAGCGAGATCCGGCGGCAGACAACACCGAGCGAGATCCGGCGGCAGACAACACTGGCTGCCGAACAAACACAAGAAGTCAAATATAGAAAGCTCAAAAAAGCCCATGTCGACCCCACCCCAAACGTGACGGTGCGCGAACTGAACAGTTGTGCCGGTGCCAGTGCCGGTGCTCAATACCACTGTTATTCACACAGCTTTGACAGTCTAATGCACACAAGCTGGATATTCGTCTCCGTCGCGTGCACACTGAGGCGTTGCATGTCTGACACGCGTTACACCAGACAAGCTGACAGCGTCGTTGTTCGGCATGTCCAACCGTGACGCACGAATCCGCGGTGATATATTGGCCCGTGTTTTGAAACATCTGCCAGTATCGGACGCGCACTTCTGCACGTCACCAAAAGCGTTGTAATGTCGAAGGCTGTACCGGAGACTCGGAGCCAATCTGTAGCTTCACATTCCGTCTTCAATCAACGGATATAGACGACACACAAATCGAGGCGACAGGACAGGGGACTGCAAACGATATTTGAAGATTTCCATGGAATTATGAACACATGCTCGGGCGAAAATGACATCAGAAAACTCCCAGCACAAACCAAGCTAATGCCACCAGATACCATTGTTGGAGATCTTCACCGAGCCAAGAGATCCAAGTGGTTATTTTCAGGACAGATGCTCAGATTGAATGGGGAAAATTACAACTTAGCTTTTTACAAGGTACCCACCAGCCAGGGGGTGGGGTCAGGATCCCCCGACCAGCCCGGCATCTCCAACCACGCCAGATACTACTAGGAAGTGCTCCAATTCTGGCGCAGTTAATGAGGCCAATTCCAAGAACAAGCAGCTGCGCGACAACACTATCCATGACAATATATTATAATTTGTCATGGGAGAGTCGTCTATCTGACTTCATGAGCAGGTGTTGCCGCAGCTTAGTAGGCCACCTGAACACCCATCCCCCTCTCACATATCAGCTGCTGCCTCGAATTATGCATGAATTTGTCCACTCTCATATACGTTACTGCAGGCAAACGTACGAATAAGAATTAGCTCTCGTGATTCAAATGTCGTTAATTTCGCAGCTGTGGTGATGCCAAGTCGACGACATTTGCGATGTCATCGCCTCATTTGGCTGGTTTTTAATGAATGACTGCGTTGTATTTTGATCTTTGATGATAATTCGACAAGATAGTAATATTTTCAATAAATACACTCCTTACAGACGTAGGTGATGGGACGATGATGGGTGAGGTGGGGGGGGGGGGGGGGGGGGGGGCGGCACCAGGACACAGAACTCCCGTATCTGGAAATTTAGCATTCGCACTATGGCGTTGGCTGGAAAGAATAGGCCAAAATACTGTCATTTCCCCTTCTATATTACAACGTCTAGCCACCGATTCTCACAATAAGGCCTGGAGGGATTGCCAGAATCATAAAATGCGGCAGGAGAATTTGAACCCGAGAAGCAGCAGGTCAGAAAACTTTAGTCTCACTCAGAGGCTCAGCCATGGGGACCCTAGCCCTGGGGCCTTGAGTCCCTCTGCAATACAAATTACACTAGATCAAAAAAGAGATTCTTGTATTTGCGCCACTCCAAACCAGCAAATTCTCAGCATAAAGGTGTGACCTACCGCGGTAACATGGCGTGACAGTGTGACCTACCGCGGTAACATGGCGTGACAGTGTGACCTACCGCGGTAACATGGCGTGACAGTGTGACCTACCGCGGTAACATGGCGTGACAGTGTGACCTACCGCGGTAACATGGCGTGACAGTGTGACCTACCACCGCAGTACGGCGTGACCTACCACCGCAGTACGGCGTGACCTACCACCGCAGTACGGCGTGACCTACCACCGCAGTACGGCGTGACCTACCACTGCAGTACGGCGTGACCTACCACCGCAGTACGGCGTGACCTACCACCGCAGTACGGCGTGACCTACCACCGCAGTACGGCGTGACCTACCACCGCAGTACGGCGTGACCTACCACCGCAGTACGGCGTGACCTACCACCGCAGTACGCCGTGACCTACCACCGCAGTACGGCGTGACCTACCACCGCAGTACGGCGTGACCTACCACCGCAGTACGGCGTGACCTACCACCGCAGTACGGCGTGACCTACCACTGCAGTACGGCGTGACCTACCACCGCAGTACGGCGTGACCTACCACCGCAGTACGGCGTGACCTACCACCGCAGTACGGCGTGACCTACCACCGCAGTACGGCGTGACCTACCACCGCAGTACGGCGTGACCTACCACCGCAGTACGGCGTGACCTACCACTGCAGTACGGCGTGACGTGCCCCGGCAGTACGGCGTGACGTGCCCCGGCAGTACGGCGTGACAGCGTGACCTCCCGTCCTCAAGAGCGACGGCAGCCGCATTTCAGTAGTCAGTCGTGAGTCGCCATCGTCGCCAGCGTCACGGGGACAGAGCCAGTCCGGTAACGGCCGACGGCGGTCGTGACGGTCCTGACCCGCCGCCGTCACACCGCGGAGGGTCGTCACGCGCGTGACGTCTGACTGTCGCTTCAGAACAGCTTCCGGCCAGTCGCGTGTGGACCACACCATACGACTCCCGCGTCACGGTGTGGTAAGATCCACTCCTGGCTGTATTGGAAACGATGCAATCCATGCAGGGTTGCACCGGTTGAAAGTCCTCTGTTCTACACGACAGGATGCAACGGATCCTCTCCGTCTCTCTGTCCCTCCTCTTCCTCTCCCTCTCCCTTTCCCTCTATCTCTATCTCTATCTCTATCTCTATCTCCAGCTGTATACCTATCTTCATCTCCATCTCCATCTCCATCTCCATATCCATCTCCATCTCCATTTTCATCTTTCTCCTCCCTCCCTCTCGATATACCACCACACCCAGCACACAGATCCCGGATGGCAGCCATGATCGAGATAGACCCGCTCACCGAGGCTCGACATGAGATGTCACGCTTCAATCCAGCGATTGGAACTCACAATGCCACAGCATTAGCAGGGGTGTCATGCGGCGCGCGAGTACTTCAGTATGCACTGCCGCGTCCACCACTGATTTAGATATTTGTGATAGTGTCAAAGTGCATCGACGGCTCTGCAACGCCGCAGGTGGCTACGGCAAGATCGTTTGCATGGAGGATTCATGCCCTAACGGCGGTCGTCGATGGCCGCCGCCGTCGAGGGTGGCTGGCACTACCACGACGCGGCTGCTAAGTAGAAGAATATGCCGGGCGTCGGCGCGGTCAGAGAGGCGGGTCCGACCGGCAAGTGTTGCAGGGCGAATGGCGGCCAGGTCGGCAGCACTCGACAGTACTGACGGCAGCGGATCACCCCGAGCGCGCAACACCAGATGCCAGAGTGTCGAAGTTCACTGTTTTGTGTTCAGTGACACCAGATGCCAAGGTGTCGATGTTCACTGTTTTGTGTTCAGTGACACCAGATGTCAGATTGTCGAAGTTCACTGTTTTGTGTTCAGTGACACCAGATGTCAGAGTGTCGATGTTCACTGTTTTGTGTTCAGTGACACCAGATGTCAGAGTGCCGATGTTCACTGTTTTGTGTTCAGTGACACCAGATGTCAGAGTGTCGATGTTCACTGTTTCTTTTTTCAGTGACACCAGATGTCAGAGTGTCGATGTTCACTGTTTTGTGTTCAGTGACACCAGATGTCAGAGTGTCGATGTTCACTGTTTTGTGTTCAGTGACACCAGATGTCAGAGTGTCGATGTTCACTGTTTTGTGTTCAGTGACACCAGATGTCAGAGTGTCGATGTTCACTGTTTTGATGTTCACTGTTCAGTATTCAGTGACAAAAGTAACTGTTCAGTGTTCAGTGACACCAGATGTCGACGTGTCGGTGTTCACTGTTCAGTGCGGTGTTGTGTTGAGCCAGCAGACACCACTGACGTGAGATATGCAGAGCGCGACGACACGCCGCTGACACACGAAGCAGCGCCGCTCCCAATAGTCTACCCGCCATTTCGCTGGAGACGCTACCGCTGACTGGCTCGTTAGGAGAATATTGCCGCGTCCGCTCAGCTGCTAATGCATTTCAAGTCATTTGACGACCCGGTTTTGTGATAACTTCCAACGGAACAGCCCAAGTGAGCTATGTTTAGTAATTGGCATTGCAGACATCGTCGGAACTTCTGCTATTTGTGTTTATCAATTTTGCTACAAAATGTCGGGCACCGTTTTCAGATCGGGTTCAGCCAATCCCTCTAACATTGGAGTTTAAAGCGTTTAGGAGCCTCTGGACGTACCCAAGGCAAAAGTAATTCATGTAGGTTATCTTCTAGGCACCTGATGAGATGGCAAAAATCACACTTTTTCGAAAGAATTGGCCAGCTTTGGGAGGGACAACAAGTGCGGACGACGAGTAGCTGCCCACCACGTCATATTCACTTCGTGTACCGTGGGAACACGATGTATTTAGTTATGAAATGGCAAGTTCGCTTTGGCGAACTTCCCATTTCATAACTAAATAATTGATCCCGTTTCTCCTCCTTCTTTTCGCTGGACTTATAGATCACTCTTTTCCTAAAATCTTACGATTCATGAACAGATGTCTTCAAAAGCATGACACGTAATATAACTACTGTCCTCTCATCTTGCGGCGGTTCGTGCGACAGACCATCCGGCCTTCACCTTTATAGACAACGGAGCTGCTGGAACATGATGACCATCTTCCCGGGGATGGTGTATGTGAAGCAGTTCTTATCAATGCCGTGAAGACTACTCATCACCAGCTGGATAGCCTCTGTCGCGCCTACTGACATGCCTATTGCATCTAGAAATTGATTTCGCACAACAATCTGCGGTTCTGTTTGCCAGGGGCGGATCCAGCCGGTTAATGGAGAGGAGGCCGGGGTAGGTTTGGCTCACAGAAAAAGTATAAAACAGCAGACTTCTAATAAATATGCTTAGAAAGTGATGTAGAACAAAGCAACTCTTAAGATGAAAGGTTGTTGGTAAAGTCCCATGACCATTGGTAGTGGTGGTGGTTATTGGCTTTACGACACTTCGACCATTGGGTTATGTGCCGTCGCCAATCTCTCACGCCCATTGGCCGCGGGTGAAAAGTAGCGACAGGTGAGAGACGAACCCACAATCGTTCGATTCTGAGACGAGCAACTTACCCCCAGACTACCCGTCCCTCTCCACGACCAATTGAAATCCACCAAGAAGTTTAGTTAATGACACCTTCTCAATCCACTCCCCCTCCCCCCCCCCCAAAAAAAAAAAAAAATACACCACACTAGTTCCACACGGCAGGCTGGTTCCGCGCGCCACAGGCTGAGACGCGGGCCATCGGTACGCGGCTTGGTACCGCGCGCGATAGGCTGGGACGCGTGCCATCGGTACATGGCTTGGTACCGCGCGCGATAGGCTGGGACGCGGGCCATCGGTACGCGGCTTGGTACCGCGCGATAGGCTGGGACGCGTGCCATCGGTACATGGCTTGGTACCGCGCGCGATAGGCTGGGACGCGTGCCATCGGTACGCGGCTTGGTACCGCGCGCTACAGGCTGGGACGCGTGCTATCGGTACTCGGCTTGGTACCGCGCGCTACAGGCTGCAGAGCGCCGACTCAGCCTTGGAGCAGCGCACGCACAGGCGCACAGACAGGCGCTGCCGACTGTCGACACCCGTGCTCCATGTCAAGTGTGCGCATCGTGCGTCACGTGAGCTCTGTTCCAGGCACCAGGTCACGTGTACTTCAGCGCCTGCAACAGGTCAGGCGGCCATCCTGAAGAGCACAAAGTGGCCGACATGTTGCAAACAAACAAGACTGATGGATTAACTAACTCGAGTATCAATGTTTTTCTGCATAGTCATAGTGATAGTCATAGTCGTATATTGAGCTCTTCATATTCATGGCTTTTCAGCACTCGCATAAATAATGAGATATACAAATAAAGTATCTTTTATCATTGAACTTGCGTCCAATGATAAAATAAAAAATTGAATGATGAAAAGCACTAAATAACGCAAATCCCAACGCATCCGTGTGTTTTCTGTAGTATTTACGAAATATATAAATAAGGCATTTAGCCAGCCCAAAAAAAAACAGGTCCGGGTTGGTTAGACAGTGGTTGGTCCATACTAGTTATGCGAAGCAAACATATTTTGTTACGCGCTACTTCTGTGTGCTAGCATGTCGTTAACTTTGGATAATTATGTGGACCAGCAACTAGACAGGCAAACGTATTAGGCCGTAGGCGCCTGCGGAATACACGCAAAATGATATACAGTAATTATAACTGGGGTGAAACAGAGCCTTAGCTTTTCCAACGGCTTACGTGGCCGGTCATAGGCGACGCAAGCTTTGGGAGTTACGGTTCACACAGTCGAAAGCCTCGCACGCCATCTGCTGATCGTTCTATTTAAATTACGAGCGAAGGTGAAACGTGAAATGGTGCAGACGCGCATATACTATTGAAGCACTTCGGCATTTGAACGATCGACCATCACATCGAGCGCAATAGACACGCTTACATTTTCCTGTTCGATAATTGGATGGCATGCATCGTCACCGTAGCTTTATTTATCAGCATCAGACGACATTCGATAGTACTGGACTGGACCTCACTGGGGGAGCCAGACTGGACCGTACTGGGGGACCAGATTGTACCGTACTGGGGGACCAGATTGTACCGTACTGGGTGACCAGATTGTACCGTACTGGGGCACCAGATTGTACCGTACTGGGGGACCAGATTGTACCGTACTGGGGGACCAGATTGTACCGTACTGGGTGACCAGATTGTACCGTACTGGGGCACCAGATTGTACCGTACTGGGGCACCAGATTGTACCGTACTGGGGGACCAGATTGTACCGTACTGGGGCACCAGATTGTACCGTACTGGGTGACCAGATTGTACCGTACTGGGGCACCAGATTGTACCGAGCCTGACTGGATCGTACTGGGGGACTGGACCGTACAGGGGGAGCCATACCGGACCGTGGTGGGAGACTGGACTGGGCCGTGCTGGGAACTAGATTGGGCCGTACTGGGGAAGCTGGCCGGGCAAGGACAGGAGGCTGCCCATGGCTGTTCCACGCTCCAGTCACAAGATCGGGCACCGTATCGCAACGTGGAATTTCCGCGATCTGCCCCAGCTGCATTACCCTGACAGCCGTAAAGACATAACTATATAACAGATCAGTGCAACTATGAGCCACAAGGGCCCTTCTTGGATGCACTCTGGACAATCAACCAGTTGCCCACAAAATCCGTCGACCAACCGTCCCTGGAATACTGAAAAGCAAGCCGTCTATTCTTATATTGATTGACAATGCTGTTTTTTTAAAGATGTTCAATGTGCTGCTACTGACAATGGTATCTGGTAGCTGGTTACAGTGTTCTATTATCCTGTTGGTGAAGAAAGACTGTCTTAAACTTGCCCTCCTGTGGTTAACTTTAATTTTGAAGTCATGGCCTCTAATTGCATCATTTCGGATAAATTCAAACATTTCCCTGAGATATCCGTTCTCCTGAACATGGACAATTTTATAGACCTGGATGAGATATCCTCTCAGCCTTCTATATCTAAATGAAAACACATTCTTTCTTTCAATCTTTCCTCATATGCTTGCTTATACCATTAACCATTTGTGTAGCCCTGTTTTGTACTCTTTCTAACATCCAACTTTTTTTTCGTAACTAGGGACCAAGCTTGGACGTAGTATTCAAAATGTGGCCTGACATATGCACAGTAAAGCTTCCTGATGACTTCCTCACTTATGTATGATACATTCATATTCATTGCCCCAATCATTATCAATGCCTTCTCCCTGGCTTCCTTGGTCTGTACTGATGCTCCACATTTTGTGTTCAGAATGACAACTAAGTCCTTCTCCTGCTGAGTCACCGATAGTACTTGGCCACCCATCAAGTATGGAGCCTTCATATGGTGCCTACCTACATGCATGATTTTGCACTTACCAAAATCAAATTTAATTTGCCATCCCTTTGACCACTTCATAAGTTCATCTAAGACTTCCTGCAGCGATATATGCTCATTGTGACCTGTTATTGCCCTAAAGACCTTCAAATCATCCACAAATTTCAAAACCTTACTGATTAGGCCACTTTCAATGGTATCTGCAAATATAATGAACAGTAGTGGCCGCAGTGCTGACACCTGGGGGACTCCATTAAGAACATTTTGCCATGATGACTTTGTACCATTTAGCATCACTCTCTGCTGTCTATCTGACACCAGATAGAGGCCCAGGACGACATCGCCATACTGCGCTTAGTTTTGGTGGAAGTGAAACATTTTTTTTAGTAGTAAAACATATCCAGACAATTCGGTATGGATCATTCAAATTCGGGAACGTGCTCCATATTAGACAGATTGTAGCAACAGTGCCTGCAACTTCGCCATGTGTGCATAGAAGAACAGTCTAAGTCGGTCTAAGTTGAATGCAATCTTGCTGGAGATGTTTCTATCGAGAAAAAAAATCAACGGGTTTCAAACTCAAATGCACTACGTCAAAGTTTCGAATCATCATTGGTATGTACCACTTGGCCCTTTTTGTTCCACACCCTCCTCGTTCAGCCTACGCAGCATACAACCGCTCAAAGCGACCCCCTCATCCGCTCTCGCATAGCGTAACCGTGCGTGCGCTCTGACACGCGGACGGCTTGCACGCAAGTGCGAATTCTGTGATGTGTGCCACATGCCTACTGCCCCGGGAGCCCAGGCAGGGGATCTGCACGGAATGTGGCGCGGGCGAGAGTCCCGCCCGCACTCGCACTGCGGACAATATCAAGCGTCTCACGTCTCACACCGCAAACACTGAGCGCTGCCCTCCGTCAGCGCAGTAGATCCAGAAACACTCCAGCAGCGGCGCTGGAGCCAGGCTTCAAGGAAGCCTGGCTCCAGTGGTACGACAGATCACGGCAGTCACCCTTGGCGGCACAATAGAGTTGGACATAATTTATCACCACGACTGATCAGGACAGTCTTGGACTATCCGGCAGACCTAGGTAGTAAGTAGGCATCCTTTGACTGCGCGGGAGACCCAGCCAGCCTCCGGCGATTCAATAGACCCAGACACTCTCCGGTGATTCAATAGACCCAGACACCCTCCGATGCTTCAATAGATCCTAGCACCCTCCGCCTGTCCGGTAGACTAGGCAGTCTTCCTCCAACGACGTGGTATACCGAACACGGCTACCGTCCTGGGATACTGTCTGACGCTATCTGGCAGACCTAGGGCACTATCACCAACACTATCCACACCACGTTACAATGAACAACGGTGCATATGCGTTTTGAAACACCCAAGGAACCTTCCTTAGTGACGTCACAGTCCGGATATTTGCAAACAAATAAGCTTCCCTATGGCCCGTCTGATAGGTAACCCACCCCCTGCAGTTGGCTAATCATCAGCCAGTTCTCATGGTCACCCATAATCTGATTCAAGGAATTAATCAGATTTACGCATGTCATCGAAATTCCTCTGATCCACTTCCTAATCCTGATCCTTGTCCGGTCACTAATCCGAGGCATGCATGGGTTGAGCGTCCATAAACCGGCTTACGACTGGCACCAGAGGGGAAATGAATATATCTATCGAGCGATGCAACTACCTCCTTACATAGTTGTTGAGTGCTTTCTTCTCAGCGAGATATATCACCATTTGTAATGTCATTTAAACACTAGTCCTTTTGCCGAGCATATCCGAAAGCGACAACACGTGTTTATAAATATATTTTCTTCAGCATTCGCTACGAAGTGCAGCCCTGAAGTATTTGTGCATCCGTCATGGTTGCCGTGATCAGGACCAGTTGAAGCAACTAGTGCTACGCCCTAACATATGATTCAACCACGTTTTCTCTCGAACTGAACCATATTTTATTAGTTTCAAGTATTATCAACGGAATCAAAATAAGTTCAAATAATGACTGGAGTGTTTCATGAAAACTCGCTGAGCCATTGCTCATTAAAAAAATATTTTCTTTTGGTGGCAGGATCATGATTGAATCATGCAACTTTCACTTCATAGATATTGGATCACAACTGAACCAAAATATATTTGTATTCCTGGATTCAGTGACGAGTGAATCATAAAACTGAACAATCATCTGGTTGAATGAATCAACAAGAATGCTGAATCAGAACATCTACTACCAGGATATCTACTATCTATTTGCTCCCTCCAAATCTACAGACCCACCAGTATCCAGTCTTAGTACCTCGTCACTTCTTCGCACATCCCTTGTCCAACAGCACGTGCGTGTATACTGATGGTCCCGACATCGCTAACCCGGCACTCCCAGCAACATGCTTTACATCGCTCGGTAAAAGCGTCGAACAACCGATTCGCTGGTCGCGCTTGGTCCAGACTATTCGATGCAGGAGTAATGGAAACACTGTACGTAACTCAGTTTGTGCGATTGCGACTGAGCCTAATCCAGTATAACTGCGAGACGTTTTGTGCACGGAAACACCACTGCGGATACGAATTAACGTCCGTTACCGCTCAGCGTGACACAGCCATCGTGATCTGAAATGGCCGTGGGAACAGAGCGCATGTCGCGAGCGTGACAAGTAACAAGCGGCGGCCCGGCCTCGGGGCGCGCAGGTCACGTGACGTGACGTCCTAGCACGTGACCAGCACCCAGCGGTCCTCGGTCTGAGCCGAACGGACCGCCACCAAGCGAGCTCCATCATACACCTTTGTCTTTGAACACAGAATGCAAGCACTTCAGAGGACATATTATGGTGAAAACTGCGCAAAAGACGAACCTAAACTACCAGGTGTAGATCTATATGAACAAATTAGATCTTGAAATGATGTAGCAGAGAAACTATCAGTGTGTCAACAGTCGGTCCAGGCCGCGTCGCTCACATGGACGCAGTGCTGTGTGTATGCACGGAAGTCGTTTAATTCTGGCGTAGTCTGGGCTCGGGATCCGGACATTCATGCTTCGCCTGAAGTGAAAACACCGTCGAGGAATCATGTCATACACAACCAACAGCGTACCGCTGCGAAATGGTGGCGTTGGAATGAGGGCAAGTCATCCAACGCCTGCGTCAACGGATACGACAGCATGCAACACTTGCAATTGCAACATGTCAGCCGCATGAGTATTTTCTAGTTATATTTGTACACTAAGATACATTCACTTAAATGCAGTGTCTATTCTTTTGCCATATTTATACACTAAGATACATTCACTTAAAAGCAGTGTCTTCTTCTTTTGCACTTCTTTTTGCACTTCTTTTGCCGTTGTCGTAATGACATGAAACGTTTTAAAATCTGGCAAGGCAGCTATGCAAGGATACAATAATGATAAAAGACGGCTGTTGGTGAATGGATAAAAAACTTGCCCAGATGGGTAGTTCAAGTTAGCCATCACGTCGCCATGCTACCCAACCTGGGTAGGATCAGGATGAGAGCATAGCCAGGTGCCTAGAATGTCCTGTTAATCATAATATACTCCATGGCACACAGTGTTGAATCCACGATGATGTGCAATGTGAAGCTTCAATAGAGTTTGGTTACTGAACCACACATAAGTGGTTCTACTTGTGCAGTCTGTGAAATTTATGCTCTAACATAAGCTGCATCCACGACGGCAGCCTACAACGATGACGCTCTTCATTGATTTTCCATTGATGTCCACGTGTTGAGCGTTGGACAACGTGCCACATGTCCGTTGATAAAGAACTGCACTCGAGTCCTCGATTTAATTGGAAGGGCGGACAGTGGACAAAGTTTACTCATTCACCAGCGACCTTTCCAGTAGGCCTTCAACAGCATGCTCCTATCGATCCTGCCCATTGTGCCTGTATCAGGATGTTCATCGGCACCGAGCTGACCTGGTGCCGCGAGACTCACGAGCACGACCGAAGACAAGGAAAGTGGGGCCGAAGAGGAAGCCCGTGGGTGCGTCAGAGATCCCCAGCATCAGCAAGGGCATGGATGTGGAAGCTAATGGCTATGCAATCGTCCAGGGCCTTTCAATTCAATGAGAACAGCTCATGCTATTTTCCAACCTCACCAGAACAGAATCAAATATTCGGAGAATAAAATCGCTCAAGAACCATGCGTGTATATTCGTCTAAGGCTAGGCGCTGGAAGGATGCCACTAGAAACAGTGATTGCAAAGCATCAGCGAAAGCGGATTTTGATGCCTCCGCTGCCGTGCTACCGCACGTGTGTCAGATACCCGGCGCTTATGGTCCCCACATGACATGTGTTGGGAAGCTCTGACACCCGTGTGACGAGCACCATGCGTCTATGACACCCATATGACACGTGCTATGCCTCGCTGACACCCATATGACACGTGTTGAGTGTCTCTGGCACCCATATGCCACATATTGTTGTTGTTGTTGTTATTGGGGTTTTGGGGCGCATGAACTGCAGAGGGTATACAGCGCCCTGCCACATATTGTGCGTCGCTACCACTCACAAGAGCCTTTTGGACGGCCCAGCAGCCGACCGCCCGCCACACTTCACCCACAACGCTGCAAATCGCCACGGACACCAGGGTATGCGGTCGACATATTTCTACAGATACCGGCTCGTGAACGAAGCCCAATTCCAATGTCTTTCAGCAATACATGCCATAATACAATTGCTAGTGAGCCGGATACATTAGTCACCTATGTCAGCGTCAAGCAGCGGTGACACCAGACAGCAGGCTCGCTTCTGGCAGCAACAAACTCACACCTGACTCATTGCGCACTTAAATTACCAACCGACTTCATGAACTTCCGCTCATGGCTTCCGACACATTCGCAGCCAACGGATTTTAACAGGGACCAGTCACGCGTTTTGGGTGCAAGCCAAAATAATTCTTCGTGAATTGGCTGACGGGCTGTGAAAATACCTGTACTGGCCGGCTGTACACACCTGTACTGGCCGGCTGTACACACCTGTACTGGCCGGCTGTACACACCTGTACTGACCGGCTGTACACGTCTGTACTGGCCGGCTGCACACACCTGTACTGGCCGGCTGTACACACCTGTACTGGCCGGCTGTACACACCTGTACTGACCGGCTGTACACGTCTGTACTGGCCGGCTGTACACGTCTGTACTGGCCGGCTGTACACACCTGTACTGGCCGGCTGTACACACCTGTACTGGCCGGCTGTACACACCTGTACTGACCGGCTGTACACGTCTGTACTGGCCGGCTGTACACACCTGTACTGGCCGGCTGTACACACCTGTACTGGCCGGCTGTACACACCTGTACTGACCGGCTGTACACGTCTGTACTGGCCGGCTGTACACACCTGTACTGGCCGGCTGTACACACCTGTACTGACCGGCTGTACACGTCTGTACTGGCCGGCTGTACACGTCTGTACTGGCCGGCTGTACACACCTGTACTGACCGGCTGTACACGTCTGTACTGGCCGGCTGTACACACCTGTACTGACCGGCTGTACACACCTGTACTGGCCGGCTGTACACGTCTGTACTGGCCGGCTGTACACGTCTGTACTGGCCGGCTGTACACACCTGTACTGACCGGCTGTACACACCTGCACTGGCCGGCTGTACACGTTGTACTGGCCGGCTGACACACCTGTACTGGCCGGCTGTACACCCTGTACTGACCGGCTGTACACGTCTGTACTGGCCGGCTGTACACACCTGTACTGACCGGCTGTACACACCTGTACTGGCCGGCTGTACACGTCTGTACTGGCCGGCTGTACACACCTGTACTGGCCGGCTGTACACGTCTGTACTGGCCGGCTGTACACGTCTGTACTGGCCGGCTGTACACACCTGTACTGACCGGCTGTACACGTCTGTACTGGCCGGCTGTACACGTCTGTACTGGCCGGCTGTACACGTCTGTACCGGCCGGCTGTACACGTCTGTACTGGCCGGCTGTACACGTCTGTACTGGCCGGCTGTACACGTCTGTACTGGCCGGCTGTACACACCTGTACTGGCCGGCTGTACACACCTGTACTGGCCGGCTGTACACACCTGTACTGGCCGGCCACACACGTTTCGAGCAGCTGATGCGGCCCGGTCGCGGTACTGTGCGGACCTGGCGACTCGTGTCTGACCCGGCTGATTTGTGTGGCGGCAGCCGTTGTAGTGAGTCGGCGCCGAGTCACGCGTGTCGTGGTTCGTGGCACACTTGTGACGGCAGACACGTCACGAACTCCACCCCCGCGGGCCACCAACGAGACGGCCACTGACCGGCAGCAGACCGAGGTCACCGCGCAGGTCACGATGTGACGCAGCAGTCACCAGCTAGCGCCGGCCGGCGGCCATATCAAGCACCTCGTGGACAGCCACGCTCCTTAAACGTACCGGATGTTTTATGTTGACTGCTAGTGCTTCATCCCAGGGTCAGTGGGTACCGCCGACACGGCCGAGGATGATCTAGACTTGTGTGCGTTTCCACAGTGGCGACCGCGCCGGCCACCCCTCCCCTCGCTCCAGTTACCGCCATCTTGGCGAGCTAATCTGTGACCCCAATGACCTCGTCGGCCTCAGAAGATGAGTGGGTTCGTGTCAGATTAGTCTACTGCGGGGCCCGGATAGAAGCTATCCATGGTGAGCGTCGGTGGTGGTGATGTTGGTTATTGCCCGGTTATTGGCATATGATGGTGATGATGGTGGTGGTGATGTTGGTTATTGCCCGGTTATTGGCATGTGATGGTGATGATGGTGGTGGTGATGTTGGTTATTGCCCGGTTATTGGCATATGATGGTGATGATGGTGGTGGTGATGTTGGTTATTGCCAGGTTATTGGCATATGATGGTGATGATGGTGGTGGTGATGTTGGTTATTGCCCGGTTATTGGCATATGATGGTGATGATGGTGGTGGTGATGTTGGTTATTGCCCGGTTATTGGCATATGATGGTGATGATGGTGGTGGTGATGTTGGTTATTGCCCGGTTATTGGCATGTGATGGTGATGATGGTGGTGGTGATGTTGGTTATTGCCCGGTTATTGGCATGTGATGGTGATGATGGTGGTGGTGATGTTGGTTATTGCCCGGTTATTAGCATGTGATGGTGATGATGGTGGTGGTGATGTTGGTTATTGCCCGGTTATTGGCATGTGATGGTGATGATGGTGGTGGTGATGTTGGTTATTGCCCGGTTATTGGCATATGATGGTGATGATGGTGGTGGTGATGTTGGTTATTGCCCGGTTATTGGCATGTGATGGTGATGATGGTGGTGGTGATGTTGGTTATTGCCCGGTTATTGGCATGTGATGGTGATGATGGTGTTGGTGGTAGTAACTTACGATACCACGTCGACTGGTTTGGACAACGCAGCTTAGCCGATGGCATCACGCCGACAGGTCACGGGCGAAGAGCGACGTCAGGTGGCACTAGAACCCACAACCTCACCGGTGACTGCCTGGCCTGCGACAGTTGCCCGGCCGTCAGTCACGCCGACCGTCGGCGGCTGTCAGCGAGAGACGCGGTTCTCCTCACCTGCCACCCGCCGGGACCGCCGGCAGGTCAAACGGGCCGTCGCCGGCGCGCCGCCCTCTCTGATTGATCGATTGACGCGGAATGTTATCGTCGATGGCGGTATTTCGGGCGGCCGGCGGGCGGCGCACAAAGGCTGCCGCGTCGGCGGAGATCGGCGCCGCTGCGCTGTCACATGTGCCGGTAGGTGTGCCGCTGCGCTGTCACATGTGCCGGTGGGTGTGGCGCTGCGCTGTCACATGTGCCGGTAGGTGTGCCGCTGCGCTGTCACATGTGCCGGTAGGTGTGCCGCTGCGCTGTCACATGTGCCGGTAGGTGTGCCGCTGCCCCTGCTGTGTGCCGGCCCAGCGCGCTGTGGTGAGTGCGTACAGTGGGCGCCAACGCGTTCGGTGGGCTGTGGTGTCGTGCCGGGAGGCGCTCCGTCCTGTGTTCATCACCTTACTGTTGCATCAATCGTGACTAACGGCGTCCTACCAGCCAGATACTTTCCAGGTCGTGATGCTCTCACGTTACCGGGTCCGACTTTATAGGTCGTGGTGCTGTCACGTTACCGAGCCCGGCTTTACAGGTCGTAGAGCTGTCACGTTACCGGGTCCGACTTTATAGGTCGTGGTGCTATCACGTTACCGGGTCCGACTTTATAGGTCGTGGTGCTGTCACGTTACCGGGTCCGACTTTATAGGTCGTGGTGCTGTCACGTTACCGGGTCCGACTTTATAGGTCGTGGTGCTGTCACGTTACCGGGCCCGGCTTTACAGGTCGTAGAGCTGTCACGTTACCGGGTCCGACTTTATAGGTCGTGGTGCTGTCACGTTACCGGGGCCAGCCATTATATTCCGGCGAATATCGAACCGTTCCGGTAAATAAGCACCGACCATATTTTACCGAACGACGCCAATGTAGACTAATTGGAAAATAGGCCGCGTGTTGCGGAGGAAGAGACGGGTAGAGCAGGGGGTGACTGCGGACCGACATGCAACACCACCACTTCCCCTGGTGTGCGTACGGCTGCGCAGGCAGCAGACTGCGGACGGAAAGGGAAGGGAAGTGAGCTGCACACACTGCGTCTCACCGCGGGCACCACTGTGATGCCGTGCCCACGGGGTGGTGCGATTTCAAGGAGTCACGGCGGTGCTAGGCAGCAACGCTGAATGATTGAGTGGTGTGTAGGTAGCTGGTCTTCTAACCATTTATGTCCGCTGGTGGCGACGGGCCAACGATCCTTTTGGGATGGTGGACGGTCGACGGCCAAATATCCTCTCGGGCTCGTGGGCAGCGATGTGGGTATTGCGTGGTTGTCATCATCTGATGCAGTCTGTCACCGGCTGTAGTCTGTCACCAGTTGTAGTCTGTCACCGGCTGTAGTCTGTCATCGGCTGTGGTCTGTCACCAGTTGTAGTATGTCACCGGCTGTATTCTGTCACCAGTTGTAGTCTGTTATCGCTGTGGTCTGTCATCGGCTGTGGTCTGTCACCGGCTGTAGTCTGTTACCGGCTGTAGCCTGTCACCAGTTGTAGTCTGTCACCGGCTGTAGTCTGTCACCGGGTGTAGTCTGTCACCGGCTGTAGTCTGTCACCGGCTGTAGTCTGTCACCGGGTGTAGCCTGCCACCGGCCGTAGTCTGTCACCGGCTGTAGTCTGTCACCAGTTGTAGTCTGCTATCGGCTGTGGTCTGTCATCGGCTGTGGTCTGTCACCGGCTGTAGTCTGTTACCGGCTGTAGTCTGTCACCAGTTGTAGTCTGTCACCGGCTGTAGTCTGTCATCGGCTGTGGTCTGTCACCAGTTGTAGTCTGTCACCGGCTGTAGTCTGTCACCAGTTGTAGTCTGTTATCGGCTGTGGTCTGTCATCGGCTGTGGTCTATCACCGGCTGTAGTCTGTCACCAGTTGTAGTCTGTCACCGGCTGTTGTCTGTCATCGGCTGTGGCCTGTCACCAGTTGTAGTCTGTCACCGGCTGCAGTCTGTCACCGGCTGTAGTCTGTCACCAGTTGTAGTCTGTCAGGCTGTTGTCACCAGCGCGCCACTCATGGCGTACCACCGCGATGCACATGGAGCTACAGTGCGCCAAACATGGAGTTCCAGCGCACCATACATGGAGCTCCAGCGCACCATACATGGAGCCCCAGTGTGCTATGCATGGAGCTCCTGTGTGCCATACATGGAGCCCCAGTGACACACACATGGAGTTTCAGTGCACCATACATGGAGACTCGGTACGCCAAACATGGAGGTCCAGTGCGACATACATGGGGCTCCAGTACGTCATTTATGGAGCTCCAGTACGTCATACATGGAGCCTCAGTGCGTCATGCATAGAGCCCCAGTGTGCCATACGTAGAGCCATACTTCCGATAGAAATTATCGTGCTACGCACAACAAATTTTCCCTTTGATTTTGAAACAAAACAAATAATACAATGACATGAGTGCTGGGAGGGCGCCGCCTCCTCACTCACCCCTCCTAAGTTTCACCCTGAGGGAGCCGCCGCCCCTTGTTCCAAGGGGCGGTTCCCTCCTTCACCCTACTGCTCCCACCTCCAGCCCCCTTTCCCAACCCGCATGGTAGTGCGGTGCGAAGATTCACTGCAGGGCGCCGCAGTAAGTGTCAGCGATGTCAACGGGTGAAAATGGCTTGGCGTGTTGTTGGCGCACGCGACAGGTGTTTTTAAACACAGTCGGTTTCTTCCAGAGCAGTAGCGTGCAGAACGAACGCCACGCCTCTGCATTTATGCGGCGGGAGTGCTGGTCCTCACACCAGGTAAGTTGATGTCGATACTTCGCGTGACAGCATCCAGATCCACGTGGTAACCTGTATGCTGCGATGATTGCGATATTTGCCAATCATTAAGAATGTTCAGGGTGCCTTCATAAACTCTGTGCTACCGTGGGAGGTGGCTAAGACGGCCTTGGCGACAATAGCTGTCGACGCAGATTGGTTACTGGAAGAAGTGCTAAAGCGTAACCTGACCACCGCATGCACGGGCTAGGCTGAATAGAACGTCTTTGGCATGTGTGGTATTTGGTTTGTGACGTCTAGACTGCACAGATTAACTGATGTCAAGTATTTACATCTGATGGCGTATCTCTTGTGTTTGTTTTTTTTTGCGGAGGAGCGATAAAATTTACATGAGCGCGCGTGTGGTGCATCAGCACGGCTCTCGCGCGTGTGGCGCAGCTGGACACGAGGGTGAGGTGTGCATCATCAGTCGGGGTCCCGAAGGAAGGTGCGTCTTTGGCAGGGATGGAAGAGGAGGGTATTCTTAGGCCAGGAGAATACATCCTTGGCAGATGTCGGGGAGGAGGGCACTCGGGGAGAAGGGAGGTACATCCTTGATCGAGATGAGGGAAGAGTGTACATCCTTGACAGATGTTGGGGAGAATAGCATCCTTGGTCGAGGTAGAGGGGAGGGTGCATCCTTGGTCGATGCGAGGGAGGAGGGTACATACTTGGCAGATGTAGAGGAGGAAGACATCCCTAGTCGAGGTGGGGGAGGAAGCACATCCGTGAAGTCGTTAATGTCGTGCATGCCGAAAAGAATGAGGCGAGAACCACCGCGGCAAGTTCGTTCTAACCCCCTGTCGAGCAGGATATAATCTCCATTGATGGTTCCTGCGCATCCTTTCGCTGCCTTCCTCTGAACATTCTCGTCATCATCCTACCCTGGGCTTCTCCAAGTGTATGCGGGACAGGGGCATTATACATTTATACATTATTGAGAGGATAGCTGCCCCTCCAATGTTTGATTCTCTTGCGCAATACCACAATTCGCCCCTGTGTCCAACGTTTCAGGAGGGACGTTGCTAAATCCTAAGCCATCTGGTGCATCTTTCACCCCCAACAGGGAACAAATAATGTCAAGATATTATAATTGCTGGATATATGTCTATGTATGCAAAATCGTGCAATTGTCTGCAAATTATCCTTCAATATAGTCAACTTGAACTTGGATGAAACCCTGGTTCTCTGTAGTAAGACGTTTGTAACGGTTAAGCTTTCCGTTGCTCCCGACTTAGCACAGAACAACTGAACGATATATGCGTACATTTAATTTTCTGCAGAATTTGTACCTAATATTAGGTAGGTAGGAAATGCTATCCTGCTATCAGTAGGTTTTTAGAGCTTAGCTATGGTAAATAGCCAAAATTGCTTGTTTCAATATTAAATGTTTTTGCCAACAACTTGATGGGCGAATACCCGCATCTTTAAATTCCCATAAGTTGGTTAATTCTGATTTAATGAACTTATTCCGAGGGACTGACCGTACTACGTATTGCATTGCAGATTTTACTACGAATACAACAAAGATATGCAGTGCAATACCTTCTTAAAGGCATCGATCATAAATTTGGAACACTTTGGCATCCACCGAACAGACACAAACAGAAGCAACAGTGGCAGAGATGCTCTCAAGGATCATGTTGCAGTTGTCAGAAATGGCTGGAAGATAGATGCCGAAATATCTTCACACTCATTTAGTAGATTGATGTCATTACACGAGATTAAATCAGATGCGGCCTGGTGCTGAACAATGAGATGCGTTTCGTTTCAGCACAGCATGTACCGAAATACTTACAATTCAAAATGACGTCGTAAAACTGGATGCAACAGTAACAATCCATGAACTACGCTATCAGCATTTCTCTCAAAATAAGCAACGTTCAGCGGTACTTTTTTGCGTTCTATAATATGAAAACCAGAGGATAAAGCTCGGTTCTATGCCAGCCCAGTTCAGCACCAATGAAAAACAAAACGTGCCACCATATGGTGCGTTTTTCCCAAAACGCACCATATAACATATGGGAAGCCACTTTCATCCTGATCTTCTTGAAGTAGCGTGCCACATTCTTCCATAAACAAAAAGTGAGTGATCTGGTTTGCATGGCGGACATTGCGCATCGTTCACAGTACCTCGTAAACGGAACCAAGCACGCGCCACCAAGCGGCCACAGCTTGTCTAGAGAGCACTCACTGCACATTCCCGCACGAGATGCGGCCGACTTGATCGAACGCCACCATTTCGCGGCTGTCGCCAGGAGCCTAATTTGCAGCAGCCTCGATTGCCCTCATTTAATCAGTAATCCACATAATGGGCGAAGCTGTCAGCTAGTGAGATGCACATTTATATATTACGTGGACCTCACACGAACTTGGCCGGAGTTTTTGTGATTCCCCAGCATCACAGGTGAATGGCAGCAATATAGGGAGTCAGGTCAGACGAGGATTGCGATCGACATACAAATTACCGGTGGACAAAAAAGGATGGCAGCATATGCATTGGAACTAAAGCATTACTGCAACTAGGCACATCGATTCATGGAACTTATGCTGCAACTAGGGACAGCTGGCACAGGCATTCGGATGGCTGCTTGAAGCACATTTTCTGCGTGAGTACATTTTCCACGAGAGGCACACAGCTCGGCCCGCGTCTTGGCTGACTCGCTGACTCGACTCGCCGACACATGTCCGTCGGTACGACCCGCACAGCCGCGGTTATCGCCTTCTTCAGGTCACAGAGGTTCTTGGGATCCCGCTGGTATACCCGGCCTTCGAGATGACTCCATATGAATAATTCCATAGGGGTAAGATGTGGTAAGATGGCTGATCAAGCAAATGTTTCCCTATGGGAGATGAAATGGTATTGTATCCACTTGAGCGACTTCTGGGCTGCGTGTGAAGATGCGCCTTCGTGTTGAAGCCACATGGAATTAGTTCAGATGGCTTCCGTGCTTGTCGCTGGCACGCTTCCAGAAAGATATGTAAAAAAAAAAACGAAAGAGAAAATGAACAAAACCAGGAAAACGAAAAAAGTAAAAGATACGTTACAAGAAGAAGAAAAAAAATATGTTCTTGCAATGTTCACTTCTGGCGATGAACCGCTCCCCCCCCCCCCCCCACTACACCCCATACCCCAATGTGGCACCGACCGGACTAACCCGCTCCCTCGACTTCTCTCTCTCTCTCGACTTCATCATCTCCGGCTCTCAAACAACTCTACTGCACGAGCTCTACATCTTCAATCGGTCCGGACTACCTCAGCTCTACTCTTCAAGACCATCTCAACGCTACTTCACCACTGCTCGACTACTCTAATAAACCTCCACCTCGGACTCATCCTCCTGCCCTACACTACTCACTCCCTTACACATCTTTTATTCAACCGGAACCAGCCGATATCACCGCACGGTGGAAGGCTGGCAAAATTCACCCCCCACACACACACATACACCTTGCCAAGCGCCCTCTGGCAGCGCTGCTGGTTGATGACCACCGTTTTGCCGTCACCATCCTGGAACCACAGAGGCCCAATAATGCCCCTGCCGCTGAGTGCTTGCCAAGCGGTGACTGATCCTGCGCAGATGCTTTTCTTTGACTTCGTCGGGCTTCTCTGTGAACAAAAAACCGGCTATTCTGTGGACGTATGGTGCAATCGAGGTGAAAATAGCCGTCATCTGAAAACCTGATTATCTGGACGAGGTTGGGTGATTCAACCACTTGGCACGGAAAACCAATCTGCATATGTTCGGCGTTCGGCTTTATTCTTGGCTGATAGCTTCTGCTTGGTTGCTATTTTAGAAAGCGTCAACATCAGGTCCTGTTTTAAGATTCGGAGTGGCAGATTCTGCTGGTGGAAGCTTCTTGCGTGAGACGTCGAGACGATTTTGATGGATTTGCATTGACCAGATTCTTTACCTTAGTGATATTTTCTGGTGTTCGCAGTGTTTTTTTTTCGACCACCAAGTTTGTTTATGTCTCACTCGCGTATAAATTGCCACGACAATAATAAATTATAGTGACGTGATAGTGCCCAAGGTGTCAAAGAACCGTCACGCCGTTTGGAAGGCGCCCAAAAACCACCTTGGAGGACGTGTCCCCATTCATCGGCGGAGAGTGAAAATCATGCTTAGCCCAATATCTCACGGAATATTTTAGTTTCGGCAAAAGCGATGACAGATTTGGATTGGACTGCACGACTCGCATTATTGACAAACAAAAACTGGTGCTTTGTTCATCAAAATATTTGATCTGGAGGGAACACCGCAATTACTCGAACTGATGACACAAGGTGGCTGGAATGAAGCACCAGAGTCGGTCCTCTCTAGTATCCAGAGCATGGATGTTGTTTTGTGTACTTTTGAATGGGCATTTCCCCTGTATCTTGGCCTCCCCCACCCCGTTTGTCCTGTTAAGATTCGTTTGTTCATTTACATTGTCTTGGAATATGCAAAGGGTTGGCCATCGTTAGCCACCTTCAGGTATAAACTGTGCTAGTGGCTGCATATGACATGATAGGCTAACCGCATCACAAGTTTCACTAAGTAGCGCATTAGTAGAACACACGACATTTGCATGGAATACTTCATGTGGAAAATATGATGATAGGTCACTAGACAGGTAGGACAGCATGCATGCTTCTTACACACGCTACAAATATCATACAGCAGCAGGAAGCTCGGCATTGTGTTTTGCACGTCTCTCACGGAGGAGGCATCGCTTATGTACATTCCAAGCCGCCTTATATTATTGCATTTCATAACGGTGGTTAGCGTCGGCTAATATTGTATCATGATAATGTGATCTTTCCTCCAATACTTTGGATGCATCGTGAGCGATCTGCGCAGTGTCGCTTGCCAATGTAGTGGATATTTGATGACAGGCCTGCATGTTGATTTGCGCGCATCATTGGACTGTTTTAACAGTTGAGGGTTGTGTACTTCGTGCAAAATATATGTTCCATGTCGAATAGCAGGAGCTGAAGGATGGTTTCCCAAGACCGAACATTTGCTGCAGATGCGACAATATGCTTGTGGATGTGGAAAATGATGAAAGTCGGAAATTAGCTGGCAAAAGCAGGCAGATGTCTCATGGCTCCGACTCATCAGCGAACCCGATATGTACAGACCGACCGCCCGGCCCGGACGTAAATGGTCACAACGGAGCACGCTACGTTCACCACCAACGTCAGCAGGAAGCCGACCGGTTCTGGCTGCTGCACGAGTGGATAGTGCGTGCCGTAGACCGGTGCCGACAAGGTGTCATTTGCGTGTTCGTCGACAGGGTCTTTCGACACTGTTGTACTTGGACATCACACATCAGGAATTACAACCGACCCACCAACTGCTTACCAACGATTATTACAACACACTATTTGACCGCACATTTAGCACCATGTGGGATAATTGTCAAAACGATGAAGCAGAAAACGCGAACAGAAACAACACTTGCATACAAGTATTCAGCAATATGTCATGATGCCGGCTAGTGTTCTACAACAACGTCATGCCACCGGCGAGTGCTCGACAACAATAACCCATGCCACCGGCAAGAACAGTGGCATGCCTGCAGGATTACCAGGGAATCCCTAGCACCGTGCAAAGCAGCTGCAGGCGCTAAGGTCCTTCAGAAAAGCTGTCACTACTCGTCTACTACCGGAACCCACTACCCGTCACTATCCGACCACCACCAGAGCCCACTACCCGTCACTACTCGTCTACTACCAGAACCCACTACCCGTCACTATCCGTCCACCATCAGAGCCCACTACCCGTCACTATTCGTCCACCACCAGAACCCACTACTCGGCTAGCCTAAGAAGGCCATCCATCATCGTGAAACAGTGTCCATCAAGCCGGTGGTACCTCACCACAGCCCATTGTAACGTACGTATTCACATGCAAACACGGCAACTGAGGGTCTCAAACTTTCTACAACATTCACCACACCACAAAACATCACGCAGACGACTCACAATGCATCTACAGTCTGGGAACAAAATAACACCACTAAAACTCTGTAAATCCCACACTATCGAGTGACACAACACCCATAACCAACACGGATAACACCCATAATGCCACATTAGCTCGCGACACAGAACCGGCCAGCACGGTTAACACCGATAGTGCCACACTAGCACGTGGCACAATACCAGCCAGCACGGATAAGACATATAATGTCACACTAGGACGTGCCACAATACAAGCCAACACGGATGTTTTGGTCAAGCACAGTTGCAGGAAGAAACGCGCAATGCTTGAGGTATGTATCGCCCACCGGTGATACACGTGCAAAACAAAGTGGTAAACCTGCTGGCGCTGTTTGATGATTTGTAGTGTGTGTACTAAGTGTGCATGTCATTATATTTCCATAATGACCGCACGCTCTAAAGTAAGTGCCCGATGTATATGTCGCATGCCTTACATAGCCAAACTTGTGATGAAGTTAGCACTACCGAAGTTCAAAGTTTAAGATGCCTATCGAGGGCCATAGTGTTGAATGATTGAAATGGATGGAAATGAACCAACGTATTTAAGTAATTGTGGTATTTTCTCTTGGGCATGTGATCCATGAACCTGAAGAGAATGTATATCGTGTCAAACGAATCAAGAGCATGCAAATGAAACTGATGAGTGCGAAGTACGCTGTCGTACACCATGAACAAAGAACAGAACACGTCTCCCCGAACGAAATGTATGCATATGTAAATGTATATATACATATATCTATATGCACACACACACATACACACACACACACACACACATATATATATATATATACATATATATACGCACATATCTACAAATATATACATATACATACATATATGTACACAATATATATATATATATATATATATATATATATATATATATATATATATATATATATATATATATATATATGTAGCATGCCACATGAAACATGCAACATAAAATACATAACTTAAAACACATGGGCACGCAAGGCAGCATCCATAATTTTTCTAGAAAAATCAATCCGTATCTAAGATACGTGAAAATACGTTTTTCGGGATGAAGTTATCAATGGATCCATGTGGTGTGGTCGTCTACTTTATGGTAAGCCACTTTAAAGTGGGCCACCATACTACGCTCACCTGTGTTGTCTTTGAATAATTCATCTTCCTTGCTGAACATCTGCACACTGGTTGCATGACCGTTCGTCCTCCAATTTGATCGTATACATTCCTGGAATGTGGCACAATATACCAATGCTCCACATCAGGGCTATCAATGCCTAAATTCAACAATAATCTTCTCAGAAATATCTCGAAAGCAGGCCAATGTACAACATTTAGCTACATATTCTGGACCAAACAGCCATACTGAGGATACTTGTCATTAGTTGTTTGGATTGTGTCCACTACTTTGCCCATGTAGGTACAGAGCACGAAGCACCTATAGGTGACCTGAGATCAAATACCGGGTATAACATCTACATTACATCATTAGTAATCTCTAAAGCATCACTGATGCCAATTTTTGAGCATTTAAACACAATCACAGCGATCCATAACAATGACAAGCCAAGGCATTTGCCAACAACAATGACAAGCCACGCAAGACCAGAAATTTTCAACATTTTTACCTAATTTGACCTAGAAGATATTGACGTAAGGTCATTCAATTTGCACAAAATAGAGTTCACTACGGTGCCCATCCACCCTGTTAATTTTGTCACTCCAGCTTTAATAGAAACCGAGATCTTAGGGGGGCGGAATCCGCCCCCCCTCAGTGCGCGTAATTTTCAGAGGCCCTCCACGGCGCGTGCTAGGCTTTCCACGTACATGACGACGTCTGGTCTTTAGCCATATATTCATGTGTTTCACTTTCACACACTGAATCATTGTCTCTGGCTTACCCTGATCTTGAAAAAAATACACTCCCAGACGTCCCCCTATTACTCGGCAAAAAAGCGACACCACCCTCTGTCTGGTTAGGTCAGGTCATATTACGTCAGGGCAATACTGCATAGGTCATATAATTGCTGCCTTCCTTCTCTCGTGAGATTGCTATCCAATGGATGAAATACATGCATCCGGTGACCTAATAGCAAGATGCACTTGTTTCATTATCCGGTTTCGTAATCATAGTTCAGCAAAATTTCCACTGCAACGATTGCATCTGCATTATTCACACGCATTAGCTGGTAGCATAGACTGGCACACTGGTTCATTACTTTTTAGCACGCTGTTCGGCAAAATCTGTGGCTGGCATACCTGATGGGTTTCTAACCCGCTATCAGTTGTCTACTCTGGCAAACTGGGGCCTGCTGTTGACCTGGCTGCTGAGGACGTGAACCTGAGGACGGGCCTGCCGTTGACCCTGCTCCTCCTGATGACGGCTCGTGGGTTGGGTTGCTTCCGCTGGCTGATGGATGTTCCCACTGGTACCGAACCGTGGGGGTTTTGTGCCTGCGTCGTGATGGCATCACTTGCAGTTGTGACGTCAGACAAAATGGTACGTCCGTATTCTATACCAAGCTACGTCTTCCGACAGTTATTGATCATTTTTGCCAAGTTCGCTTTGCTCTTCGTGACGAACCCTGTCATTTAGAACCGCGATGTTTTGCTCCCTGACTTGTCTTTCAGTCCTTCCTCGAGTTCAAGAGTTTCGCAATTTGAATATTGGATATTCTTGTTGACGAAGTGAATGTTCTCACAGATCTACCGACGTCTCTCGGCAGCAATTACAAATACTTGGTGTCTTCACTGACCGGAGTGCACCCTTCAATGGTGGTCGCTGTGGCGGAACGTGTTGCAACGCATTGCAACAGCTTGACGATTGTGTAAACGTACTTTGTTTGTTGCTTTATTTATTTACACTTTATTTGTATGTCCTTTTCACCTTTGCGAGAAGGGACCTATATGACTGATGGGTCTTGTTTACCATTTCTTAGTGAAGCCTGTGACAGCCCACTATATAAATTGACTTCGACCTGCAGGTATCCTCTAAAGTTTATCTTAGTATATTCCTTGTTGGGTTAACTCTCAGTAAGGTTTTATTATTCCTTCAATTTACTTTGTTTCCCGTGAACTGGCTTGCTTTGTCGTGCTCTGTACTACGAGAACAAATTTGAATGTTAAAAAAAATCGCGCCAAAAAGCAGCGCATTTCTTGCTACGCACACAAGATGAATATAAATGCTCACATTTTAATTCATATTGGGGGAAGCTTGTCCAGCGAACAATACAAGCAGTTCAACCAACACTAAAGACAAAGCTCTCCGCAAAGACCCTCGTAAGAGAGCAGCAGTCACCTGCGGCGTACTTTACTATTCAAGATTCGATGACATGTGTTGTTCATCGTGTGCCATCGGCCTACCTCTTTTGTAAGCCGAAGATGACTTTGAGATTTAAAAAACACATAGCAGAGTACCAAGAGTACATGTTATTACGTTCTTTGCAATGCTTACATGCACCCTTCTTCTCTAAATAAGACGACTAATATTCTTGTGTTGGCTTGCTGATCATTGCGAATCATCCTGCGACATTCGTCATCGTTATCATGTATTTCGGATCTCCCTATTAAATGAGTTATCGATTACCCACGCTAATGACAAGGGTGAAGGACGTCACTGGTATATAATGTACATTTGCAAAGCAAATATAGCGTTGCGACTTATCGTGGGCACCGGGTGTCCTCATATTGAGGAAACGTCGAATTTCTGACAGAATGAGCACCAGGCTCGCCTCTCACACCGAATGGCAATCAGTCTCACGCTCTTTCCGCTTGGCACACGAATGACTGTTCCGCGAATTCAGTTCACATGCGTAGAATGTGCATGTGTTCACCAGCAGTCGCACCTGTGCTGCGCTGGGAGACAGCGCGACGAGTGACAAGACGATGTGGAATGTGTATATGTTCACCAGCAGTCGCCCCTGTGCTGCGCTAGGAGACAGCGCGACGAGTGATATGACGATGTGGAATGTGCTCGGGTGCGTTTGCTTCGAAACTCGGAGTTGGCCGGTCTCCTGCCCGCACCGCTCGCAGTTCTCGTGTGGAGTTGGCCGGTCTCCTGCCCGCACCGCTCGCAGTTCTAGTTCGAAAGTGGTCGGACTCCTGCCCGCACCGCTCGCAGTTCTAGTTCGGAAGTGGTCGGACTCCTGCCCGCACCGCTCGCAGTTCTAGTTCGGAAGTGGTCGGACTCCTGCCAGCACCGCTCGCAGTTATCGTGTGGAGTTGGCTGGTCTCCTGCCCGCTCCGCTCGCAGTTCTAGTTCGGAAGTGGTCGGACTCCTGCCCGGACCGCTCGCAGTTCTAGTTCGGAAGTGGTCGGACTCCTGCCCGCATCGCTCGCAATTCTAGTTCGGAAGTGGTCGGACTCCGCCAGCACCGCTCGCAGTTCTAGGTCGGAAGTGGTCGGACTCCTGCCCGCACCGCTCGCAGTTCTAGTTCGGAAGTGGTCGGACTCCTGCCCGCACCGCTCGCAGTTCTAGTTCGGAAGTGGTCGGACTCCTGCCAGCACCGCTCGCAGTTCTAGGTCGGAAGTGGTCGGACTGCTGCCCGGACCGCTCGCAGTTCTAGTTCGGAAGTGGTCGGACTCCTGCCAGCACCGCTCGCAGTTCTAGTTCGGAAGTGGTCGGACTCCTGCCCGCACCGCTCGCAGTTCTAGTTCGGAAGTGGTCGGACTCCTGCCCGCACCGCTCGCAGTTCTAGTTCGGAAGTGGTCGGACTCCTGCCAGCATCGGTCGTGATTCCGGTGTGGAGTTGGCCGGAAACGCCTCCGCTGGGGATGGACTCTTGGGTTGTGCCATCCCCACCGATAGCGTCTGGCATAGGTCTGTCTCGCTCCGCAGATACACGGAACAGTCGACTTCTTCGCAAACGTGGCGGACGTCTATCATCCCACTGCTGGAAGCGACGTATTAAATCGGGGAATGTGCTTAAAACACGCTATCTCATGTTGATACTTGACACGAATGCTCATTTATGAAACCACAAAGGCAGCAAAAAAAGAGGGAGAGAAAAGCAGATAAAGTTCATCTGCAGCCTCAGTCTTGAATGTGGTTGCTGCCTTATCATCGGATGCTGTAGCCTGTTCGACACCTATTAGTGTAGCGACTAATGTAGTCTATGCCACTCCTAAGACTGTTAAGGGTGTTGTAGCCTATGCAACACCCAATAATCTATGGATCCATACCATAGCCGAATGGATAGAATACCGCTCCAGCTAATGCAGCCTAGACATCAGATGTCCCATTGGTGGCAGTGATTGCCCTGATCGTCAGTGTCCTGACTCGAGATCTGAGCAAACGTGTCCCGCCATTCTGCAATCTTGAGATTCGAAGCAAACATATCTCGTCATCAGCAATCTTGAGATCCAAAGCAAGCATGTCCCGTCATCTCCAATTTTGAGATCCCGAGCAAACGCAGTTGGCCGATATGCAATCACTCGAGTATGGTTCGACTCAGGTAGTTAGATTGTATGCTCGCTGGAGGACCAGCGTTGGATAAGTGGCCCTTTTTTGGAACTTTGCAATCCAAATAATTATACACTCCGGAAAAAAATACACTCCTTGCATTGCTGGATGAAGACATGCTTAACTAGCAAAACAGCTAGATGTCATTATACAATAGTGATAACTTGGGTGGAGAAGATTCAGTCATACTGGATCCCCTACCACATAAAGTTTCCAGTATTATTGAGGGTAATACACATTTGTTATTTCAGGTCATCTGTAGGCACATTCCAAGAGGAGGCAGGAGTGGAGCCGAAAATGAGATGTCAGCCAGATTGGAAGAATATCAGTTTGCTAGCATGCACAAGTACAACAATTGTCAACGAATGGCAAAATATGGATTACTGCAGTCTGAATATGATCTTAATGCCACTGAACATTCCATATTTCATAACATTCCATTTGTGCATGTGTTATTTCTGGAGAAGTGCAGGTGAATTAATAAACAGCCACCAATGCATTCATGTGTATGTTCTCCATGTGTGGACAAACTTCAGAACAGAGTCCAGATGTGCCCAGAAGAATGTATGGATGAAGAATGTCTCAGTCGTCCCCGGGTTGGAACTTTTCAGTAGCAAGAAATCGGCCTCCAATTTTAAGGGCATTACCGGATCAGCTTTTTAACTAGGAAAGTTCTGCATTGCTGGTATTCACCAACTGCCCGCGCGAACGCGCGAAGCGGACAAGTTTCCCAAATCGATGAGAACCGTTGGCCTCTCAATAGCTGTGACCGACACCCAGCGAGAGGAACTGATGGTGTCTGCCTATTGCGATTGCCAGTGGTGGAGCCGACAGCTGGCACATTAGGCTTTTGTGGGAGCACGCTTTCGACTTTTTAGTTGCGTATTTTATTATCGCAGTTCCTAATCGAATTGCTAGCTCGGCACGCCCAATGCCAAGCACTGAGTTTAGTTCCGAAGTCGCCATCAAAAACGGTTGCGACTGCATTGATATGAAGCATCTACAGCACTGTTCTTTCATTGGAAGCACATAAAGAATACTTTCACACGCACGTTACAACTTGAAAGCGAAACCGTGCAATCATCGTGATATATTACTTCTATAACTGATGGATGGTTTAGTTTTTGGCGGGAATAAAACATGGGTAACTGCCTGACGTGCTGTGGAGGTGGATACTCTGTACTGATGGATAGCTTTCCCACATGTTGCGGAGGTGCGTGCCCTGTACTGATGAAAAACTTCTGATCTGTTGCGGAGGCCGGAGACCCTGCGCCGATGGACAGCTTTCTCAGCTTGGGGTGGGAATGACCGAGTGGTTACGACGTCATACTGTGGATCCAAAAGTCCCAGGTTCGACTATCGCACCGCTCGGACATTTCCCAATCCCGCGGCCCACCGGCGAAACAGTGTGGGCGGGGTCGATTAGCAATGGCATAAAGTGCGCCATGATTCAAACCCAATTACAGATTTATTCGCTGTTGCGGAGGTGGAGACCCTGTACCGCACCAACTTCACACGATTGCGATACAAATGACCTTCATTATAAATGAGAGAGGTGGACACAAAAGGATGCACGGGATAAAATGCGTGATCGCGTTTATGTAACCTAAATATCGCCAAATAACGAGACACAGATCAACAATGCAGCAAGTCGTGATGATGTCCACAACCAAAGAGGGGGTTTTTAGGTGCAATGATGGCTGCGTAAGACCGTCTCAGGCCCAATCATGTCTGGAGAGATGTGAAAGTGACATTTACATGTAAAATGGTCCTAATCTTGATACGTCTGTGGTTCTAGAATTCTTCGCATGCGTATAAAACATGCTGGTGTGTCTGCCATGTGCATCGACAAACCCCGTATCGGCGATTGACGCGCACGCGCACGCGCTCATGCAACACCACTACTAAAACCATGAAGATCTGGTCGGTCATTGGTTTTACAACACATCGACTGTTGAGTCTTGTAGCGTCGCCAATCTCTCACGCCGCTTGGCCGCGGGCGAAGGGTAGCGACAGGTGAGACTCGAACCCACAATCTTAGACAATTGTTAGACAGACGACTTGCCCATAGACTACTCGTCCCTTACGATGAGCATCTGGGCTGGAGTAAATACCTTCACAGAAAACTACAAAGTCCAGGAAAGTAGTCCAGGGGTAAAAAGGTGCTCGCCTCCCAACCGAAAGGTTGTGAGTTCGAGTTCGACCTGTCGCTGCTCTTCGGCCACTACCAGTTGGCGTGAGAGGTCGGTGACGTCATGCGACCCAAAATAGTCAATGCGTCGTAAACCAATGATTAGCCTCAGCACGACGACACGCTGAGACGACCATCCACACCGTGTGCCGCTGTGGAGTCTAGCCGACAGCCCAGTAGTGCCTCCTCTCTGTGACGTCCCCAGCACATCCAGCACGGCCCCGGTCTCCAGCTCTCCCTCCATGCTCGATGCACGCCGTGCGACCCTGCCGTCAGACACCTCCTGGGCCGCGATCTCTTCCGCGGGGTAGACCCGGAACTGGACAAAGGGCTATATGAGATATACACATAGTCACGGTCTTCGTACGCACACGGCCTTCGCATTATCCAGCGGGATCGAAGTTTGACCGATGGCGGAGACCGGGCGAGCATTCTTCTCACGTGTGTATGGCACAGCGGGCCATCTGAGCTCTTCGTCTCGGTCGGGCCTGGCCGCCTTTTAAAACGGCAAGAACGTTTTGGTCGCAGAATTGCGCGTTTTAAATTCTTCATTGAGAGTCGGACGTAGTCTTTTAATCTCGAGCTTCACTCGTTTTCATTCGATTATTCATCATTAAGTACTCCTAATCTGTGTTCAAAGAAAGAGGTTAACGGCGGAATGTCAACTCGTGAGTAGCTTTCAACAGCGATTCGCGATGCAATACGCATATAAAGTTATAACTGTCTCACTCATGGCTAGATTTGCTCTGTTGCTTTGAGGCGGGTTGACTTCATCACAACGTTTCTCTTGAAGTACTCTTAATATTTGTTCAAAGAAATGGCCTGCAGTGACATTCCCGCACTGGCATGGCTTATCACGCCCATTACACCGCAGCCAGCGGGCACCATTCCTCTCCGGTTGGCAGACTTCAGGTCTTCGGTTTACATTCAGCAGTTTTGAGCTCAATTCCAGGCAGGAACTGCCTTTTACTTTTATTTCTACCTTCAGTAATGTAACTTGGTGAATGTGTCACATTCGAAATAAATAGCTCTGCATGAATGCTTGACGGAAAGTGGTGGTATCAACGCTCAAGGCAATGCGCCTAGGTCTGATGAGATGGAGACCCGACTCCACTGCGCCTTCAGCACTTCTTGTCGCCCATCCAGCGCTATATAGGCGCCCTGTGCTATTTATATCTCATCAGATTACCCAGGCCGTGAAGATAACAATCCGTCCTGTTATCGCAAATGTCTCCGGACTAAACGACTTAAGTTTAACGTGCAATTGAATTTGTGTCACTCCACACCATGCATATATTATTTACGAATGTCGGTGAGGTGTCCTACGCAAGTTTTCGAAAGCAGATGCATAACCTTGGAATTCCTCCAAGGAAGAGCACGTTTTATGGGTGGGAGTCGTGAGGGCGGGGGACGAGGCGATGTGTCTCATAAACATTGCCAAATGCAACGCAACCTATCTGGGGTTGTATGAAAAAAACGTACCGAAAACACTCTCGACTCTTCACCAGAAAGAAATCGGCAGCCAAGCCCATGGTCTTTTTCCTTTCATTTCTGACAATGACGGAATATGTTCACTCAGATCAAGTGTCGTTTCTTCTACATTTTGAGAAGAAGAATGCACTTCTACCCTTCATCGTGCTACATCTGATAAACCTTGCTTATCCTATTCGGCCACAATGAACCAGGTTTAAGGCCAGCCCTCTGAGCATGGAGAAATAGTCCTCACAGACCACAGCCCTCCTAGCGCTTTGGGGTCAAGTTGCATGGAAGAAGAAATCCATCGTTCTCAATCTTGATTGTTCGATAATCATGACAACAAGTGGTCTGCTAATCACGCGCGCTGATTCGTGATCTGCCACCGCCACGAGGCCTACGTCACTGATATCACTGCTGATCTCTGGAAAATGACGGAACGCGGCGGCGTTAGTCCCGCCCAGTTTCCGCGCTAATGGCATAGGTCTTTCAGGTGCTTCGTGCTCTGTACCTGCACGGGTAAGGTAGTGGACACAATTCTAACAACTAATCACAAGTATCCTCAGTATGGATGTTGGGCCCCGAATATGTAGCTAAATGTTGCACATTGGCCTGCTTTCGAGATGTTTCTGAGAAGATTATTGTCGAATTTAGGCATTGATAGACCTGATGTGGAACATTGGTATATTGTGCCACACTCCAGAAATGTATACGATCAAATTGGAGGACGAACGGTCATGCAACCAGTGTGCAGATGTTCAGCAAGGAAGATGAATTATTCAAAGACAACACAGGTGAGCGTAGTATGGTGGCCCACTTTAAAGTGGCTTACCATAAAGTAGACGACCACACCACATGGATCCATTGATAACTTCATCCCGAAAAACGTATTTTCACGTATCTTAGATACGGATTGATTTTGCTAGGAAAGTTATGGATGCTGTCTTGCGTGCCCATGTGCTATAGGTTGTGTATTTTATGCTGCATGTTACATGTGGCATGTTATATATATATATATATATATATATATATATATATATATATATATATATAAAGGGGTTTAGGTTTGTTTTGGTTTGTTACTGCTTCTCCCCTCCCGTGTTTTTTTGCTTTTCAGCCCCAGCTTCGGCTTAGTTATACTTAAGGATACAGTCAGGCTCTTTTGTTTTGGTCCTCTCCCCGGGCTCCTCCCCTCAGTCAAGTTTTCCATACCTACAGTGTTTTTTAGTTTAGAAACTATATGTCTATAGGCTTTGGGCTTTTCTCCCCCCCGGCTAGTTATCATCATAATAACAACGTATCACAATACATTTTAATCCCAGTTTGTTTGCGTCTCGTAGTGTCGGCCAGCCCCGCCACCCCAATCATTCCCAACAAATCACAACATTTAGGCTTCATCAACCAACTATCAAGTCTCAGCAATATTAAGCCGGTCGCAGCGGGTTAATTCACAGGCATCCGTATCATTAAAGGTTAGGTGCCCACACCAGTAAGACCAATAAACAAAACGGTCCGTAGCCAAGCGCGTGAGCAGCTATTGGCTTTCATGCCATTTTAAAGCCCCATTGTTCCGGAAGTCCCAAGTCAGCTTCCCAAGGCCCGTCCGGGCCCCTCCCACTAAAACCACTAAGGCCAACGCACGGCAGCCAACCGGGAGCCCGCCCAGTTCAGCCAAGCGTCAGGCCCACACCCGACTCTGCTAAGCCCCAACAGTCAGTGCGCGTCGTGTGCATAGTCACGTCGGCGGGCGACCGCTTCCAATTCACCACAATCAGCCGGCGCAGCAGGTTCGGCCTATCAAACCGGTCGGTAGCGCCGTATTCTCCACGCATGGGGCACACCCGGCCCAAATCGGCGAGGTAGGGCACACCGGCGGCCGGCAGCGAGTGCCGCAGTTTCGGCTCCCCACAACACCGGCCCATCCACAGAGTGTTCGGAGCACATTCCGTGTAGTGTAGTTGTTGTGCAGATGATTCTTGTATGTCAGATATGGCACAGAGTATTGTTTGTGGTGAAGAAGCTTCTGTGGCATTATCTAAGACGCGGCTTTTTTTTTTCCCCCCCCCCCCTATCCCCATCATTCCGTCTGAAGCAAATTATTGCTACGTAAGTTGTGTAAATCTGAGCCTAGTATTGATATACTTGCTTCAATAAACAAACAGAGAATCAAACAAGACTTATTTGTCAGTGAGAAGTGGATGCGAGCGCTGCGAACAGCAACTGCTCGCTAGTTCACGGTTTGCCCGCTATGGTGGCGCTAGTGTCGCTAGTGTTAGCAGATCGGCCGAATTTCTCTCGCTTGGAGCTAGATGGGGTTAAAATTCAGAGGGAATGAATAGTGCCACGCTGTTTCTATATGGACAGGGCATGATAAAATCATAGGGGCACCTTGCACTGCGATTGGTGACACACCCTAATATATATATATATATATTATATCGCAAACATGCCAACTCCACACCGGAATCGCGACCGATGCGGGCAGGAGACCGGCGAACTCCACACGAGAACTGCGAGCTGTGCGGGCAGGAGACCGGCGAACTCCACACGAGAACTGCGAGCGGAGCGGGCAGGAGACCGGCCAACTCCACACGAGAACTGCGAGCGGTGCGGGCAGGAGACCGGCCAACTCCACACGAGAACTGCGAGCGGAGCGGGCAGGAGACCGGCCAACTCCACACGAGAACTGCGAGCGGAGCGGGCAGGAGACCGGCCAACTCCACACGAGAACTGCGAGCGGAGCGGGCAGGAGACCGGCCAACTCCGAGCAGCAACTGCCGCCAGCCTGATCTCACCAGCATTGCATCCATACAGCAGTGCGACTAGAACTGATTCATGACGCATTTATATGGAAATGTGAAGAGATCGCCAGTTGTTCTGGGCAATAGCTGAAGCTGAGCTTCTCTGACGTCATACGGAAACTCAAAATCCGCCAAGTGCAAGGATATTCAAAGATTTCTGGTCTATTCAAACAAACGCAAGCCTGAATCAAATATGCCATAGCGTGGACACCTATGGCGTCAGCGTCTGCTCCACTACTGCGAACAGTCTGGCGGCGGCGCAGACCGAGGAGACGCTGAAGTGGCCCCCCGGCCACGCTGCAGGAGCTGTCGGCCACGCTGCGGCTGACAGTCTGGCGGCGGCCCCGGCCACGCTGCAGAGCTGCCCCCCCACCCGAACAGAACCCCCCCCCGGATGAGATCTCCACGCGCATGAAGATCTCATTAGCATCATCTGCCGACATCACACTCGCTATGCCTATGCTCGCTTTTGTTATTATCGCTCAACACCTACTGTCTGTCATTAATGGTATCATCGTAAACTGTGACCTTCCGCCATAATGGAAAACCACTAAAACAGTGTCGATACGTAAGGGTGGTGACGATGCTGAACGGTTTAACTTCCGACCAACATCAATATCGCTGATCGTGTCTCGGCTTTGTGAGCTGACAATTTACACTCAACTGATGCAACATTTATGTAGCGAGCGCATTATATGCCTACGGCAGTACGGTTTCCGTCCTAACGGGCGGCCGTGTTTAATGCAGTATTATATGCGACTAGCAATGCTGATAGTCATGATGACGTCACTAGTTACCGCAGACACCTCAAAAACATTTGACAGCGTCGAGCACAGCCTCCTGCTAGAGAAGCTAGGGTGGCACGGAATCGACAGCCAGAGGTTCCCAGCACGGCTCAGCAATCGCGTACAGTCCCTCGAGCATTCTGAGGCCCTATCACATGTGGCCTCACGGCATAGGGTGGTGCAAGACTCTACATTGGGTCATGTGCTCTTGTGCTCACCAGTGACATGCCACAGCACATGCCACAATGCAAAATTATCATGTACCCGATGGCACTCTGTTTTTGGACGCACCGGTGATATCAGATCTTTTCGTATTTCAACAACAGACCAAACCACCCAGACCTCTGCAACTAATTAGCATCCACAAAACAGGCGAAACATGAACTCCTCAAAAACAGAACCGATTATTATAAAATCAAGGTATAAAAAGATAGGTGAACCTTGCTCCGTATACTTCGAAAACTCATGAATAATACGGTCACATTGCGTTAAAATTATGGGTGTCACCGTGGACGGCTGCCTCTCCTGGGAGTTGCACCTTGCGAGCATCACTTGCAGCTGCTCTTGTATTCTCATGGCACTGGCTATGATGGCATATCGCATGCCACGATAGTCTATGCACCTATTTGTTGAAGCGCTCGTGCTCCACCACTCACGAAATTGTATGACAACTTGGGGTGGATGCAATGTAACTCAGCAAAGAATGTTGCAAGAATGTATCAACTTTGGTGTGCGCATCGTCGCCTGACTAAGATGTCGTGACGGAACGGTTCACACACTCTAACATACGATGGCCGAGTGTGGCCGTGTGATAAAAGAAAGAAAAATATCCCATTCAAGCACAACATTTTCAACGAAACAAACGCATCCGAGCACATTCCACATCGTCATGTCACTCGTCGCGCTGTCTCCCAGCGTAGCACAGGTGCGACTGCTGGTGAACACATGCACATTCTACGCATGTGAACTGAATTCGCGGAACGGTCATTCGTCTGTCAAGCGGAAAGAGCGTGGGAGTGATTGCCATTCGGTGTGAGAGACGAGCCTAGTGCTCATTCTGTCAGAAATTCGACGTTTCCTAAATATGAGGACACTCGGTGACACTATATCCCAAACAAACAGCATGTGTAGCAAGGTTCAAGCGTAATATGGCAATGATTATCTAGGTTTGTAAATTCGAAAAAGCAGAAAAGGACCCACAAACAAAGCAACAAAGTACGTTCACGCAATCGTCAAGCTGTTGCAATAAGTTGCAACACATTCCGCCACAACGACTACCACTGAAGGGTGCACTCAGGTCAGCGAAGACAGCAAGTATTTGTAATTGCTGCCGAGAGACGTCGGTAGATATGTGAGAACATTCACTTCGTCAATAAGAATATCCAATATTCAAATTACGAAACTCTTGAACTCGAGGAAGGACTGCACGACAAGTCAGGTTGCAAAACATCGCGGTTCTAAATAACAGGATTCGTCACGAAGAACAAAGTGAACTTGGCAAAAATGATCAATAACTGTCGGAAGACGGAGCTTGGTATAGAATACGGACGTACTATTTTGCCTGATGTCACGACTGCAAGTGATGCCATCACGACGCGGGTACAAAGCCCCTACAGTTCGGCACCAGTGGGAACATCCATCAGCCATCGGCAGCAACTCAACCCACGAGCCGTCATCCGGAGGAGCAGGGTCAACGGCACGCGCGTCCTCAGGTTCACGTCCTCAGCAGTCAGGTCAACAGCAGGCCCCAGTATATCGGAGGAGACAACTGATCAGTGTCTACATTGGAAGATACGACTAATCTACCGACCGTACATCATAGTTCAGTGACATGCGATCGGATAAATGATGTTGATTTCATTGATAGTGGTGTTGTTTTCAATCATATCAGGAAATTAAAGCCAAACAAGGCAGCAGGACCTGATGAAATGTATGCTAGGATATTGCGGGAAGCTGAAAATGAACTAACATTTACACTTTGTATAATATTTTGTGGATCAGTTTCACAACATGAAATTCCAACACATTGGAAAAGAGCAAATGTAGTTCCTATTTTCAAGAAAGGAGAAAGAGGGAAAGTTAAAAACTATAGGCCAGTAAGTCTCACATCCATAGTCTGCAAGGTACTCGAATCAATTATCAAGGATAGAATAGTTAGTTATCTGGAAGGAAACTGATTGATTCAAGATGCTTAACATGGGTTTAGAAAAGGCGATCGTGTCTCACAAATCTCTTCGACTTTTTTAACTTCGCTACAGAACAATTTGATCAGGGAAATCAGGTTGATGTAGCATACATTTGCTGTTACTGAGTTGTGGCCTTCAGGTAGACAGCAAAGAGTGATACTAAATGGCACAAAGTCATCATGGCAAAATGTTCTTAGTGGCGTCCCCCAGGGGTCAGTACTGTGGCCTCTTCCGTTCATTATATATGTAAATAACATTGAACGTGGCCTAAGCAGTAAGGTTTTGAAATTTACGGATGATTTGAAGGTCTTCGAGGCAATAACAGGTCACAATGAGCATATCTCGCTCGAAAGGCATTATCTGTACAGTAAAACGCTAGATAAATAGTATTCATCTCGGATATCATATGGTCAAGCTAAGCAACAGTACCAATAGCAATACCAAGCAAGACATCAATATTGTGGCATGCATAAAGATGCACCAACCATCAAGAACGCACATGGTGTCACGCAACACAGGATCCTGTACTTCAGAATTACCAGTGGGACTTGGTATTCACGCCAGGTGATGGCACGAAGCTTAAGTACTGTTCTAATCAATATCCCCAAACCATGCCCAGCGGTTGTCTTTCGTCTTATTTCATACAATACGTGTCACTCACCGTATATTTATCCACATGCAAACCCACTTACGTATGAAATAATAAGCAATATTCTTAAAAAGCAAAGGGCGCCGAACACCCACAGAGAATGCAAGGCGGTCGGCTCCCGCTTTGTTTCCGACAGAGACAATAGCAAACTTCTCCGGGATTGGTTGCCTGGTTCGCCTTTGAGTCTACTTGGTTGGCTCGGCGTTGATCGTGCTGAACTTCCTGGTACTGTGACCCCTGGCTCCTGGTCCTGTCCTGTGTGGCTGTGTCGGCTCCGTTTGTGGCAGTGTCAGCACCACAGACACCTATCGTGATTGAGTGGGTACCGTATAGGAAGACGCGACATCTGTGCACACCGATGTTGGCCGTATTCTTGTCATGGGGCACGTATAGCGGAGTATTCGGGCCACGTGTGCCCCCTAATAGTGCGTACGGGGTGCAAACGTCTTCCGGCAGTTAAACGTGCCCTGGACTGTTAGCGACTGTCGAAATGTGCCAGCACTGGCATGTGACACACATCCGTGCATTACGAGCCCTGCCAACACAGAAATTTGAACGCATCTGATGTCGTATCACTCCGAACAGGTATCGATTCGCCAGGTATTATCCTCCTAATAAAAGCTACCGTTGCGCCACGTATTACATCAATAGCAGGTGCCGATTCGTCAGGTATTATGTCAATAGCAGGCGCCGAAACGTCAAATATCATACCAATAACTAAATAGCAGTTATATATATAGCAGGTGCTCATTTAACAGCCACCATATAGATACTCAAGACAAACGAAAATTTTCCTGCCGATCTGACTCAGGTCTCGATTCCCAAGCAGGAAGGAAGTAGAGGATTATACTCATAACCGCTGGTGGCAGCATGTGGTTCCGAGTCCCATATAACGCGGAGAATTATGGCCCCTGAATTTCGACTGAACACCGGGGGCGAAGAGTGTTCACTGCATGGGCCGTGCCTGTGTATTGACGGTACTTCAGACCTAACATTAAAATTAGATCCTTGGACTGGAATTGCCCGATGTGGTGATGGGTTCAGGACCAATGTAACTATACAGCTATAGTTGCATTGGTCCTGTCCGACTCACCCCTGAGACGTTTTAGTGGTTCCACTAAAAAGTCTCAGGGGTGAGTCGCTAAACGCCCCGCCGCGCGGATGGTGAGGAAAAAACGATGCACGGCAGCGCGCCGAAATTTGGCATACCTATTTCTGTATCAATCTGGCATGCTGTGTTTTTTTTTGTTCGGGTCACTCACGGTCACCGAGTTAGTCAACGTCAACTGAGGTCACCTCCAAGAAAGCTTAACCAGTCGTCACTCTTTAGCGGGTAAATACGTTTTAATTGAGCATTCATAGTTTGATAATCTTTAGCAGGCGCCCTGGAGGGCCTCTGAAAATTACGCGCACTGGAAAGGGTGCTGATTCCGCCCCCTTAGGATCCCGGCTCCTATTAAAGCTGGGGTAACGAAACATGACTGTGAAACTACATAGCATAACAATATACATGAAACGAGTCGCTAGTGTTGCCAAGAACACGTCCCTTTGGCCAATATACGGGAAGCGCACCAGCGCCGATTTTTGTGGTGTGGCGCTACGAAATGTTTTGACTTTCACGACCCCTAACTCGAAATATGTTTGGCAGATTTCCATGTTTTCTCCTTTCAACGACGTCTTAGACATTTCTAAGTAGGAACCCAAAAGATGGCGTATATCGGCTGATTAAATCTGGAGTTATGTGGGATGAGCAGATTTCGCCCCCCCCCCTCCAGTGCGTGTGTTAAGGAAACAAGGAAGCCCGCCACAGGGAATTGGGACGTTTTTCGTTTTCGAAGACATATTTTCCGCACATTTACGCATTGGTGGTACAATCGAACATTCTGGCCGAAGTAAGCACTTTTGATTGCGTTAAATGGACTTAAAACATCGTTTATATGTGCGCTCTAACCATTACAAAAAGAATACAAGAAAAATGAAACTCAGAGTTGGAAAATTCCGCATCATTTTTTTTTTTTTGGTGGGCAAAATTGTTGAACCATGGTCGATTTCGTCCTGCATTTTGTATTACAAATGTTTTTTTTTCAATCCCCAAAATGGACCCTTCAGAGCCAGAAAAATCATCACTCACTAATGGGATCGTAAACCACCCTAGCGACGTCATTTTTTGCGGGATACAATTTATATGGTAGCTTCGGGCCTAGTGGCTGAGTGCTTTCCGAAGACATGCATTCGTTTGCATGTAAAACTTGCTTAAGGATTAGCGGGGAGCGTATAAGTAACACCCCCCTCCCCAACGGACGAGATGAACTCAAAATGACTAACGCAGTCGACGAGTCCTAAAACACAAATCCACCACCACCATCCAGCGGGGTGCGATGATCGTACCGGGCTGACGCGAGCCTGTTCTCCTCAAGCCAGCCCGGCACATACGTGGTACATCCTTTACTTAAAAAGGCATCGGTTGAACCTAGACGACAAACTCGCATTTCCATTTGAAACTTACAGACAACATTCAGGTGCTGAGTTCATCACAAGATGGCTAGGTATTCATGCCAAGATGACGGGCGCCTGCCTTACAGCTCCTTGGTGGCAACGGGGAGTAAAAAATGGCCACATCCGCTGGCACTTGCTATCACCAACATGCCGATCACATACTACATCCGCAGTATACTAGATTCAGGGCTGTCACATCGACTTATGTGTGCTGCCAATTTCCAACCTATCAAATATGTCGGAGGGCGATCTGTGCTTTACTTGTCAGCACGCCATACATGTGTCTGCTACAATCATTATGCCTCTGGACCATACAAGTACCTCTCTATCTGGAATCTACATATTCACTGGGCCATATAAAACAGCACAAACAACATATGCCCCTCTCCGCAATCTGCATGTCCCTTGGGCCATATAAGACAGTACAGACAATCTATGCCGATCCCTGGAATCTTCACCCATCATGGGTCATATAAGACAGTACAGGGATATATTTTGTCAGCACAGCTACATTGGGAAACAAAACATTCAACGTCGTCTATGCCCGTATAATGATTATTGAATCAGACGAGTGAGCAAATAACCACACGCAGCAGCGTGTCGGTGGTGATTGGTGCTGTGATCAGCTTGCGATAGCGACAGCACCAATCAGCTGGCTGCCTGCACATCCGTCTCTGTCGTTCTCATTGAAGCACGCGCCGCCGCCACTCGTCGCGCCGCATTAGGCGCCGATGCGTCGAGATTGCCGCGGCGACCGGTAGGTGCAGCGGGTTTGGTGAGACAGATTCCGACAGTTCTTGACGCGATACTTGCGACCTTTGTAGCTGAGAACGGTGACCTTTGAGACGGAGCTGTCCGTGATGACGTCACCGCTGGTCTGTGTCAGTGATGGTATCGGAGGTAGCGGTCACCGGTGGTCTGTGTCAGTGGTGTCAGAGGTGACGGTCACCGGTGGTCGGTGTCAGTGATGGTGTCAGAGGTGACGATCACAGGTGTTCGGTGTCAGTGATGGTGTCAGAGGTGACAGTCACCGGTGGTCTGTGTCAGTGATGTCAGAGGTGACGGTCACCGGTGTTCGGTGTTGGTGATGTCAGAGGTGACGGTCACAGGTGGTCTGTGTCAGTGATGGTGTCAGAGGTGGCGGTCACCGTTGGTCGGTGTCAGTGATGGTGTCAGAGGTGACAGTCACCGGTGGTCTGTGTCAGTGATGTCAGAGGTGACGGTCACAGGTGTTCGGTGTTGGCGATTGTCGGAATGTCAGGTCAACACAACTCGTGTGAGAGCTCGACAGGTGGTGATGGTGGTCTCATGAGTAGCATGACAATTGGGCAGTGAGCGGAAATTAGCACATCCTTATGGCGGAAAGCGTTGATTACCGGACGGTGTGTGCGGACGTGCGAGGGTGGCGAGCGACGGAGACATGCACTGAGTCGGTCCCGTCAAGTGTCAGGGGCCTGCCAGCGTACACAGACACACACGATCCCACGGCCACCTTCCAATTTATCACCACGAGCGCAATCGCGTATTTCTCTAGCTAATTAGCTACCGTTGCTCATAAATTGGATATTGTAAGTGTTGGCTGCCAATTTCCGAACGACAGTGGACCGTGCCTAGCTTTCCGGCTCGTCCGATGCCTAGATCATTTGCTAGACTGCTGATATTCGCCAAGGGTGATGCAATCGTCACGGGCAGCATTTTGTGCGGGGAGTGTCCTCTCAAAAACAATTGTCACGGCGGGTGTATGGCTTTGTTGTCCAGAGCAAGCTGCTACCCGAATGATTCATCTGATTTCTGCTAATTAATGAGAGAGGCCAAGGACTGGTGAGACCTGCGGGCACGCAAGTACGATAATGTTATTGCAGCTGGTGTTTACGACCTGTGGTAATGTTTGATAAACACATTGCAGCTGGTGTTTACGACCTGTGGTAATGTTTGATAAAAACATTTGACCAATGAGCAATATGGATGAACAATATTCGTGCCTTGGCTTGGTGAGGAGGCGAAAGATGATTCATTGGTCACAATATGCGCATCACAAAGAAATAGTCGAAAATCATGTTGGGCTCCATTTTCCAGTAAAAGGGGAGCTTATATCCATTGAGGGAATGTGCCGCCCAAAAGTTGCCCCCATACTGGTAACTACGTCAATGAGTAATATTTGGAAGTGAAAAAAAGATCGGCTCAGGGCAATGTGCCCTTTAACAGTCCAGGGGATTTTCCTAGGTATATCGTATTCCAATGCAGCTATTTAGTGATATTATCTCTGGCTCCGTGATTCTGGTGGATAACGTTATGACACAATGTGCTAATAAATTGCTCTAAAAATGGTCAGCCCGTCCTACATTGTCTCACCAGGAATAGTCACCAAGAATAGTTACACTTTGAGAAGATGTCCGGTCAGGCAGTTAACGAAAGGAATAATCAACGACGGAACTTCATTTTCAGTCAAGTAACTTCTTGTCTTTAATCACAATCTGACAGTTTTCTAAGCTGACAATTTTGAAAATCGTATTTTTAGTGAACATGGCTAGAGTGTTCTCACTTATGACGTCATGTCCTCACGATGATGTGAAAATATGTGCTTGTCAGACATTGCGGGAAGGTGCGCCCTGACTGATCAAATACTGCGATGGAGCGGACGCTTTGATCTCAAGCCGACTGTCCCAGTTCCCTGACCACCCGTCTGACCATCCCAGTTCCCTGACCACCCGTCTGACCACCCCAGTTCCCTGACCACCCGTCTGACCACCCCAGTTCCCTGACCACCCGTCTGACCACCCCAGTTCCCTGACCACCCGTCTGACCATCCCAGTTCCCTGACCACCCGTCGAAATGTATGAGGATATGCGGAAAAGACGAATGAGTAGCCATGCAAGGTTTCACCTTGCTAGCCCGATTAGTATGGCGGCAAATTAGGAAGCCCCGCAGGGGGCAGATAGCTGCCCCTCCCCCGGCCCCCGGACGTGCGCGTGCTAAATATTGACGGGCCACTTTTATGGTAGGATGGCGTGGGTCATCATCGATTCCCCATATGTTGAAGCCTATTGAATTAACACGCGCCCTGGAGGTCCTCTGAAACTTACGCGCACTGGAGGGGTGGGGGGCGGGGGGGGGGGGGATTCCGCCCCCTAGGATCTCGCCTCCCATCAAGGCTAGGGAAACAAAATTTACAGGGTGGATGGGCACGATAGTTAACTCTATTGTGTGCAAATTCCGTGACCTTATGTCAATATCTTCAAGGTCAAATGTGGTCAAAATAGCAAAACTTTCTGGTTTTGCGTGGCTTGGCTTGGCATTGTTAGGAATCGCTACGATGGTATTTAAATGCTCCAGAATTGCCATTATTGATGTTTTGGACATTATTAATGATGCAATGCATATGCCAGATCCGCCATTTGACCTCAGGTCACCTATATAGGAGCACTTTATCAGGTCATTACCTGCTCCAGTTACCGGAACTGGGCTGCCCACCTGACTGCTCCTTTCGGCGGCTCGAACAATTGGATTAGCAAAGAAAGGAGTGAAATACATGAATAAAGTATAGAAACGCTTAGGCACACAATGACAAACAGTAGGTTTCCGGATGTGTAGGGAGTAACATACAAAGTGACATCAATCGCATGACAGTCATTTCCATTTGTGACAACATTCCAGTTGACCAAGTTTGGTTCCATTAGCCTGTCACGATGACCTCGGCGACCTAACATGACTTTTAAATTATATAGCATAACAATGTGCATCAAACAATTCGCTAGTGTTGTCAAGAACACTTCCCTTTTGCCAATATATGGGAAGCGCATCAGCGCCGATTTTTGTGATCTTGCGCTGCGATAAAAACAATTTAACGATCAATAACTTAAAGACGTGTCGGCCGATTTCCATTTTTCTTGATTTAAACAATGCGCTGGTCATTGCTAAGCACGTTCGGAACAAATCGCGTATATTGGCCAGTACAATATGGAGTTGTGTACGAAAAATCGGAGGCGTGGGCGGATTTCGCCCTCCACCCCACCAGGGTGTGTGTTAACCTGTCATGAACTTGACCTGACTTGACCTCGGTGACCTGACATGACTTTGAAACAATGTAGCATAACAATATACATCAAACAAGTCGCTAGTGTTGCCAAGAACACTTCCTTTTTGCCAATATACGGGAGGCGCATCAGCGCCGATATTTGTGGTCTGGCGGTGATACATTTTTTTTTACTTTACCGACCCCTAACCCGAAACATTTTCGGTAGATTTTCGTTTTTCTTTCTTTACACAACATGCCGTTCATTTCTAAGCAGGTACACAAACAATGGCGTATAACGACCGTTAAAATCGGGAGTTATCTACGAAAAACCGGAGGGGTGGGCGGATTTCGCCCCCCCCCCCAGGGCGCGTGTTAAGTATGAGTAGATTGAGGTCTGTTTGATCAAATACATTGCTCGGCTATTGTATGTGTTTACTATTTTATATGTACATAAGCCGTTTTCAAGGTTAAGGCGTATTTGCATTATTGTGACCACAGGTGTTCACGAGCCATGCTTTACACACATTTTACCCCCAACAAGCAGAACAAAAGAGGGTAGGATAGTTGAGATTATGTCAGGTTATGTTTTTAAGAGGGATAGTTTAGAGAGAAGCCTTAATTCTTCCATTTATTCTCATAGCGAAGGTTCAGATGGGTTTCTTTAGGTTGTATTGTGCTTCCAAATTTGTAACTTTAGAACTTTTCTTTAGATTATATTTAATCTAAAAACAGGTTTCCAACTGATTGCAAGCTGAAGAGAAAACATTTCAAACATAAATAAGTGGTCACATTCTCACAATAAGGCAGACAGTCACAACGCCGGGACAGAATTGCAACGAAAAGTCTAAACCAAAATGTGTGGCTCAAGACAGTGTAAAAAATATCGGCTTCATGAAGCTAAAGACAGCTTCGTCCAATGTCTGATATGGGACCTATGTTAACCCGCGCCGTCTCGGGGGGTCTTCACCCCCCCCAGGTTTATCGCGGATAGTGAACGAACGGTGCGCGGCAGCGCGCCAAAATTTGGCATACCTTTTCCCACATCAAGTTGACATGCTGTTTCAAAATTTTGAAGTCAGGTCATCCAGGGTCAACGTGTTAGTCAAGGTCAAGTGAGGTCACCCCAAAAAAAGTTCAACCAGTCATCACTCTTTAACGGATACAGAAATTCGAATGATACCTTCATCATTTGCCTATCTTTAGGGATGCAACAAAACGTACGAGAATAATTTTTCATTTTTTCCGTTTTTGACATCATATTATTGTTGCATATTTGCCAATTAGAGTTCAAATCGAAGATTCTGTCTAAAGTAAGCATTTTATATTAGAGACTATAATGTGTAGAGCAGACCGAGAAACGTTGCTGAATTCCAACAACGTTTCTCGGTCTGCTCTACCTATTAAAAAAGGAAAAGTAAAGAAAACTTGACCTAAAAAATGTGAAATTAAAAACAAGAATTATTGGCGGGGCAAAAAATATATCGTGTGGGTCGATTTCGCTGTCCTTTTCTGATTCCAAATATTGTTTTCTCAAACATCCCCCAAAATGAACTCCCCAGAGCAGTGTTGGATTTTCACTTCTCGGTCATGGATTCGGAGTGTATAATTTTTTGGCTTCCCAAAGTATGGAGTGTACAATCCTGAGAAGCACTATGTTATGGGGTGTATAATTTCACAGTTTGCCAAATTATGGGGTGTATGTTGAAGCACCAAGTAACGGGATATATACATTTTATATATAACGAAGTGTATAAATTTTGAAAACTGCAGTGATGTCTCCTGGAATGAAGAATAAAAACCAGGGGCCTCGGTAGCTTAGATGGTGGAGCGTGGGACTCGAATCTCACGGCCGGCGACATTTGCAGAGTCCACACACCACCAATCGGTGTGATATAGGGTGGCGGCGCTATGCAACCTTGCGGTTGAATGCGTCGTAAAATAACCCGATAATTCTTCTTCCTCAAAAATAAAGCGCCTTTAAGTCATTTGTTAGGTTCTTATCTTAGTGTCTCACAGACAACCAGATGGGGTCCACCACACATCGTCGTCTGAAGTCATCCACGTTACGTGAATGACTTATGAGGCAACTTCCTGAGCAATGGTAGAGAAAATGATCACAAGAGTATACTTAATCAATGTCAACCAAGTTTATATATCAATACCTGCCACTCCTAGCATAGGTACCAACACCGCATAACTAATACAAATTCACAACATACCTCGACAGCAGGACGTTCGTGCACCGCTGGGTCTAAAATGGGAGGGTCTAAAATGTTATTTCGGGACATGGGTTTCGGAATATATAATGGTTGAAGGAAAGTTATACTAAAACAATCCGTCTAAAATCTTGTATTCTCTCCACGATGAAATTTTCTTTTTTTTCAAATGAAAAAGCTGAAAAAAAATATTGAAGTCAATCCTTATTAATATTAAATGTATTTCAATGCACTTTTTAGTTCATGTCTGGAATGTTTAGTAGCAGCAAGGAATGCCTTGGAAGGATGAAAAGCGACTAGACGGGCGGGCGAATTGCTGCTGTAAAACAGACTATCGTCACGGACGAGCGGAAATTAGCGTCACATTTCGCGCCATGATTGCTATGAAATACCAAAAAATGAAAATAAGTTAGAGAAAACTGCCAAGAGGATTACAGGGAACTTTTTTCTCAATTAATAATAATCAGGACTGTGGGAAGAACTTAATCTTTGGATCAGAATGAGGCTTATAAGAGTGTAGAGGATTAGGTCACCACACGTAAATCTGAATTTGTCCGGAGTGGGAGAACCTCGTGGTCGGAGTGGCATGAATACAACTGTTCCCGCTTGTTGATGAAATTCGGAAACAATATAAGTCATGAAATCGAAAGAAGATGACATTTCTGGTTCTATGGATCTTCATTTTGGAGCAAAGTGTTAGCAGGTTTTAGGAACGTTTTGGTACCATTCAGGCAATTTTCATGGGGAAAATCCTTCCGATATCTTTTATGCATATCGCTCCTGACTGCTTAATAATATAAATATGAACGGTTTTATCCATCCCAATTGATGCAGAACAGATCATTCTCCAAGGAACCAAGAAGAAATGCATTATCCATGGCTTTTCGTGGCAATGGTTCAAATAGCTCCGGCCGGAGTGGGGGATGGAGAGCGGTGAACTCATTGAATCCAAGAACGCGGTCGGGCTGGTGAAGGTGAATTCCTATATTTGGTTAGCGGAGCGTAGTGTTTTTTTTTTATTCAACGAAGCATTTTCTTTAAAGCTCTTCGCTGCTATCTGGAAGGAATTGACTGCGTGTTTGGCTCGAGGTATTAGAGGTTGTATTATCTGACTATGTAGGTACCTACCTACTTACCTATATCAAATATCTTCGCGGTAATTCGAGTTATTGATTTGGATAAACCAAAGCTGTAAGCTTGTGTTGTGTGACGGGATATCTTCAGATAATACGAGGAGCAGGACATGATAATATTAATTGCTGCGATGTTTTGCCGAAAAGCGTAGAAATGAACAAAACTGATTGCTTTGCTTTTGTCTGGAAAATTTTGTTTTCACTTACTACATTTTGAAGCGTGAATGTTTTTCTTTCAAAATGGGGGCTGGGCCTCTTCAGTGCACATTGACTGCAGATATTATAGATATGCATGCATTCAAGCATTATTTGTACATTCATGAACTGTTCAGGAATTATTAGGTGCATCCTGTCCCCATTCTTCATTGAATACCATTATACTTTTAACATTTCCGGTCTGTGACTTTCTGAATGGACAAATTTGCAGTTTAAGGTGATTTGATTTCTTGAAATTTATTTTTCGTGCAATGATTATGAATGTGTTCATAATGTAGGTACTTACATGATGTGAGTGCACATTTTTTTGGCAAGTGCAGTTGGGTAGCAAAATGACACCAAAAAAGTGGCTCGGGTTTGGATGGCAAATATACCATGAAATGTGATGTTAAAAATGAAGAAAAAGTTGCAGCCTAACTGGATGCAAGAAAGCCATTTTTAATAAAAATGTTATAAGCAATTAATTAAAAGTATTAAAATTAATTAATAAATTAAAAGTAAATGGCCTCTTCTAACCAAACGGCCTATGCTAGTCTATGACAGCCTATGCTAGTGTTTTTTTTTAATTCAAAACTTTTTTTTATAATCCTGCATGATTCCGAAAGGAATTTGATAAATGGATAACTTACCAAAAAAATAATATAGCATAACTTAGCCAAACCTAATACCTTTGTATGCTTCATGGAGGCAAAATGTGTGTAAAACATGTGTGGAAAAGTAATAGTGCCCATGACAATTCCTATGCTGTAGCAAAACATGGCTCATATCCACCAGTATTTTGGAGATTTGGGGGAAGTGCTACACTTTGTGGCTTGCCAGTTGTGTGGATGCCACTCTAGCTCTTGGTGTTCATCCATACATTCTTCTGGGCACATCTGGACTCTGTTCTGAGGTTTGTCCACAAATGGAGAACATACACATGAATGCATTGGTGGCTGTTTATTAATTCACCTGGACCTCACCAGAAATTGCACATGCACAAATGAAATGTTATGTAATGATATGGAAGATGGAATGTTGTGAAATATGGAATGTTCAGGGGCATTAAGATCATATTCAGACTGCAGTGATCCATATTTTGCCACCCATTGACATATGTTGTACTTGTGCATGCTAGCAAACTGATATTCTTCCAATCTGGCTGACATCTCATTTTCGGCTCCACTCCTGCCTCCTCTTGGAATGTGCCTACAGATGGCCTGAAATAACAAATGTGTATTATCCTCAATTATACTGGAAACTTCATGTGGTAGGGGACCCAGTATGACTTAATTTTCCTCTCCACCCAAGTTATCACTATTGTATAATGACATCTAGCTGTCTTGCTAGTTAAGTATGTCTTCATCCAGCAATGCAAGGAGTGTATTTTTTCCGGAGTGTATAATTCTTTGGATTGCAAAAGTTCGAAAAATGGCCATTTTTCCAACGCTGCCCCAGAGCCAAAAACATAATGTAAGTCGTCAAAAGTGAAATGTGAAAAGTGAAATGAGCACCCCTAGCAGTGTTGGAAAATTGGGCTTTTTTGGAACTTTTGCCATCCAAAGAATTATACACTCCGGAAAAAATACACTCCTTGCATTGCCGGATGAAGACATGCTTAACTAGCAAGACAGCTAGATGTCATAATACAATAGTGATAACTTGGGTGGAAAGGAAGATTCAGTCATACTGGGTCCCCTGTCACATAAAGTTTCCAGTATAATTGAGGATACTACACATTTGTTATTACAGGTCATCTGTAGGCACATTCCAAGAGGAGGCAGGAGTGGAGCCTAAAATGAGATGCCAGCCAGGTTGGAAGAATATCAGCTTGCTAGCATGCACAAGTACAACATATGTCAACAGATGGCAAAATATGGATCACTACAGTCTGAATATGATCTTAATGTCACTAAACATTCCATATTTCATAACATTCCATCTTCCATATCATTCCATAACATTCCATTTGTGCATGTGTGATTTCTGGTGAAGTACAGGTGAATTAATAAACAGCCACCAATGCATTCATGTGTATGTTCTCCATTTGTGTAAAAACCTCAAAACAGAGTCCAGATATGCCCAGAAGAATGTATGGATGAACACCAAGAGCTAGAGTGGCATCCACACGACTGGTAAGCCACAAAGTGTAGCACTTCCCCCAAAATCCCCAAAATACTGGTGGATATGAGCCATGTTTTGTCACAGCATAGGAATTTTCATGGGCATTATCACTTTTCCACACACGTTTTACACACATTTTACCCCCAGGAAGCATATAAAGGTATTTGGTTTGGCTAAGTTATGCTAGATTAGTTCTTGTTGTGAGTTAGCCATTTATCAAATTCCTTTGGGGATAATTCAGGAATATAAGTTTTTTAATTAAAAAAACTCTCAGGCTAGCATAGGCTGTTTGGTTACAATAGGCATTTAGTTTTAATTTTTAAAAGGAAAAAATGGCTTTAAAAAATGTCATTAAAAATGTTTTCTTGCATCCAGTTAGGCTACAGCTGTTTTCTTCATTTTTAACATTACATTTCATGGCCAAAACCCGGGCCACTTTTTTGGTGTAATTTTGTTACCCAACTGCACTTGCCAAAAAAATGTGTGGTCACATCACGCAAGTACCTACATTATGAACACATTCATGATCATTGCATACAAATAAATTTCAAGAAACAAATCACCTTAAATTGTCCATTCAGAAAGTCAGAGACCAGAAATGTTAAAAGTATAATGGTATTCAATGGATAATGGGGACAGGATGCACCTAACAATTCCCTGAACATTTCATGAATGCACACATAATGCTTGAATGCATACATATCTATAATAGCTGCAGTAAATGTGCACTGAAGAGGCCCAGCCCCCATTTTTAAAGAAAAACGCTTAAAAATGTGGTAAGTGGAAACAGGATTTTCCAGACAAAAGCAAAGAAATCAGTTTTGTTCATTACTACGCTTGTCGGCAAAACATCGGAGCAATTAATATTATCATGTCCTGCTTCTTGTATTATCTGAAGATAGACCGTCATACAACACAACCTTACAGTTTTGGTTTATCCAAATCAATAAATCGAATAACCGCGAAGATATTTGATGTAGGTAAGTAGGCAGGTCACCTACAGTCATGCAATACCAACTCTCATACCTCGACCCAAACACGCAGTGAATTCCACCCGGATAGCAGCGAAGAGCTTTAAAGAAAATCCTTCGTTGAATACAAAAATCACTACGCACCGCTAACCAAGTAAAGGAATTCACCTTTACCAGTCCAACAGCATACAAAGGCCTGTTCTTGGATTCAATAGATTCACCGCTCTCCATTTCCCACTCAGGCCGGAGCTATTGAAACCATTGCCACGAAGAGCCATGGATAATGCATTTTTTGTTTGCTTCCTTGGATAATTATATGTTCGGCATCAAATGGGATGAAAACCGTTCATATTTATATTATTAAGCAGTCAGGAGCGATGTACATAAAAGATATCGGAAGGATTTTCCCCATGAAAATTGCCTGAATAGTACCAAAACGTTCCTAAAACCTGCTAACAATTTGCTCCAAAATGAAGATCCATAGAACCAGAAATAATCACCTTCTTTCGATTTCATGACTTATATTGTTTCCGAATTTCATCAACAAGCGGGAATAGTTGTATTCATGCCACTCCAACCGCGATGTTTCCCCACTCCGGACAAATTCAGATTTGCGTGTGTTGACCTAATCTTGTCCTTCCTTATAAGCCTCATTCTGATCCAATGATTAATTTCTTCCCATAATCCTGATTATTATTAATTGAGGAAAAAGTTTCCTGTAATTCTCTTGGCAGTGTTCTTTAACTTATTTTCATCTTTTTGGTATTTCATAGCAATCTTGGTGCGAAATGAGACGCTAATTTCCGCTCGTTCGTGACGATAGTCTGTTTTACAGCGGCAATTTACCCGCCCGTCTAGTCGCTTTTCATCCTCCCAAGTCATTCCTCGCTTCAACAAAACATTCCAGACATGAACTAAAAATTGCATCGAAATAAATTTAATATTAATAAGAATTGACTTCAATAATTTATTTTTTTCAGCTTTCTCATTTGAGAAAAGAAAATTGCATGATCGAGAGAATAAACGATTTTAGACTGATTGTTTTAGTATAACTTTCCTTAGACCATTATATATTCCGAAACCCATATCCCGAAGTCACATTTTAGACCCTCCCATAGATTAGCCGGTGCACGAACGTCCTGCTTTCGAGGTATGTTTATTAGTATCAGTATTAGTTGTGCGGTGTTGGTATGTCAGGAGTGACAGGTATTGATATATAAACTTGGTTGACATCAATTAAGTATACTTGTGTGATCATTTTCTCTACCATTGCTCAGGAAGTTGCCTTATAAGTCATTCACGTAACGTGGATGACTTCAGACGACGATGTATGGTGGACCCCATCTGGTTGTCTGTGAGACACTAGGATAGGAACCCAACAAATGACTTGAAGGCGTTTTATTCTTGAAGAAGAAGAATTGTCTGGTCATTTTACGACGCATTCAACCGCAAGGTTGTATAGCGTCGCCAACCTATCACACCGATTGGTCGTGGGTGGACTCTGTAAATGCCGCCGGCCACGAGATTCGAGTCCCACGCTCCACCATCTAAGCTACCGAGGCCCCCGGGTTTTTATTCTTCTTTCCAGGAAACATCACTGCATTTTCCAAAATGTATACACTTCGTTATTTAAAAAATGTATATACTCCATTACTTGGTGCTTCAATATACACCCCATAATTTGGCAAACTGGGAAATTATACACCCCATAACATAGTGCTTCTCAATATTATACACTCCGTACTTTGGCAAGCCAATAAATTATACACTCCAAATCCAAGACCGAGAAGTGAAAATCCAACACTGACCACTAGTGACGTTATTTTGTGGAAAAATTGTTTTGGGGGTGGATCCGGGCCATACATGTCGAGCGCTTTCCGATGACACCTCCTTCGTGTTCGTGCGACTCTTAGTCTGGATTTTAAATGGGGTTTACTATCACCCGCCCCCCCCCCGAGACAGGGTGTGAGTATCTGATCGGAGACGGCGCGGGTTGAGCATACCCTGTTAAGTGCGTTGACATATCTAGGGGTCACTGGGATGCAAAATATTCAAAACAATACAGCCCTGCCCTCACTTCACCACCCAAAATGGTACATTATGTCTGATTATCGCAACATGAGCTGTATCGAGGGGGAAATGTGCATTTCTGTAAATACTGTTGCTACACAACTTAGAAGCATGCTCCATTTAATACGGCAACTGTGGTGGAATGTCCTCTTAATGATACATAATTTTTAATTTGGAAAGCAATATTTGTGAACCTAAATAAAACGCAGTTGTTCGTTATGCCCTTCTGTCGTCGGTCCTCACTATTGTGTGGAAGCGCCAGGATGGATGGGTCCGGATGCTCTATGAATTCCTGAAATGTACAGGCCTTTTCCCGAAGCACTTGTGGATCCAGTCAGTCGGTTTAGAGGGCTGACTTCTGAGAAATCATTTTTTAAATCTTAAAATTCCAATATTATGGCTGGCGTAAACAAGCATCAAAAGGATAGTGTTCAGGGGAAAGAACCACAGTAGCATCAGTAGAAAATAGTTCATTCGGTTAGGCGAGGGGGTACGTTGGGCATGGTGACATGGTTGGCCCGACAGGTCCACCATGTCTGGGAGTATTTTACGATACGTAAACATTAACATAAATTACCAGAAGTCGATCCGAGGGGTTGATGAAGCCCAAAGTCGGTTTCCACCAACTAGGTCAATTTTCCATTATTGCCAGTGAGAGAATATTTTATGGTGCTGATCTGAGTGCCAAAACTTGACAATTATTACTACTGATGAACTTTATGATAGAATACATGAAGGAAATTGGGGAACTCACATCGGCTGGGGGTCCACCCAATGGAGTTCCATGCTAAACGGTAGCATTATGGGGGCACGTCAGCTACAGGGGTAAAAAACCATCAAGTTGGTCGCCGACCAAACCGAAGCAATCGTGCGTGGTCTCCTACCCAAAAAGCGTACTAGGAGGTAAATGAGCAATATTAGCACGTGGCACTTTGCCTTCGAATACAAATTCGTTGCTGCTCTTTCGTTGTCCTGCAACCATGAAACATCTTTATCTTTCGTACACACGAAAGATAAACCATGCATTGATTCCGATCAATATACCGGGCACATTAGCAGATAAAAAACACGTTAAATTGATTATGACAAAGAGCCTTCGCCAGGCCCCATCTTATCGACTGTAACAAAAACTAGCAACATATGGAATGTCGTGCCCAGCTAAATCCGCTTGGTCATTCTGGCTCCAGTTTATTGTTGGATATGGAATGTCGTGCCCAACTAAACCCGTTCGGTCATTCTGGCACCAGTTTATTGTCGTATATGAAATGTCGTGCCCAGCTAAATACGATCAGTCATTCTGGCTCCAGTTTATTGTTGTGCACCTTAAACAAAATATTGTGCACATGACTCGCCATCCCAGTTATAACAAGTTGCCTTTTTGCCCCTCCACACATGAAAGAGAAAAATACGGACTGGATGTTTATTGGCCAATGGCTGAATCAATTCACATAAACAAATTTGCACTGGTCGAGCTTCAGCAATATTTAACATGCGGATTTCAATTGTGGTAAACTTATTGTGCGTTTTATTTTGCCTGATGGCAACAGTTACGGTCAAGGGTGTATATTCTCACAATAAGCGCGCGAGACGTTTTTTTTTATTGGGAGCAAAACTATAAGCTAAACTATGATTTTTCAAGTGGTGAGAAACGAAAAATGAGCCGCCACAAATAAACAATTTGGCATCATATTCAAAATCATAAAACTGTGGGCAGTTCCCGAGAATGTGCGTTGTGCACAATTGCGGTGAGACATAAGCGATTTCCCAGGTGCGTTTTACTAACATGAAATATCCACTCGATATTTCCACACATTCATACGATCATAACCAATTCCAAGAAACTGAGTGTTGCAAGTCTAGAACACCTCTGTCCGAGCACGCGCAACACTAATTATATATCTTTGGAAGTCCCTTCAAATATATTCAAATGCTGATTTATCCTTTGCCGTGAATCCCATGTACACAGATCCAGTAGAGAAAGGCTCGGTTAGATAGTGCATCACACAACCACGACGAACGTTTAGACAGCGGTTTGTAAACAAACCGCTAACTGCCCCTGGTGGGCTAACTGCCCCTGGTGGCAGTTAGCCCACCACCGGCGGAGCCCCGCCCAGCCCGCGCGCAGCGCCAGCGGCGGGAGATGCAAAACAAAACTGTTGCACGTAGCACAGATGAGTCGCAGGAGATAACGGCGACATCAGCGAAGATGAACAACATTGAGGCGCGGTTGCAGGGTACCAGGGCGTCTGCTACAGCTGACCGGCGCTCAGGCAAGCGGCGCGGCTGTGCGAGAACTTCAGCGACAGTTCTGCGAGATTCACACCCTGTACCCGCACGATCAGTGCAGAACCACAACGGCAGGAGGCAACAGCAGTTGACGCCAAAGGCGCACCTCCCCCGCCGATGGAACGCCGCAGCTCCAGCAGCAGCTGGCTCTGAATAACTAATAATAACATACCTGGATATATACGTATATATAGAACATTGTCATTGGTGCATGTTGCCATTCAACTGGGCAATGCACCATTTTCCCCCATATCAACGTTAAACAAAAAGCTTGGGACCCACAAATTGTGCAGCATTATTCAACCACGGAACCATAACAAAATAAGTTGCCCTGAAATTGATCAACACCTTATACACCAAGTTGGGTCACACTTTTTTGTCAATTTGGGTTACATAACCAAACCCAACCATTGGGCCACAGGGTGAAATGCACACCAAAGGGACAGAACACGATTAGCTGACTATTGCAGATAAGAAGTATGTGGTGCCACATATGTTGCAAACTTCCATAATTTGCAGGAATTTGTTATTTAGCCATCACATTGTGAGGGTTATATTGCATGGCAACAGGGACATCACAAATAAAAGTTAAACAAAAAACTTTCACAAACGCAACACCACAAACTTTTCAGCAATGAAGTGTCCTGTTTACTGTGGGCAATAAAATGTAACTTTAAGGTAAAAAGTTTGTTTTGTAATATGCATGTCTCCATCATCTTGAAACATCAGAAATAGGTGAAACTAATTCCTGGAGAACTGCCATTATTGCAATATTCAGCAGCATTGGGTTCCACAAATTTTGAAAAGAACAGATGAGTGAATAGGCACTGGAAAACATCTGGACAATTGATAAATATCTGAGGATCTGTGCACTGCTGCAGATGTGCACTCAGCACTCAATAGATCCACTGAAATTGTGGTTGTCTGGTCTGTCTGCTCACCATCACTGAAAATTGATGAGGGTGTGGGCAGAGGAGCCTCCCCCCTTACACAGTGAGCAGTGTCACCAGATGGGCGTGCTTGAAGCACATATTATTGCAATCAGGAACAGTAAGAATAAAATTGTGCAATTTGGAGTTATGTGATCAGCCAGGAGTGGATCCAGGAGGGCAAATTGGGTCATGACCCCCCAAAAGCAAAAGAGGGATCCAGTCCCTCTTTTGCCTCACCCCAAAGGACATCAATACTTACATCTCCGGACAGCATGTACCACACTGGTCCCTCCCCATCCCAGGATCAAAACATGGAATACATGTGGCCTAACTAGACATCACATACCCCCCCCCATGATTGGAACATTGCATACCAGCAGGATCCCATCAGACATCACTCCCCCCCCCCCTATAATGACATATCAGCTGGGGCCCCAGCACAGCATGTGCCCACCTAGCCCAAACTGGGTCCCCCTGGGTGGCTCTCTGGGTCCACCTCTGTGAACAGCCATCCCAAAATCATTATGCCTAGTTAAACTTGGTAGCTAGGTTGTAAAAGACTAACAGTGCCACATATATCCAAACCCTATCAATACTAGGAGTCGTTCATTTATATATGGAAAGAAGCCTAGCCTATTTAGATAAGGAAAAAAGCAGCCTTTGTATTTTGCCACTTTTCCCCCTATGATTATATATAATATCATTACTTTCATTTCTGGCTAATTAGTGGCACATATTTTGCCCCTCATCCAGCTAGACCACTGGCCACTTGTCCCCAGCTGGCTCTCTGATGGATATGTCTTCTTGGGCCCACAATCACCATGCTGCTTTTTTGTGTGTGCTGATAAATGCCTTGTTCAGAGCCTGCCCATGTGCACCCATCATACCCACACTTGCACACCTTTCTTGTCCTCTTTTTTGCTGGCTTATCACCATCACCATCATCAACCCTCTATTCTTCTTCTGCAATTCAAAATCCCAACTTTGTTTGCTTCATTCTGTAACAATTAGGGCACAATGTGAATAAACTCATGCAAGATGTAAGATGGAGCAAATAATGAAAACTGGAGCCCACACCTTCCAGGAGAGGCAGGGGGAGGGCAGGACAATGTCAATAAATGCATGACTTTTTGGGTGGGAAACAAATGGTAACCATTGACATTCTAACCTCCATGGGCCACTCATTTGACCTCTTATGATTACATATGAGACAAATTTTAAAATTTTGGTTTAGCTTTGGATACAACAGTTGAAAACACCACACTGTGATGCATAAATTGTTTTCCTTTGTATGTTGTCACATTTATCAAACATTTTCACCACCATCCTGGACTGGTACAATTTATGGGCACTGGGACTTAAGTATGCGCACAATTGGCATGCGTATACGTCAAAGTACGCAAAGCCAATGAAATGCAGTACATTCACACAAACTGATTTGCCCCGGCGTACCTTCCGTGATCATCAGGTGACTCGCAGTGCATGTACAACACTCGGTGCTTGGGAACATGGGTGTCGAAACAACAACAAAAACAAACACTCCACAGGGAAGAGGTAACAAATCCCTACCAATACAGGGTCAGACACAATCATTCCTGCTCCATAAACATGATTCCGGCCTGCCACCTTCATAACATAACGCTTTATTGGCCCTCACAACCTGGAGGTGTGTGGCGAATGTCTTATCTTTTCCTTTTCCTAGGCCTGTCTATGATTGGGAAGTTGAAAGTTGTTTTGGGAGAAGAGGGACGATAGACTTCCCAAGCATGTTCTTTACAGTTAACAGTTAAGAGCATAAACCCTGGCTTGCATAACACAGCCTATCTCGCTCCCAGCAAACAGTTTTCGAATAATTTGCATAAAAGACGTTCTATGGGAGTGGCGTTAGCAAAGAACTGCTAAAGTAGTCTATGTTATCCTATCTCTATTGCTGTACCCAGAGACGTCTACAGAGTGGCCTTCTCCTGCTCTTACTCCGTCCCTCCCGAGTATTCCGTGCATTCATCAGTATGCAATGTGCGGTTCAGTGCACTGGCGGAGATCCCAGGAGTGGTGGGAAGGTTGGAAATAAATGTTGTCTGCTGGGTCCGTGATCTCTGTTTCTGGGTGAGAAAACATGTAGCTGAAAACATACAGCTTCCCAAAAATGCGAATCTGGCCATGCACTGTTCCACGTCATGGAGTTTTTAACTCGACTGGCCGATCCAGAGGGCCCGGTTCTAAAGATGGCCCTTACGTTGGCAAGATATCACAATCTAAAGCTTAGCGAACAAATTATATGTCACACGCCGGGGATGGATAATACATGAGGGCGCATTGTGCCTAGACAGACCTGTTTCATGGCATGCTGGGAGGTCATGTTAACCAATGGTATGGCATATCACGATTATGCGTACCGTCATCTTTTTTTTGGGGGGGGGTGGAGGACTGAGATCTATTTCAATGATTTAGTGAATATGTATTTTCTTAACATTACATTCGGGAGTATTCTACGGCCATTCAGAAATCGTTGGGATTGATGGACACAAATTCGAAAGAACAGATTTAGGAAGTCTGCATTTTTCGCATAACTGACTGCGCATCGGACGGTGTGATATTTTATTTGAACGGGAATAGAATCGGCAGAGGTCGGTTCAAACGAAATGAAGTCTGCGAACACATGCCAGCTGCTACAAAACTTGCACACACTTTGCGATACAACGCATACCGACCAATTATGTGCGGGTTGGAATCTTCCATTCTGCTTCTTAACGGATCGGCAGCTGTTTGAAAGAGCTAAACACAGAAGGAATTAGCTGACAAGCGAAAGCGTTAAGACGACGAACTTCCAGACTAACATTGGACTTCTGAGAGGTGCTAGTCAGGCAATCCGAAAGCAAAAAAACAATATCAGATTGGGACATGTTCGTAAAATGTTCAAGAAGGATAAGCATGACATATAAAGCGATGAAGCACTAACAAAATGTTCGTGCAAAAAACTTACAAAGATAGGATCTTGAAGGGTGACTGAGGGTTTTATGAAATACTGTTGTTTGATATGTTACAACACTTGCACAATTTGTCATGAAACGAACTATTTCTTAAAATGTTAATTTGCGTGCATTTTGGAATCATTTGTATCACTGATGTGTACGTTTGATGGGGAGTATACCACAGCCAGAAATTACCCACACAGTTGATATAGTTCATAAATAAGTGTTACATAAGTATCTCTTGGAAATTTTCCAAGAGTCACTCTTCATACACAACTTGGTCCGACGTGTTTCGCTTCGTATGCCAATAACAAATTATATTTGTAATCGGCTTTTTTACGTTGTGTTAAGCCTATTCTTAAGGTCAACTAAGAAATACATCGAAATGATTCTCGGCTTTGAAATATTAAAAAATAAATGTTCAGGGGGAGATATCTCCATATTTCAATGCACATACATGTCAACCCGCGAATGACCGTCCACTCTCTCCGGAACTGCGAGTTGTTAGGCTTCCCACGATTATAATGACCAAAGCTAGAGATGTGAAACTTAGCATAACCTAAGACGGGCTACTCAGTGATGTTGCACTGATAGAAGCCCAGGTGAGCATACATTAGTTTATGCGGTGTCACAGAAACGTGTGCCCAGCCGTTCCCGGGCCCAGTCTAGGACCGGCTGCATCTGATACCGGGCCCGCACCAAGCGGGCACTACGGCTGCACCGAGCGGGCACCATGGCTGCACCTAGCACGCACCATGACTGCACCAAGCAGGCACCACCGCGAAGCGGGGTGGACGTGCATGACGAATGCGGCCTGTTGTGTGTATTCACCAAGGTTGTGCCATGACTGTGTTGGAAATATACGAGTGAAAATAACCCGAAAAAGAGACAAGATAGCCCATCGGTAGAGCGCTGGTCTTTCAACCGAAAAGATGTGTGTTGTTCTGTCGCTTTTCGCTGCCGCTAAACATCCAGGTGCGCAAGTGCCCGTATAACCTGGAATGGGTTTGTGCGTGTGAAAGCTGCAATACAAAGAGCACGAAATAGTAACGAGTGCTTTGAATAACTATGTGTCTTTTTCTAGATTGGCGTTGGCTCAGCCCCTCATCTTGAACGTTGCATTTAGGTTGATTCTTCTTGTAGATGAGAATTTTCCACGGATGGTTCCATGGGGGTTCAACGAACCCAGAGAAGGTCCTGACGCTCTTCCCCGGGATGCCTTCCTATTCTGGGGGGCGACGCGCTCTGGTTTAATTTCAGTGTTCAATGATGTTGGAATCACGGGACGGCTGTGGCCAATTCCCATTCTTGGCCACCATGTGTGATTTGTAAGCAAAAGGTAAATGTGATTGCTTTGTTCAAAAACTGACCCAAGTTATCATATTTGAAATGCCTCACTGTAATATACGGAAGCTGGTCCCGCATAGATGACAATGTAAACCCGATAATATAATGGAATTGCTGCGTATTTTTCTAGCCTGCATCTCATGCAGGTTTTTGGGATCGCCTTTGCTATTCACAACCCAAATTAAAATGACGTGTCGGAGCCACTGTGTGCACGCACTATTTGACCGCATTCTACACTTCACAAACTTTCCTCGAGCTGTCGCACCATCTATAAAACTATTTAGCATGCATGCGTAAGCTTGCCTACGATTAGCTGCATGACCGATGTAGTCGACGCGACCCTAATCTCCTCAAATTGCCTACGAATTATTACCCGGGTACGTGAAAGCCGAAACATCGAACATTATGATCGGAATATAAACCTATGTGCATGTGCCATGCTACTGGATTATGCCAAATTCTTGCCGAACCATACACATATGTTCCGATAATATAACTACGAGAAAAAAATAAGACAGGGAAAATCTGAAATTCAGCTCCAATTTCCAACCACAAAATCAAATGATACTATCCGAAAATATCCCGGAGCTTTTCACTTCATTGCATAAAGTTTAACAAGATATACAGTGTGGCTGCATTCTGTAGAACTTTACCACCGTTTAGCTGATTAATCCGGGGTGCTTTATATGTGCGCAAATGCAATCGTACATGATGAGTAATACATGAGTAATTATTTTCTTGAGGGTTTGGAACGGTGGTCTAACCTGGTGGTCGTTGACCTACACAAAAGCAGTTACTTCGTCCAGCAAGCGCTATCGCGACATAAAGAGACTCAAACACTGAGTAAGTAGAAGAGAGCAAACTCGTAATGCAACTCGGGTGCACAAGAGGCAGCAGGCTATAATGAACTATGGGTAACCAATTATCTCAGGTTAATGCACATTTTCATCAGCGACCATCGGATTCTAATCGAAAGAAAAATGTTTCGTCGAAGGAAATTCTGGTCCAACAAGCATTCGGCCGCCAGCGGGTTTTGAAGCAAAACACCCATAGAAACATACAATTATAGCGGAAACACTACAGCGGATAGGTTTGTACTCAAGATGAACTTTCCATTCAGACAAAATGTGTTACCACGGGAGCTGTGCATCCCATAATTAAAAATGAAGAACATATGTCATTTTGAATGATCCACATTCGTCCAGTACACTCTTCAATTACCTACGTTATTCAAATATAATCGTTAATCTGAAAGAAAAGTTGTCAACAAAAGTTTCAAAAGTTGCACAAAAGATGCGACATGGGGGCTTTTTCCGCCGGTATTTATGGTTATTTTGATATTAATATCAATATTTGCTATGACAAAAAGTTGTTTCCGAGACGCGAACTCCGAATCACCGGCTTGAATTACATGCTTATGGTAATATAATGGGCATCGCAGTCACTAAGAAGGTAAGAAAATACCGTCAAATCACCCTACTTCACCGACTCAGGAAAAATCCATTTTTTTGGAAGAAAAAAATGGGGGAAAAAATTTCCCAAAACTGTGAGAATTCCTAAGTGGCCCCCGACCACTGATCCTATATTCACCCCAAAAAATCGGTCAGCGATTTTCCGAACCAAACTCCGAATCACCCACTCCGGGCAAAGCGCCAAGTGAACTCCTAATCACCCACTTAGGCTTCCCTAACTCTTTATCAGCGACACCGTGACTGGTTCGCGACGCGAACCGTCCACTTTCGCGCCACAGACGCTGCGCTTTCTCTGTTCCTTCCCAAGACAGCTGATCAATGGCGTCATCAGGGTATGATTAGTCGGCATATTCAGGGCGGACAATGCAAATATTGCGCGAGAATCACAATGTATTCAACATTTTAGGTAGCCATGAAATCTGATACAAACAGGTCTGAGCAGGGTGTTCGTACTCTGCATCCGCCACTGCGCCGCATATCAGCTTCCCACGGGGCGACGGCCGGTTCCCGACGTCTGAAAAGTTAGCAATGCGCGCACACAGAAAAAGCGTATTCAACGACACATCCTGCCATCTAGTGATAAATATTGTTATCTATGCTTCAACGTACAATCGCATGACATTCATTCAATATCCGTTGCTAAAATACATAGACCGTGCTGCTACCTAGCGATAGCTATCCGAAATGATGCTTCTATAAAATTATGTAGTTCTTGAATTTGTGGGGGTTACGACCGCTTCGGAGTTGTGGAGATTATGACCTGTGGAGGTTATGACCGCTTCGTATTTGTGGAGGTTGTGACCTGTTGGGATTACGACCTGTGGAGGTTATGACCTGTGGAGGTTATGACCTGTGGAGGTTGTGAACGCTGCGGACTTGTGGAGGTTATGACCTGTGGAGGTTACGACCGCTGCGATGTGTTGAATTTGTGGAGGTTGTGAGCTGTGGAGGTTACGACCTGTGGAGGTTATGATACGTCTCCATGTCGGCTTTGCAGGCATGTCGAATCGCTTGACGACCATTCTGCTGCACTGCTTCACCACCAGACTATGCCGTACGCTTTCGTCTCGCACAGTGCAGGTCCGACATGCACGCACAGTAACCGTCTTTCCGGCCAGATCTTCACACCCTGTCTCGGTGTGGTGGGTCCTTGTAAGCCCCTCTGATTCCCAAACCAAGCTTTTCACGAAAACGAAGGTAGTGTCACCGGAAAGCGCTCCTCGAATAAGGCCTGAAATCACCCCAACATGTTATCTCCCGAAAAGTGACATCACTATGGAAGTCTATGTGATCACGACTAACATCGTGTTTTTGGCTTTGGGGAGTTCATTTTGGGGAGATTAAAAAAATTGTTTGTAATCATAAAAGAAAGGCGAAGTCGACCATGACCGTAAACAAAAATTCTTACAAAAATCAACATATTCATTTTTTTTTTCAACATTTATTTTCAAGTTTCTGAATTTTATTTTCCTAATAGGTAGAACAAATCACGAAACGTCTCTTTAAGTCAACTTTCCATCACACAAATTTCTTACTTTAGCTAAAAAACAACAAAAATGCCCTGGGAGCGCTATATTACATCATTTAAAATAAATAGACGCTGCAAGTTTCATTAAATTATCTATATCCATTAAGGCGTGCAGGACTGGTTGAGCGTTTTTGGAGGTGATCTCTCTTGACTTTGAATAACTCGCTGACCGTAGATGACCTGAACTCAGCATTTTCACACAGCCTGCCAAATAGATGTGGCAAAAGGTGTGTCGTATTTTTGCCGCTTCCGAGCGTCTCTTTCACTCTCCGCGGAAAGACTTAGATACAGACTTACTCAGGGAAGCATAATGACTCCCCCACTGATATGGGGTTAATACACCCACCAAGAAATGGACTTACCGATAAAAGTAAGAGCAATGGGCCTGTCACAAAGAGGAAGAAATCAGGTTGGTACCCTGAGAGGCGACGATACCATGAGTATATGATGCACCACCAATGTACAGCACCGTCAAGCTGCGGTACAGTATCTGATGCACCAACTACCGATATAGAGCACCGCAAGGCAGGGGTACAGTATCTGCTGTACCAATCACCAACATACAGCACTGTCAGCCAGGGGTACAGTATCTGATGCACCAATCACCAACATACAGCATCGTCAACCAGGGATACAGTATCTGATGCACCAATCACCAACATACAGCATCGTCAGGCAGGGGTACAGTATCTGATGCACCAATCACCAACATACAGCACCGCCAGCCAGGGGTACAGTATCTGATGCACCAATCACCAACATACAGCACCGTCAGGCAGGGGTACAGTATCTGATGCACCAATCACCAACATACAGCACCGCCAGCCAGGGGTACAGTATCTGATGCACCAATCACCAACATACAGCACCGTCAGGCAGGGGTACAGTATCTGATGCACCAATCACCAACATACAGCACCGTCAGGCAGGGGTACAGTATCTGATGCACCAATCACCAACATACAGCATCGTCGGGCACGGCAACGGTGTTCCTGGGCATCCCAATCAATAGAAGTAACATCACCTTGAAGAGCATGAAAAGCACAGAGCCGCCTTGTGCGAGTCACTCACCGAAGTATCGCACCGAATGGTCAAATATTGGTCGAAGTGCGCTAAAGGCAAAGTAACTTACTTAGTAATTAATTAGCCAACAATTACTGGCCTGGCAATTTGTGTGATCGACGAAGTCGGTGTGTCACTGAGTGTTGGCGTGCCATAGAGTCGGTGTATCGTGTATCTCTGAGTCAATGTGTCACTGAGTGTTGATGCGCCACTGAGTGTCAGAGTGTCGCTGAGTCAATGTGCGTGTCAATGTAAGTGTAATGTGGGAGTCCGTTTCTCACTGAGTGACCGTGCGCCACTGAGTTTCTGTGTGCCACTGAGTGTCGGAGTGCCACTGAGTGTCGGAGTGTCACTGAGTGTCGGAGTGCCACTGAGTGTCGGAGTGTCACTGAGTGTCGGAGTGCCACTGAGTGTCGGAGTGTCACTGAGTGTCGGAGTGTTGCTGAGTGTCGGAGTGTTGCTGATTGGTTGGGGCCGATGGACAGGTGGCGACACTCGACAGGTTAGTAAGCTGCGTCTGGCATCAGTAGGACTGCAGGCTGGCCACGTAGGCTGACTTCAACAACTGACACACAGTGGTGTGCACATCCACCGTACACAGTGCATGTCGGAGATCAGTCAGACATGCTGTCGGTGTTGGAGCAGGATATCTGGCTCCGCTGAAGTCCCAGGCGGTTCTTGACTAAGCGTCTAATGCCGGATAACTGTCCAATAGGCATGGTGTGCATGTAGCCCGCATACGAATGGTCTGTGTAGTTGTTTAACGACGTGCAAAGATAAATACTTCACAGCCGGACTCGATACGAAATACAACAGGCGACGGGCTGTACACTCGCGTAACATAGCCCGACCACATAGAAACTCCCGTTCGCGGTCACAAGTGAGCACGCGGCCGAACAAGGAAACATACTGCACGTCTGCAGGTATGCAGAAGGAAACCACCCCACGTCCGCCGGCCAACATAGGAAGACGATCACACGTCTGCAGGTCATCATAGGAAGACCACCCCACGTCTGCAGGTCAACATAGGAAGACCACCCCACGTCCGCGGGTCAACATAGGAAGACGATCACACGTCCGCGGGTCAACATAGGAAGACCACCCCACGTCTGCAGGTCAACATAGGAAGACCATCACACGTCCGCGGGTCAACATAGGAAGACGATCACACGTCCGCGGGTCAACATAGGAAGACCATCACACGTCCGCAGGTCAACATAGGAAGACCATCACACGTCCGCGGGTCAACATAGGAAGACGATCACACGTCCGCGGGTCAACATAGGAAGACGATCACACGTCCGCGGGTCAACATAGGAAGACCACCCCACGTCTGCAGGTCAACATAGGAAGACCATCACACGTCCGCAGGTCAACATGGGAAGACCATCACACGTCCGCGGGTCAACATAGGAAGACGATCACACGTCCGCGGGTCAACATGGGAAGACCATCACACGTCCGCGGGTCAACAAAAGATATCTCAACACGGTCAACATGGAAGACCATCACACGTCCGCGGGTCAACATAGGAAGACGATCACACGTCCGCGGGTCAACATAGGAAGACCACCCCACGTCTGCAGGTCAACATAGGAAGACCATCACACGTCCGCAGGTCAACATGGGAAGACCATCACACGTCCGCGGGTCAACATAGGAAGACGATCACACGTCCGCGGGTCAACATGGGAAGACCATCACACGTCCGCGGGTCAACATAGGAAGACGATCACACGTCCGCGGGTCAACATGGGAAGACCATCACACGTCCGCGGGTCAAAAAACCACATCCGCGTCAACATGGGAAGACCATCACACGTCCCGGGTCAACATAGGAAGACCATCACACGTCCGCGGGTCAACATAGGAAGACCATCACACGTCCGCGGGTCAACATAGGAAGACCATCACACGTCCGCGGGTCAACATAGGAAGACCATCACACGTCCGCGGGTCAACATGGGAAGACCATCACACGTCCGCGGGTCAACATAGGAAGACGATCACACGTCCGCGGGTCAACATAAGAAAACATCACACGTCGCGGTCAACATAGGAAGACCACCCCACGTCTGCAGGTCAACATAGAAGACTATCACACGTCCGCGGGTCAACATAGGAAGACGATCACACGTCCGCGGGTCAACATGGGAAGACCATCACACGTCCGCGGGTCAACATAGGAAGACGATCCACGTCCGCGGGTCAACATAGCCAGTCGCAGGTCAACATAGGAAGACCATCACACGTCCGCGGGTCAACATGGGAAGACCATCACACGTCCGCGGGTCAACATAGGAAGACGATCACACGTCCGCGGGTCAACATGGGAAGACCATCACACGTCCGCGGGTCAACATAGGAAGACAACACGTCCGCGGGTCAAAACAACTCACAAACCATCACACGTCCGCAGGTCAACATGGGAAGACCATCACACGTCCGCGGGTCAACATAGGAAGACCACCACACGTCCGCGGGTCAACATGGGAAGACCATCACACGTCCGCGGGTCAACATAGGAAGACGATCACACGTCCGCGGGTCAACATGGGAAGACCATCACACGTCCGCGGGTCAACATAGGAAGACGATCACACGTCCGCGGGTCAACATAGGAAGACCATCACACGTCCGCGGGTCAACATAGGAAGACCATCACACGTCCGCAGGTGGACGTAGGAAGACCACCCCACGTCCGCGGGTGGACATAGGGAGACTGCTCCTCGTCCACAGGTCAACATAGGAAGGCCATCCCACGTCCACAGAGAAGCCAGGTAGACTATCACGAGGTGTCCGCGGTCGGCCACGCTGACCCTCAACTCACACAAACATCGAGAGCACGGCGAGCGTCTTCAACAAATGTGCCAAGCATCGACAGGGGACGCAGTAGAGAGCCCATTAGGCATGAGGAAACTCCTCGATTATGTTGCGGTCGATACCATAAAATTCGTTTGGCGATACGAAAGAAAACGATGTATTCAATCATGTATTCAAGTCAGCGTAAACTTGGGCTTAATATGGGCGGTAACGGCCTGACTTGCCTGATTGAGTTTGCCGCGACCCCAAGCTTCATGCACATGTGCCGTAAATGGTGTTCATACGAGCTAGCAGGCCCGAGTCGAGCGAGTCAACTCTCTCATACATGCCAATAGACAGTATATTTGAGGCACTCTGAATTGGTCCGCCCGCCAGTAACCATTCTGAACCCATTACATCTGTTTCTGTTACAGCGCTGCCAATCCTGCTGTTTATGCTCACAACTATAGTCGCTTTAAAAGTTACCATTTTTGCCACTTTTCCGATGTTTTCGTTTAACTACTGCGCTTTGTTCAGAGAAATGTTGTGGTCATATTGTCTGCGTCCAGCAAGTGGGTAGCGGCGTCGAGCCTACACCGACCTCGACCACAACCTCTACGAGACAAACAGACAGCATACGGCCCAAGGTTGAGCCTATGACACTGGAACTCCCCAGGTCACCGCTTACTCCTGCTTTGCAAAGCGCCATCCCTCCCCTCCCATGTCGTCTTATGCTGGTGCTGCGCAATATCCTGTAGCTTATTTCGTGATGTGGCAGAGAAAATGATTCGGCTCTCTATCCTGGCCAGACAAAGAGAGAGAGAGAAAGAGAGAGAGAGAGAGAGAGAGAGAGAGAGAGAGAGAGAGAGAGAGAGAGAGAGAGAGAGAGAGAGAGAGAGAGAGAGAGAGAGAGAGAGAGAGAGAGAGAGAGAGAGAGAGAGAGAGAGAGAGAGAGAGAGAGAGAGAGAGAGAGAGAGAGAGAGAGAGAGAGAGAGAGAGAGAGAGAGAGAGAGAGAGAGAGAGAGAGAGAGAGAGAGAGAGAGAGAGAGAGAGAGTGAGAGCGGGCGCTCTACCCTCATATAGCAGGTCGGATGAGCGGATCTCCGCCTGTGGTCATGTAGCAGGCGGAGTGGGCAGGCCCCCACCTCCTGGACATCGTTAACGGCGACATTCGAGGCGCCTTCCACCCGAGCCACATCTGTCACCCGCGCGCCTACCGAGTGCCCGGGTGGGGCGTGATGCCACACCCTGCTCAGCGACTGTTGGCGTTACGCTGCGCACTGTGTTAAGACAGCCGTCACGTCAATACCACACAGGGTCAATGGTCGTCACGTCAGTACCGCACGGGGTCAGGACAGCCGTCACGTCAGTACCGCACCGGGTCATAACAGCCGTCAGGTCAGTACCGCACCGGGTCAGAACAGCCATCACGTCAGTACCGCACGGGGTCAGGTCAGCCGTCACGTCAGTACCACACAGGGTCAATGGTCGTCACGTCAGTACCGAACCGGGTCAGGACAGCACACACCCGACCGTGGTGCCAAATATAGAGGTCCGGTGGCGAGAGGAAGCTGATCTGCTGCCACGCTGGGGGTCAGAGGTTTGACGACCGTTGTCGGCGTCACACTCCCGGCACGTGCCGGAGGGTATTGGCTCTCGGAACAGGATTACCTGTCGTCTCTCTGTCTGTCGTCTGACACAGCAGCTGCGCGTGACACAGCAGCTGTCTGTCGTCTGACAAAATGTCTGTCTGTCTCGTGACACAGTAGCTGTCTGTCGCGTGACACAGTAGCTGTCTGTCGTCTGACACAATGGCTGTCTGTCGCGTGACACAGTAGCTGTCTGTCGTCTGACACAATGGCTCTCCGTCGCGTGACACAGTAGCTGTCTGCGCGTGACACAGTAGCTGTCTGTCGTCTGACACAATGGCTGTCCGTCGCGTGACACAGTAGCTGTCTGCGCGTGACACAGTAGCTGTCTGTCGTCTGACACAATGGCTGTCTGTCGCGTGACACAGTAGCTGTCTGTCGCGTGACATAGTAGCTGTCTGCGCGTGACACAGTAGCTGTCTGTTGCGTGATACAGTAGCTGCGTGTGCATTGTGTGTGTGTGTGTGTGTGTGTGTGTGTGTGTGTGTGTGTGTGTGTGTGTGTGTGTGTGTGTGTGTGTGTGTGTGTGTGTGTGTGTGTGTGTGTGTGTGTGTGTGTGTGTGTGTGTGTGTGTGTGTGTGTGTGTGTGTGTGTGTGTGTGTGTGTGTGTGTGTGTGTGTGTGTGTGTGTGTGTGTGTGTGTGTGTGTGTGTGTGTGTGTGTGTGTGTGTGTGTGTGTGTGTGTGTTTGTGTGTGTGTGTTGTGTGTGTGTGTATGTGACCTGTACCTACGCTAGTGGGAGAAGAAGAATCCTTGGATATTGTAAGACGTATTCAACTGCTCGACAAAATGACATCGCCAACATCCCATGCCGATCAGTCGCGGGTGGACTCGACGATCCCGCCGGTTGTAGGATTTGAACACACGATCTCACGATCAAGAGCTCAAAGATCTACCGACTGAGCCACCGCGACCCGACTCTCGTGGGGGATGAAGCCCAATTATTCCAATGCGCCAAGCTCCAATCGCTCCAACCAAGCTCCTCCAACCGGAGCCGAACGGGAGCATCAAGGTCAAACAGACAGTGTGGAATGGAACCAGGGCGGCGGCATTGGCACCGTAGCCAGGCGACGGTGACATCGGAGCCATGGCAGTAGTGGCATTGTAGCCAGGGTGGCGGTGGCATCGTAGCCAGGGCAGCAATGACATCGTAGCCAGGGCGGCGGTGGCATCGTAGCCAGGGCAGCAATGGCATCGTAGCCAGGGCGGCGGTGGCATCATAGCCACGACAGCAGCACACAGCGACCGAAGCGGCACCGGCGCCAGCTGTACTCACCGTCGTCGATGATTGCGATCGCACAATCTGTCAGCAGCACCAGCACCAGCACCAGCATCAGCGCCAGCACCACCGTGGAGGCCATCCAAACCGTGCAGGTCCAGCGCCGGAGCCGACCGCCGACTCGCAGCTGGGCAGAACGTCGTCCAGATGCCGTCCGCGCTAATCCGCCGCCGCCGCCGCCGCCCCCGACGGCAGGAACGCACACTCTCCACCGGGCACGTGGGTGGTGGTGTCGACACTGTCACCAGGACCGGCGCATCGAGGCGACTGTCTCGCGCGCACCGTGCACGACGACACCGCTGCGCACCGTGCGCGGGCGGCTGGTGCGGCGACAGACCGCTGGTCACTACGTCCGGGCCGAACACACGCACAATCTCGGGCCTCGTTAATAACTGTGCATGCACGGCGCCCGAGCAACCCGCCGCGACCGGCCGCCAATCCAACCGGTGTCTACGCGCCCACGAGGCGGCACGACCCGCACCCCGAGACCGACACAGCCGACACGGCCAACACGGGTCACGTGCTCTCTGACACCGACATCGAGCGACACTAAGCCACCGCGGGCCCGCTGACGGTTGGTTTGGTGGTCCGCTCACCGGGTGGCAGCACTGGCGGCATTCGTCGGCGCGGGCCGGAGCCCGCCATGCCACGGCACCTGACAATGACAACACCTCTATATCGGTGGGACTTCATGGTTTTGAGGAGGCTTCACTCAGATTAGTGAGTAGGCAGCAGGACAGTACTATGTTTGCCCTTTAGGTTGGGATTGGAAGTGACATTCGTTTAGGCCCGGTACCCCAGGGGTGGTATGATATATATTTACACCAAAAAGCCTTCAGTGTCTATTAACTGAGGTGCATTAACAGGTCCAATTAACCGAGGACTAATCTAGTGAGAATATAGCACAGTCAACTGCCTTAACACGCGCCCGGGAGGGGGGGGGCTAAATCCGCCCACCCCTCCTGTTTTTCGTAGATAACTCCAGATTTTACCGGCCGATATCCGCCATTGTTTGTGTACCTGCAAATAAATGACCGGTTCATTGTTTGAATTCAGAAAAATTAAAATCGACCGAAAATTTTTCGAGTTAAGGGTCGCTAAAGTCAAAAAAATTCCAGCGCCAGATCACAAATATCGTCGCTGATGCGCTTCCGGTATACTAGGAAAAAGGAAGTGTTCTTGGCAGAACTAGCGACTTGTTTGATGTACATTGTCATGCTACATTGTTCCAGTCATGTCAAGTCACCGAGGTCAAGTCAGGTCAAGTTCATAACAGGTTAACACACGCTCTAGAGGGGGGTATGGCGAAATCCGCCAATCCTTCCGATTTTTCGTACATAACTCCATATTGTACCGGCCGATATACGCCGAATTTATCGCGTACCAGCTTAGAAATGACCGGCGCATTGTTTAAAGCAAGAAAAGTGGGAATCGGCCGAGAGGTTTTCAAGTTAGGGGTCGTTAAAGTAAAAACAATTCACAGCGCCAGACCACAAAAAACGGCGCTGATGCGCTTCCCGTATATTGGCAATATGGAAGTGTTCTTGACAACACTAGCGACTTGTTTGATGCATATTGTTATGCTATATAATTAAAAAGCCATGTCAGGTCGCCGAGGTCAAGTCAGGTCAAGTTCATGACAGGCTAATGGAGGCAAACTTGGTCAACTGGAATGTGTCATAAATGCAAATGACTGTCATGCGATTGATGTCACTTTACATGTTGCTCCCTATACATCCCGAAATCTACTGTTTGTCATTGTGTCCCTAAGCATTTCCATCCTTTATTCATGTATTTCACTCCTTTATTTGCGAAGCCGATTGTGCCGAGCCGCCCAACGGAGCAGTCGGGATGGGAGCCCGGTTCCGGTAACTGGAGCAGGTAATGACCTAATAAAGTGCTCCTATATAGGTGACCGAGGTCAAATGGCGGGTCTGACATCTGTATTGTATCATTAGTAATGCCCAAAACATCATTAATGCCAATTTTGGAGCATTTAAACACAACCACACTGATCCATAACAATGACAAGCCAAGCCACGCAAAACCATAACATTTTGTTATTTTGACCTCATTTGACCTTGAAGATATTGACCTAAGGTCATGCACTTTGCAAACAATAGAGTTCACTATCGTGCCCATCCACCCTGTGAATTTCGTTGCTCTAGCCTTCATAGGAGCTGAGATCTTTTTGGGGGGGCGGAATCCGCCCCCCCCTTCTCCAGGGCGCGTGTTAACACGCGGATTATGTCTTCTTCTACCTCCCTTCCACGCAACACCGAACTCATAGCTCCCCGCTTTGTTTGCAATAGGTTGGCTCAAGCGAGATTACACGGAGCTTTCGAGCATATATAGGGCACCACTGGGCACATCGTTCGACGTAAGATGTACAAATATATGGGTTGACCTTGGTGATCCATCAAAGTGGAGATCCCGCTCGGGAGGCCGGTCGGGAGGCCGGTCGGATCATGAGCAGCGGTCAGCCGGCAGCGAGTTCTATGATGGTGTGGTCATTCTATTCGGTGTGGGAGCGGATGTTACAATTTAAATACTGCACTGGTATTATCTACTGATGGGAAACCGATACAAGATACGCATAACCTAAATAAAATATTTGTGTTCCATGTGGAAAGTACGATTTTTACCGACCAGTTTCCGATATATTATTATAGAGGATGTCCGATTAGCTTGGATTTGGCAGTTGTATTTCGGAATAACAATTTCGGAAACAGTCTATTTTATTTCGCGTCACTCGTTTGGCTAGCTTTCTCAGTTCCAAGCTGAGGAAAATCAGCAGCCTTAGAAGAACTAGCCTTAGCTTTAAAAAGCCTTAGCTAAGGCAGCTTTAGAAACAGAAGAACGGTTAAGTCAGGATAGGTTAGGATAGGTTAGCATAGGTTTGCTTTGCTGCAGTGAAGCATCCCGAAAGGAACTACTGCATATCAGAACACCTAGATGTGCACGCGCCATCATGGCTGGCGAGATTTTCTGTGGCTGTTTTCTGTCGCTTTCTGACGCGAGGTTCGTAAAACGGCCTGTGTTGGCGGGAAAACATGCCACGACGCCCGGCGGCGGCAATATTTGCCGACTGCTGAGAAATGAATTCAAGTGGCCTGCGTCTTCCACTGCATCGGAGGAAGGTGGGTTATGAGGTCTGCGTTGAAAGGTCTGCCTTCGTAGATCGCCTGTACACCTGCGTTAGGCTGCTTTCGTTGTCTCCTATATTCAGAGCATTCCGTGGTGTGTAACGCTGCATATTTTTCGTGGGCTGCGGCCGGTTACATTTTGCGACGGATAGTTTATTTGAGCCATTTGTGTCGCTGTTTGTAAACCTCCGACTAACTTTCACGATTTAGCATTGATTGTAAGCTGTTACATGACAGCAATGTGGGCGAATCACAGGATGGCAACACCAGTAATTAAACGAAGCCTTCACCTATGATCTTATAGGCAACTGATGGCGAATTAAAAATGAATATCTGCATGGCGCCATTAGGAAAAAAGAAGAAGCAAATCTAAAGCTATTTTGAGATGGCTCATACAATAGGTACATGAACGCCAGATATATCCAGGCCACAGGCTTTGACAGGCATGTAAATGATAGGGGGGATATTTGCATTGGTCATTGCCCAGTGAACATGCGGGCAACGGAACGTTGTCGACTGGGGAGTGGAATGTCCGCTAATGCCGACATGCAGTCGACGCCCAGCCGACACGTAGCCGACGCGGTGCCAATGTCAGGAAGATGTCGGGCTGCTGTCGGGACGCTAGGAGCGCGTTGTCGGCTGGGGAGTGAAATGTTGGATAACGACCAGACGTCGGCTGGCCGCTACTATTAATCTCAACCAGACATATGTTGAAGTTCCAGGTCAGTTTGCCGATGTCGGGCCGAGAGCGGCCCGATGACATCATGCCGTTTGCGATGTGCAAGACTGGTCCCGACACATGCCGGCAGCGGACCGACATGGGCATGTGTACTGCGTGAACATGTATATAATCAGAAAACGAAATTTCTGAAGGTATTTTCTGTTTTGTTTATTGTAATTTCACATCGAAGGTTGAGAAGGTGACCATGCTGTGATGGGAACCCTCGCCGGTGGGATCAATAACATCCATTAGTGACACTTTCGCACAACTTAGCTCAGTCGTATCCCCTCTGCAGCCCTACTTAACCCTCCCCGTCTTTCCAGTCATATCCCCACACCCCGCCTCGGGGGGGGGGGGGTCGGCATGGAACTCCGTCTAATCTCCAACCTAAGCGTGCACGAAAACGAAGTAGATGTCATTGGAAAGCATTCGACGAGCAGGGCCAGACCCCCCCCCCCCCCAAAGAAAATTATCACGAAAAAGTGGCGTCACTAGGTGGACTAGGTTTTCACCACTTGCATCATGTTTGTGGCTCTGGGGAGTTCATGGTGAGGGAGATAGGAAGATAAAAATATTTGGAATCAGGAAAGGAAAGCGAAATCGACCAGGACCATCACATTTTTGCCACCTAAAAGTCAATTTTTTAAAATTTCAGTTATGTTAGTTTTCAAGTTTTCTATAACTTTCTAATAGTCAAGTATACAAAACTAAAAAGGACTGAACCACTTTTTTATTCGCATAGTGCGTTTTGTTGCATCCTAAAGACAAGTAAGCGCTAAAAGTTTTATAATTAAAATATCTGTTTCCGTTAAAGTGTGACGACTGGTTGAACGTTTTTGGAGGAGACCTCACTTGGCCTTGACTAACTTGTTGACCCTAGATAACTAGACTTTAAATTCTGGCACAATATGCCAAATTGATGTCGGATAAGGTATGTCAAGCTTTGGCGAGCTGTCGTGTGCCGTTCGACAAGATGACGACAAATTGACATACAATGCAGGCGAACTTTTCCGGAACATACCGCAAATTGCAAGCTTATTTATGGCAATTCATGTTAAAGATTAAGGCTAGTTTTTCTAAGGCTACTGTCAGGGGTGTCGATTTTTTAAAACATTGGGGGGGACCGAAGTGCCAACGCACGTAGCCCCCCCCGAACCAAAAACTCATCGGATTTCGCACACTATATTTTCAGATCTCAGAAATTCTGAGTTTCTATTCGACGATGTGTATGTTTATGTTTATTCAGCTTACTCACGACGAGGAAAATCGTCCAATAACTGGTGAGGTCACATAATTAAAAGAGTGGTACACAGTACATGTCAACATAACAACTCTGAGTAATGGCATGCGACTGCAGTTTCATACAGTGGGCTCGGATATATCGTCATCGTCACCGTCAGCGTCTTTCCCTCACTCCACACGCCAACAAGCACACACAGGCTTAAATAAAAATGTTTCAGCGATTGGATGCAGGCTAAAACGCACCGGTCTTGATGGAGTATCGGAGCACAGCAGACCTGAACTGTGACGACAATCGGTGAAAGTATTTCCTTGGCGCCTAAGATTAGGGATGGGCGAAGCGAAAGTTGTGATTGGGCGAGTCCAGGGTCCGGGAGGATATTTTAATTCACACCTATGACATCAGAATATCACGTTGCAGATTCCAGTGAATCTGGATCACTTTACCACAGGGCAATTCATTGTCGAATAACACATTATAAACGTCCAAAGGGAAAACACGGATAATAATTTTGTGAAGATGATCATGTTACGGATGGGAAAAATCCAGGAAAAGCCCGTTTTCTCCAACCATGAAGTCCACTGTGGCGGACCAGGGTCGTGAAGTACACACCGTCTACTGTGGCGGCGGACAAGTGCCCAGGAGCACACCGTCCACTACGGCGGACCAGGGCCGTGAAGTACACACCGTCCACTGTGGCGAACCATGGCCGCGGAGCACACCGTCTACTGTGGCGGCGGACGAGTGCCCAGGAGCACACCGTCCACTACGGCGGACCGGGGCCGTGAAGTACACGCCGTCCACTGTGGCGGGCCAGGGTCGCAGAGCACACCGTCCACTGCGGCGGACCGGGGTCGCGGAGTACACCTTTCACTGTGGTGGACCGGGGCTGCTGAGTCCACTGCGGGGGATCAGGGCCATCAACAGGCCAAATTATATCATGCCATGGTAGTGGCGTGCCTAGGAGTTGCGATGGGGGTGGGCAAACTGATTTGGAATTGTCGCACATACTCCAATATTTGAAAAAGTCCACGGGCCGCTATGTTTTTCAGTGAGATACTATTTTATTTTTAAATGGAACCAAATGATGAATGAAAACCAAACCAGAAATGATGGGACCAAATCTGCCACCATCATTTCTGAATCACCGGATTTCAACACGAACTCCCCGATCCTGTTCAAAGGATATTGTGTTCGTACCCTTTTATAAGTCATCTCACACTGCTGAAATTACATCGGTACAAATCGCAAAAAAGTGAAATTTTCCGATTTTAGGCATTCCGATTACTCACACACGGTCGCTAAAACGCTAACAGTCGTGCACATGTGTCTTGCGCATTTGCCACACTACGTGCGCTTCTCCAGTTTCTGCTAGGTCTCCAACGTTTTGCTAATTGCTGTCACATGATAGTCTTGTGCCATATATGGCATGTGGATGTACTGGTATGGCGGCTCGCTTAGAAAATTCGATGAATTCAATTCCATATATTCGTTTTCTTCTTCCCACACTTGCTCGTGGTTAAGAAATTATGATGTACTGAGCTTTGATGCACCTCATATCTTAGGTTAATTATGCTCCAAGATTGCCCACCGAGCAGAGAACCTAGCTAGGTGTTCGCTGTTTTACCCGATGTGTTTTTATTCGTCTACGGTTGTGTTTTAGAACTCCAGCCAATTTTTTATGGACCTGGTACATATTTGGGACCCGGCTACGTTTTAGAGCTCTGTTGCTTTTTTGTACAGCGGTGCTTGAGGTATCGGTGCGTTTTCGATGACTCCGATGTCTTTATTTCGTGCCCGGTCTTTTTGTTCCTTTTTAAGACCAATTCGCTTTTTGGGGTTCAACCATATTTTAAGGCCCTGCCACGTTCGCGGGACTCAGGCTTTGGAGGGCCCGGCGCATTTTCGGCCTCCCGTTGTGCTCTCAGGGATTCGCTGTTTATTTCAGGCGGTTATTTATTGCACATTTGTGGAATCCCAGCATAACCTTGGTTCCTTCGGTATAATTTCCGGGGTCACGGTGCGACATTTCGTTTCCAGGTGCATAGTTCCGGGGGACTCGGAACAGTTTTCTGGGTTCAACGCAACTTCTCGTGACTTCTGAATTCTTTTTTTTCGAAGTCCGAGTCTCGGCCTGATTTCTCTGGCACTTGGGGCTACGTGTCTCGCCGCAATTTTCAACTCTATTTCTAGGGATTTCTAGGGAGCATGACGCATTTTTTTTACTGAGCTCGGCGGATTCTTGGGGGCCCCACAACATGTCAGGAACTGCTCACAATGCCCGCATTCAGTATGCCACTGTGCAATGCAATGCTGCAACATAAAAAAATCCAGGGATAGTTAGTCTGTGTCATCGCTCACACGTGATATAAACTCCCAAGTTCTTCAGACAGTTTGAGGAAAGTCAAACATCTGCTACATGGATTGGCAAGGATGGAATATAAGGCAACATGAATACTATGGAATTCAGATCACAATAATTATACTGCAATACATACCTTCTCCGCAGGCTGCTTTGGAGATGGATGCGCTCCTGAAGTTTGATCAGGGTTGGAGTTGGAGGTGGATGGAGCAGCACTGTAAAGGTTATAACATATGGTTCAAAGAACTTATTTATGTGTCCCTTTTTGGGTGTCATTTAACCTCCCAATTGAAAAGTATGCATCTCCAGAGGACATTAGTGGTCACATCATGTTCAGCACGTTAATGAATAATGCATTAAAAAATTAAAAGTAGTCAGGGATTACCATAAACTGAAAAATGACCCAAAAAGCCAGGCAATATTGCAGTTTAAGGTAACCACCAGACAAGCTTTCGTCACATTTTACCTCCATGAAGCATGCAAAGGGGTCAGGTCTGGTTACGTCAGCAGAGGTTAGGCTTTGTTGTGAGGAAAAACAAACTTTGGAGAAAGCAAAATTAGAAAACAAAATATACAAAAAAAGAGTTCATGCCAGTTTAGATTAGGTTAGGTTAGGTTTTTTTAAGCTGAAAATACTTTAGAAATTTGATTGAGAATTTGAATGAAAAGCAATTCATTACTTGCATGGAAAGTAGGGCCAGGTTATGTAAGGTTATCGTAAATCTTTCTTGAACGTTGTTTTATGCTACACTATCTAATTCCACATCCTTTTCGGTGTTACTTTTACTCCCAATTGATAAGTATGCATTTATGGAGGAAAGGATGGCAAACTTGTGCTTTTAGGTGTTTTATGAATGTTTAGAATTTATATTTACAATGCAATGTTTATGGATGTGACTAAGATGATCAGACCACTCATTTTCTGTGTAAATGGGCTTTGAGTTAGGTAACATGACATAAACATAAATATCTTAAAAATACAACATAATCTAACCTAGCATAGCGTAACCTGGTTTTGGAGAAACCAATTGTAAAAGCAAAATTGTGAAAAATATCAGGCGATTTCTTTTATTTTCTTGAAATTTTACAAACGAAAAACCTCGCTCAACCTAACCTAACAGGATTGTTGTGCTTTGAGGTGGTATCAGAAAAAGTTTGTACCAACATTTTCCTCTGTAAAATAAACCAATTGGCTAGATTTGGTTATGTTAGGTTAGCTTGGGTGTTTTAAGTTGGAATTTTTTGCAAAACTTTTCCCAAATTAAAAAAAAATGAAGCTTTTTTAACCTGCTATGTTGGCTAGGCTTAGGTTGGGTTAGGTTACAAAAAATAAAGAAGGAAATGTACTGCTTGACATTTTTCAAATGCATGTGTTGATTTTCTCTTTCCAACTTGAGGTTAGGTTAGTGCTATGTTGCATTTGTTTTTGTTTTTTGTTTTTTATTTGCTATCCTATGTCACCTAATTCAAAGCCCTTTTTGGTGATATTTTGCTCACCACCTGAAAAGTAGGCATTTGTACAGAAATGAGTGGCCCATCATCTTAGTCACATTGATAAACATTGCACTGAAATGATAAATTCCAAGAATTCATCAGATGCCTTAAATCACAAACTTATCAAAATGAGTGCTCGCAGCAATTTCATCACACTTCTAAATATTGCATTAAAAAAATCGGAGAAATCAGAAATTACCTTAAGCTGCAAATTTACCAAAGAGTGTGCCAGCCCCTGACATAAATGCAACATTGGGTGTCCCAATCCTGGGCAGAGAAAGCAAAGAGTGGTAGAATGCAGATATAAATAAATGCAAACTAAACCAACTCTTCTCGAAGACAAATATGATAGTTGTTTGTATTAACATAGAAACCCCGATCGCAAATCAGAAAAAAAAAACATGGACAAGACTTGTTGGAGCGTACCTACCAACGTCTTCATCTACAGTTCCTTTGGGAATTAAATATCAGCAAATCATTTTAAAACCACATTAAATATCAGCAAGTTGTTTCATAGCCATATCAATCTGCATATATATCAAAAGGAATGAAGTACAAAAAAAATAACCAGATCGACGTAACATGAGTTTGGCCACCGGGTTCAAACTACTCGCAATTGCACCACAACTGTCTTACCTCTGCCATATTTGTCGATCGCAACCGCAAATTGAACTTTAGACCCTGTGATTTATGTAACTGAACATCTTTGGATGCTACGAATCTGGATCTTCTGAAGAACGGCCATCTCATTTATTTGGTGAGAAGGTCTGGCCTTGTATAACTACTCTTGTAAGCTATGGCTTAAGTGCCTACCTGCCTGCTTGCTTTCTTCAAGAATATAAATTATAATAGTGTGCATGCAGCTTCTTGCTCACTTTTTCTTTCATGGTATCATAAGCTATCAGATACATTGGGCTGTGATGCCCATATTATTGAATATATGCACCTTGTCATTGGGCATACAGGTGGGTAGGTAGGTACCTACCTAGGTAAATATCAAGCTTATGGTGTGATGGGTTGGCTCTGAAGATAAATATAGTTTGTATATCCTCTATCTCAATGACTGATTGTTGTTGATGACCAGATTGTGTGCATGTTTGACACTGACCAGAAATTAAGAATAGAATGAATCCAGTCCAAGTTCCATATGCATGTGATTTTGCTATTGGTCATGTGTGCAAGCATCATTGTGGCAATGGAATTGTGGTCTAGTGGCTTTGCTAATTTTTATACCATCTGGTTTAAATTGCATCAGCATCACCTAATCTCAACATTTCATGATGTAAGCTATGCTTGCAAAGTGGAAGTAAATCCAACTTCTTTGTTTTTGCACACAATGGTAAATTTTGCAGCAAGAAGTTGATAGTTAATCCACTATCCAATACAAATCTGTTACCATTTCATTATAAAGTGTGTTGGTTGGCATCAACTAAGCATTCTAAGTAGCATGGTGTTCTTCGTTTTTTTTTTTTAGCCTTCTTACCAGCATATATATAGCAGTGGTTATTGAGGGCCAACATCAACAATGAGGGAGCCAAGATCAACATTGGCGGGGCCATGGCCCCCACAAAAGGATACAAATTGACGCCCCTGAATCCATCAGCATCTGCCAATCTCAGCATTTTATGATGCAAGTTGTCCTTCCACAGTGGAGGGAAATCCAGTTATTTTGTTGCAATTTTTTGCACAATTTTCAATTTTGCAGCAAAAGGTAGAGAGTCAGTCCACTATCTAAACCTAATCTGTTTCTTTACAGTACAAAATACTCCGGTTAATATCAACTAATTTTTATATACTGCATGATGTTTTCTTCTTTCTTTTTTTCCTTTAGCTTTCTTATGAACATAAAAACAGCATGGCTTATTGGGAGGGGGGGGCAAATCAACATTGGGGGCCAAGATCAATTTTATATATATTTCTATTTTATATTCACACATGAAAATGGTTCCTTCCACATCTGTGACCTGTATCGACCCTAGTGGGAGAAGACGAATCCTTGGATATTGTAAGACGTATTCAACTGTTTCGCCACATGACATCGCCAACATCCCATGCCGATCAGTCGCGGGTGGACTCGACGATCCCGCCAGTTGTAGGATTCGAACACACGATCTCACGATGAAGAGCTCAGAGCTCTACCGACTGAGCCACCGCGACCAGACCCTCGTGTGGGGGGGGGGAGGAAGCCTAATTATTCCAATATGTGATGTGTTTTTCCGGGTGCTGGTTAGCCATGAGGCCTTACCCGCAGTAAGGCATAGGCCCTACCAAAAATGAATGGGCAATTACATTACAATTCTTCCGCACGTACAAATCCGTAAATACCCATGGATGATGCTTTTGTAATTCACACTTCCATACAATGCATCTGCTGAACAAACGTTGATTAAGATTTAGAAGTGCCTGAACAAGGCGAACATAAAAAGCGATTGCAATCACAGACGTTCTCAATATTTCGCTACAATTGGGTCTCAAGAAATACTTACCCGTCATCATCGTGTACACCATGTTGGCGAACATGACCAGTGGGCGATAGGGAGTATGGGATGCACAACAGGGAGACATTGTGACTCAGCTAATCACGGCCCTTGATATTTCTTAACCTCGTTAATCCAATCCTTGCTCACGGTTTATAATATTGTATGTGTTATGGGACGATGATTAGTCCAGGGGCTTGCATGTTCCTGGTTGCGTATATATTTCCATATTTAAATAGTTGGTTTAAAACGGCAAGTAACCATGGAAGTGCGAATCGGGCAGGATCAGAGAGACAACGTCGCCTTCTCCCCTCCCCAATTTTAGGCTAGTTTGACAGTGATTCTATGAGCGACCTATGGAAAGAGTCTACTTCAAAATGGCACCCCACCCCTAGCGTTGGAACAGTTCTGCGTTGGTGCAAGTAGAATAACATAGATCGCCTATCCATGGTGACCAAGGATTGCCAATGTTATTATCCGCCAGCAGGCCTCTATTTAAGGAATCGATGCCGAAGTCACAATATGTATGTCGGAACCAGTTTTATAAAACTAGGAGTAATTACCATTGTCTCACCGAAGTTCGCCGATAACTGGCGTTGATTAAAGCTCGCAGTCCGCCTCCCGTTCTGAAGCGAGCATTCATGTCAGGCCATGCTACCAACCCATTTCCGCCATACACATTAGGTACGCAGTTCTTTGTACTCTACCTACATAATTTCTGGCGTACGTTTATGCTCGTGACTGCTCGCCACCCGGCGTATCACTCCCATCGCCCTGGAGTCTACGAACGGCGGAAATTGCAGGCGGCTGCACTTCCTCGTCGTTCTCTTGGCTATCAATACTTTGGCTGGAAGAGAAGTGTATCTCTGCATGTCATTACCTCGCTGTTGCACGTACACACCTATAGAGATATCAACGCTCGCCATCCGAAACGGTGGATGCCGCCTAAAGTAGGTTCTCCTGTACCACCGGCAGTCGACACGAGGTACCGGGGTCGCAGTCGGACGTGACCAATGAAACGTCCTTTGCAACTCTGTCGGCAGCAATTGATCAGGTCATGTCGGGTTACTGAACTACGATGTCATTTCTGTAATTCTGCTTGGTGTATGTTGCCGTAGTGATAGCTCTTCCTCCATTGGTACAGGGAATGTGTCCAGATAATTGACATTCTATGTTTTGGAATGGTATTATACCATGCTGTCTCACTCGAAACCTCCAAATCATCCCGATAAATCATTAGGTTAAATAATTACTTCAGCTCGATTGGCTCCGTGCTATGCCGTGTGTTCCATAATCTATCTTGCGAGCATTTATTTATCCCTGAATTAAAATTCATCGATCAGCTTACCATTGAGAATGGATTAATTTGCTGCTTTACAAACAATTGCACATCATGATTGATGTGAATTGCTGGGGATTTACCTAACTGGACCCTCAACATGCACGCTATCGATCAAATAACCCAGTAGCTCAAAGGACAAAGGACCCAGCAGTTCGGCAGCAAGACGAAAACAATCGGAGAGAAATAGATTCGACGCTCAAACATTTCTTCCCTGAACGAATGCGGGAGCCGTTTACAAAGTTTATAGAATTTCACACTGTTGCCTAGATCGCTCGTCAAAAAGAAGGCTTTCGACAGGCAGTCTTAAGGTTGAATAATTATTTACTGACAGGGGCGGCGAAACACGGTAGACGGCATCATGTATTCCTATCATCCAATAGGAGTAGATGGTCCCTTTATCTTTTGATACATTTTGCTATTTGTGGCGCCCGGTTGCGGCCCGCAGTAGCCTGACGACGAGCGTAAATGTTTAGTTCACACCTTTCCCTCACATCTTTCCCTTCTTGATCACATGCTACCGCTTACTCCTGATCCTTCGCGATCATGTGGGAATTATTGGTGGCATATGTACTCAGAAATGCTGTGATGTAGGACAAATAATGCTTTTTGCTCTTGAAAAAAAATAGCATACCAATAGGGCGAAATTTCCGGATGGTTACTTAATAAGTATGCTTACTTAAATTACTCAACTGGTTACTTACTTAAATGTCACCATAAGCAATGTTTCATAAGGCCCTCCCGGTGGTGTGTGTACTGAGAATAATTCTGCAGACCAGTGGATCTCAACTCGCGACTCCGACATCGCTTCTGCGCGGGGGCGAGTCAAGTCAGTTGAACACTCGGCTACATACACCCCAGTGCAGCTAGAGCAGACACCAGCACACATATCTCGATCACTCCTCGGCCACACACACACCAGTGCACCTGGTGCGTGTGTCCGTTTCCCCACTAGTATTTTTGCATCATGGTGGTCACGTAGGCGACCGGAGGCGGGATGAACTGGAGCCGCTTACAAGGGTGAGATGAGAGGTCCGTGCTACTTTAATCTCCATTTGCTCCCATCGTCCCCGGGCGAGAGTTTTACTTCTCCTTTTGGGTCCCCCAACACTAACAGTAGCAACCGACCCGAAGAAGACGAAGAAGAAGAACCTTGGGTTCTTTTACTACGCATTCAACCGCTAGGTTATATAGCGTCGACAGCCTCTCAAGCCGATTGGTTGTGGTTGGACTTGGTCTTGCGATCATGAGTCCGATGCACTACCAACTGAGCTACGCTGGGCTACTGGGCCCCTCCACGTTTCCCTAACAAGTTAGAGTACCCATCGATTTCGGCGAATATTTCAGAAGAAACTCCGCTCAGCGTTTCTAGCTATGCCTGCGTTGCCACACACCATTTATGGCCGAGTACCTTTGTGTTGCCATATGCCGTTTTTAGGCGGTGCGAGTGGTGAAGCTCCACAACGGGCAATGATTTGACATTATTAATAGCATAGACCATCGATCGGCTTCAGACACGTGGGAGTGTCTAGGTCGTTTCAATTTTGGAAATTAGATTGATGAAGTGCGGAGTGGACATTCACACCTCCAAGCTGCACAAATTCGAGATAATTAGCGGCAAAAACAAGCAGAGGTGAAAAAGTGTCCAGCCTGTCACCTACAGAATATCGAACACCACCAGGCTGTCACATGTTGATAGCTCACATTAAGACCCGTATGCATGTGTGTGAGCGCGAAATATCGACCATGCCGCTGAAATGGAACAAAGAAGAACGCTTTAGTCTATATATGATCTCCAATTTGTTCAATTATACACGATCTTCAATTATTATTTAATATGTCAAATTACAACACACACTATAAGCTAATCTTGCTTCTATGGTGCGTATCCAACAATATCCATCTATGGTGCGTATTATTGTGGCTTTATGTGCTCACAATATGTTGTGCACACATTTTACTTAGCAAAGCAAAACCACAGGTTAAGCTAACTTTTATTGTGAAAATATGCTCAATGTATGTCGGACAAAATAATCAATAAATAAAAACGATCAGGCCAGGTTAGATATCTTAACATTTTTATTAATGAACACACAAATTGTGCCTATATTGAGGAAGCAATTTAAACGGAGGTATGGTAAACCAGGCCAGACTATTTGAGATATTAGACAATAATACTACGTTATTTTGCTTTCTAACTAAAAATAAGCATTTCTGAGGGGAATCAGTTGTCCTATAATCCTAATCATTCGAATACACATGGTATTACAACATGCTGTTCTCCAAATCGAATGACTCATTGAAAATGAAATTCACCAATACTAATTGAATTCCCTTGTACAATAAGGAAGTCAATGTAGCACCAATATCAAGGGCAGAGTGTCATAGGTCATACTTTGCATTAGTTTCAAGTTATTTTTTTTTTAAACCTCTTGGTCAATGCAACAAGTGCTGCTTATGGCAAAACATGGACCCTGACACAAATAAATAAAACCCGTGGACGTGACCAGATGAAATTATTAAAATAAAGGCTCATATTGGAAGAACTAAAACATTTTTTTCTAATGATAAGGATTACAGAAGTCTGCAGTGTGGAAAAATGGCTGAAATAATATGTTGAAATAATAATAATATAATAACTGAAATAATAATATGACTGAGAAATGATAAAAGTGTAAAACTGAGAAACTGAGAAAAGTGTCACTTCAGTAAGTTATGACCAGGGTTGGGTTTATGCCTTGGAATTCTGGAATTGGAGAGGAAAATTATGTGGCATTACAGGTTGACATAGAGCAGAGGACTTTGAGGACTTTTCTTCTAATCTGAATCTGGGATTATGAGAGTAAGACTGTGTTGCATTCCAATTTGGAAAATGATGTGATTTGTTTCTGTCATAAAAAAAACTACTTTCGCACTTTTCACGGTCATGCTCCGTGTTTCATGCTCCCATGATCATGACCAAACATCAAGGAGATCGCAGTTATTCTCAGATTTAATTCCTATTTTGGACACATGGAGTGGAAGACTTCATGGAGATAAAATAATATTTTTATCGGCTAACATCAAAGACAGGACCATTTTTCTAATACTTGTCATGACTCTCGTCTCTCAGAGACGAAACACCGACTTCGCAAACATAGACAAGTTCAGCTTTAACTGCGCATTAGTACTTATTAGGTAGATACGTGCGCACCGAAACCAGCTTTGAAAACAAACTGCGCCGGAAAACGAAACTGTTGCGTCGGGTTCAGTCTCTGGAAGGTGACAGGATACTGTTCCGCCCGTCTGCCGCTTGAGATTGCCGAACATGACGCCTGGTAACGGTTTCGGGCATCGACGATTGCAACAAAAGTATTTGTGATGGATAACTTCCGAAGGACTTGTGAGCATCACAAAGAAGTGGGGCTATCCGCACGTACAACTTACTCCACGAGTTGTCATTCGACAGTGGTGTGGAGACAGTGGAAAGAGGAGCCTTTTTCACGGACTGAAACACGAGCAGCCCGTGTCACGATGACTGCGCCCGCACACTCTGCAGCCACTGATCGTCAATTTGAAAATCATAGTCGGCACATGGAGCCATGATGTGAAGGTGACGACAAGTCGCTAAGTTTAGCCGTTTCCGAGAACCAGACTAAATCGTGAAAAAACGCCCAAAAACGTCGCTTCCGATTTTCACACCCCCGTCGCGTGCGCGTGGTGCGTGACTCGGAAACAGTTACCAAGAAAATGTTGACAATTGTCGTGGCAATACTGAGGTGTTAGTTTGGTGTCAATCGGTCCATTGGTTGTCGAGATATTGCGGTTTGAATCAGGTCGATTGGGAGCGCTAAAATTGGTGATTTTCCGAACGCAAAATCTCGGTTTTACATGCTATTCCTATGGGCGACCAGTCATTCATCGGACACCTGTTCTCTCAAGACCTCGGTGACGTGCACGCGCAACACGTTCACCCGACCGCAACGAAATTGTGCCAGACGGATAACCAACATTTGGAGCTTTCACGTGATGTCAGCCATATCTCGTTACCTGTGATGTGAGCCCTGTCACACGCCACAAACTGCGCTGGAAAACGGAGCTGCTGCGTTCGTAGGTGACAGGCTTACAACGGCAATGTTGAAACCTATGGACTTTGCCACGAGTGGTATAGTTTTTTCATCCCTCCCCCCCCCCTGTCCCATCGATCATAGCTGCTAAATTGTTTCTGTTCGCTTCTGATACATGCACTGAAACAAGATGAGTACGTATATGTCTGTATGGTTAGAAAATACAAATTGACCGGGTATGTTAAGAGGAAAAGCGGTATGTTAAGCGGAAAAGAAAAGATGGAGCCCGCCTGATGCTGCTCACGACAGCGGTGAGGGCCGCCTGATGCTGCTCACCACAGTGATGGAGGTCGCCTGATGCTGCTCACGACAGCGATGGAGCCCGCCTGATGCTCCTCACGACAGCGATGGAGCCCGCCTGATGCTGCTCACCACAGCGGTGGAGCCCGCCTGATACTCCTCACGACAGCGATGGAGCCCGCCTGATGCTGCTCACCACAGCGGTGGAGCCCGCCTGATGCTGCTCACCACAGCGGTGGAGCCCGCCTGATGCTCCTCACGACAGCGATGGAGCCCGCCTGATGCTGCTCACCACAGCGGTGGAGCCCGCCTGATGCTCCTCACGACAGCGATGGAGCCCGCCTGATGCTGCTCACCACAGCGGTGGAGCCCGCCTGATGCTGCTCACGACAGCGATGGAGCCCGCCTGATGCTCCTCACCACAGCGGTGGAGGTCGCCTGATGCTGCTCACGACAGCGATGGAGCGCCCTGCTGTTGTTACTTACGGCGGCTCAGCGGCGCCACTAAAAGCTACATTGAACGCCTCTCCGCCTCAGCGGGCGGCGGGAGCCTAAGCTTACCTCGGCCGATCGGCGCATATCGATCGTGATGTTGCGGTATTTAAGTGCTTTATGGTCATTTCAACTGAAATAATACTGAAATTAGCGCTAAAATTAGGACATAAAAAGCTGTTCTAATTTTAAGGTGAATTAGAATTAACATCGGTTATCCGAATCTGCTATACCTTGTCATTGAGCAAATTGTTAGACTACAGGTGTGTAGAGGTGACTAAAGGTGTGTGCGTATGTGACTTTGGTACTACCCGATGCAGCATGTGTGGCCTTGCTCGGGGCAGGACATAATGCAGAGGATATGACTTTGTTTTCGTCACGACCTGATGCAGGAAATGTGACCTTGCTCAGGATAGGACCTGCTGCAGAGCATGTGATTGTATTTTCGACACGACCTGATACAGGGTAGGTGACTATTAAGGACAAGACCTGACACAGGACGTGTGACATTATCCAGAACAACCGAAAACAGGGCATGTGACTATATTTGGACATCACCTGATATAGCATAGGGGACCCTTAGCCGACCCTACCCTTAGCAGTTGCAGAAGGCCCTTAAACGTGGACTGGGCATTCTCACCCGCAGCCACTGAGAGCCCTCTGGCACCTCATGCGAATATTTTAGTAGTTGCATGGAGATATTGGCCAGTTATGGGGCTCTTGAGTTGCCTGTGCGGGGTAACCAGAGGATGGGGTGGCGAAGCGCTTCATAGGCGTTACCACCCTCGGTGGTGGCCATTCATTGCAGCAGGGATGCGGAGCCGGGAAAATTTTGGACGGCTCCGGCTCCGACTCCGGCTTCGGCTCCGGCTCCGAGTAAAATGTCCTGGCGGCTCCGGCGCCGACTCCGGCTCGGAACAAAATGTACTGGCTCCGGCGGCTTCGGCTCCGGCTCCGGCTCCGTACATTCCAAACGTGATCGATCCATTAAGTAAGAGCTAGGGGATGTAAAAAAAGTTAGCCGCGACTATTCAGAGGCGCAAACTTTAGACAATTATAAGCAAATTTCCCATATAAACCATGTATCTATCTTTAAATAAACACCCGCCCCCGCCCAAATCACTTTTCGGTGCTATGCCCTCATAAACTGACGCTCGCCGTGCGAAAATTCAGAAGAGAAAATTTAAAAAACAACACCCCCCATCCCGTGAGCGGCCCAAGGAACACCATTGTTGTAAATTGTAATGTATGACCTCATCTCTAATATGGCACAACAACCCGTTGGTGATGGAAACAATGAACTTAACTAAACTAAACATGGAACTATTGCATTGACTACTGAGGCCAGAATATGGTTATTGGTTATTATACCATTTTTTGATGATATTTGTACATGTTACTAGTATTTAAACTTCTTGGTTTTTTTAAATGCGTTTTCATACCATACCATACCATACTAGGTATAAAGTGTTCATTTCACGTTTGCTAATTTTGTTTAATTTACACGTCTTTCTGAGTCGGAGCTTTTGACGGCTGCGGCTCCGACTCCGGCTCCGAGTAAAATGTCCCGGCGGCTCCGGCTCCGGCTCCGGCTCCGGTTCCGGCTCCGGCTCCGCCTCCGCATCCCTGCATTGCAGCAGTCCAGAGCACCTGAACTACTGCAATTCGCACGTGCCATATTACTTCTCTCACTTTTATATATATTATTGCTATGGCCTACTTCCTGAATTGCACTGTTTGCTTGACTAATAAATTATCAATGGTATAGCGAGGTAATAAATTAGTATATAACTCGGTCGTATTTCAAGCATCTAGCGCAACAGCAGACGGAGGCCTGCCAGTTGTTAAGTGCCCTACTACCACCGGCGTGGATGAAAATTAGGCGATCAGTGATGTATAATACGTAGGCGTTCGTAACTTTGAGTGACACTCTCAGGTTTGATATTCCTCAGACACGTACTTAGGAGGAAAGCACGAGAGAACAGTAGTTTCAACTGAATGTACAAAGGAATAGATCCGAAAGCATCCACCAATTCCAAGTGATGCACTAAAAGCTTCACACGGAACTGTGGAGAGACACCGTCTCAAGAACGCTAAGCTGTCTAACAAGGGGATCATATGCAAGACTCTTGACAAACATGAAGAATGCACGCGCTATTTCTTTCATCACTACACATACCTTTTACTACTGGGCTTGTCACCGTACATTTGTTACAATGATCATGTTACACGCGTGATGAGTGTTGGAATGCAACAATGTTGTGCCACTGCGTCGCATTCTGCCAAATCGCGCCGACGCATTGTAGGCGGTGCGGCGCAGTTGTCGAAGGGGCCGATGGCGGCGCTGACGGCGCGGGCGGCGATATTGCCGCCGCTCCGGCGACACCTATATCACGCCCAATGCGCTCTTACCGGCAGCCGGAGCGGCGTCGGTCGGCAAATATTGAACGGCTCCGGTCAGACGAGATGGGCGCGGCAGTGGCGAGGTCAGCTCGGCAGTGGCGAGGTCAGCTCGGCAGACAGCACGGGTCACCGTGCTGGCCATCGAGCGGTGGCGAATCGTGCGCAGACGGCGTCGCCATTTTCCAGCCGTTGCCAGCGCTTCAACAGCCAATTGTCTGTCTGATATCTTTCACTCGCTGAAGACAATTTGTGCATAGCAGTTGCTTTTGGTCTGACGGCCGGATAGTTCCACCGTCTGTGCATGTGTGGTGTCAGCAGTTGCTTGTCAAGTGTACACCTAACACACAAACACGCCTTGAAGTGGTGAGCCTTTGGCATCCAAGATGTAGAGGTGTCCCTTCTATGCATCCTAGTAGGTTGGACACCAATTGTGTGACAGGGATTCAGCGATCCACCAAGCAGAACTATCCACCGATTTGGATTGCGCCACCAAGCCGCGGCCACCGGCGTGCCGCGCCATTCCCTGGGGCGCTGCGCCATTCCCGGTGTGCACCAATGGGTCCACGCACTGCTGCGGCCATGACGCGTGTGTCGTGCAGCGACAGCCGGTCACGACAGGTTATCGACGGTCGACAGGTCACCACAGGTCACGGGCCGGTTCAGTCGGCAATGCACGTGCCGGCATTGCTGTTCGCGTTGCAGTACAGCAATTCACCAGCCTGGCTGACCACGACTCGTCGGAACGGCTTGAAATGCTGAAAAGGCGGGACACACATCGTTCGAAAGCTAATTATGTGCTAGTTACGGATATGCAATGTTAATGAATGTTTGTCGATCGGCTTTTTTAATCGTTCGTTTCTTCGATTTTTGAATTGTTCTATGCGACCGGATTGGCTGCTTAAGCTGTGGTTATGTTCCTGTTTTATATGGTGTCTATGAACTACTCCAACTGTGGACCATAACATCTAGGATGATGCACTGCTCTGGACCTCTCACGTTGTGTGCAATATTCAATAATACCATGATTTTCTTTGTATTCGCATTGTGTTTTGCTTTCAGCCGCATGTACGCATGAAATCGACCGTAGTAACTCATCACCGGCCGATAATTCGCCATTAGGACCTAGTCTACATAGATCACATTAGATAGAGTATCCGATGCATGATACAACTCTGAGTGTTAACTTATAATACAAATATTAGTCCAGTCCTTCATCGCTGTGGAGTGCTATAATACGTTAATTATAAGATAGCGATGTAGCGCAAAACCCACTCCCGACTGCTTCTCCGCACACCACAGGTACCTTTCACCCGCTGGGGTTGTGCCTGTCACACAGACACGGCCAGTCTACAATATCCGGCAGCGCAACCATGGGCACATATATCACGGGGGCCCGAGCAAGTGTTCGATAGCGCTAACTAGGTGCAAACAAAACACAAAATATATACATTCGCAGTGCTCTCCGATGGTTCTGACTGTTTCAGGGCCTTCATGGAGGGCTAAGCCCACATGTCTAAGCAAATGAATTATGTAATGTGTATCAACACATCAGCTATTTTATCAAATATCTTTTCCGCACTGTAGACTATTGTTGGGGAATCATTAGCGGGTGTGTCGCAAGGGCCGATTTCACGCGTATTTGCCGCGGAAAGTAACGCGTAATGCCAATGCATGGATAATCAGTATGGCATCAATTATTGCGCCCATCGTGGGAGGTCCAAGGCAGTGCATCCTACTGAATAATGTGGAGGTGAGTCGGTAGGTGCCAAATGAAACGGCTGCGTGACCATAGCTTAGGCAGGTGACCAGTTTGATTGAAATGGTTGCAAAATCCAACACAAATACGTTTCTCAGAAAGCTTTCGGTATATTTTGAGATATGTATATTTTCGTAATCGGCAAATGGTCAGCTTTCTAGAGGCATGTGTATCGTCTTTTGAACGTTTCGGATCCTTCCAAGAAACGGTGTGTTGTCTGGTACTGGCTACAGATAGTGATGGCATAGGAACGCATAGATCAAGGAACTCTGCGCTGTCCGGTATTGACACCAGACAGTGATGATACAGTGACGCATATGTCAAAGAAACGAGTGGTGCCTGGTGCCTGCAACATATTAGTGGTGGGTGATACAGGGATGCATAGATCAAGGATGGGTGGGTTGTATTGTTCCGGCGACAGACAGTGATGGTACAGTGGTGCAGAGATCAAGAAAACGTGAGTTCAGCGATACTGGCGGCAGCTGGTGATGATACCGTGATGCATATTCCAGTGGATGTGGTGGGAATGCCTAGTTCTCACCAGCGTCCCTGTCCGCAGGCGCCTACGTCTGTCACCAGTGTACTCGGCCAAGCACCCAATACCTTCCCCCTGCAAATAGATTTAACTTATGGCAAACCGCGCCCCAGGTTTTGTTTGATGTCGCTAACTCAGTTGGTGGCGATATGTGAAAGTGGCAGCCATGCCCCCCCCCCCCCAGTGGGTAGGAAGGTGGCCGAAATTTGCTTAGTAGGCGAGAGTTGACCTAGCACCAGCTGATGTGTTCAATCATCCGCTGGAATATGATCCACGGTGTGGCCTCTGCTCGCCCTGCCTACATTGTGGCCTCTGCCCGCCCTGCCTACATTGTGGCCTCTGCCCGCCCTGCCTACATTGTGGCCTCTGCCCGCCCTGCCTACATTGTGGCCTCTGCCCGCCCTGCCTACATTGTGGCCTCTGCCCGCCCTGCCTACATTGTGGCCTCTGCCCGCCCTGCCTACATTGTGGCCTCTGCCCGCCCTGCCTGGTTGCCCGCCCTGCCACATTGTGGCCTGTGGCTCTGCCGGTACATTGTGGCCTCTGCCCGCCCTGCCTACATTGTGGCCTCTGCCCGCCCTACCTACATTGTGGCCTCTGCCCGCCCTGCCTACATTGTGGCCTCTGCCCGCCCTGCCTACATTGTGGCCTCTGCTCGCCCTGCCTACATTGTGGCCTCTGCCCGCCCTACCTACATTCTGAAACAATTGATCTACCTTGAGCAAAAATATCAGTGGATAGCTTCGTATCAGATCGACAAGAGCGTGGTGAGGAATTATCAAAAAGAGAGATAGCTCGTGCGAGGAGGAATAACCTAAACAAACAATTGTGAACGTCTCCGGAATTCGTTAACTTGAACTTTCAAAACAGCATGTGTCACTTTTTGGAACAAATGCAATGTAATTTTTCCAAGGGATTCATTTCCAATAGATCTCTACCCTCATTAAGATCGGAGGTTCTGGAGTTTCATGGGATTATGTGACCCAGTGTTCCCGCAAATTCTAGGAGCCATCATCCTTCCAGGAACAATCCAACTGCTGCAGGGGTCATCGAGCTCCAAGATGCCTCTCAATCTTTCAGGGCTCCCGGCTTCAAGGTGTTCTTCCAGCACCGAGAGACTCCTGTTCCCCCGTCGGCCCTTAAACTCCAGGAACTCTTCCAGCTTCCAGGGGCTCCTCAAATCTCCCAAATTTCTAGACCATCCCCAGCGCCTAGGAGCCTCTCAAACCCAAGGAACGTCATCTTCCGAGAACCTTCCAACTCCTACAGGGTCACGGAGCTATAAGGAGTCCATACAGCTATCGGGTGCTCTCCAATGTCAAGAAGCATCCCCAGTTTTAAGAGGTCGCTCCAGCTTTAAGGAGCTCTCCAGCTTCTTCAAGGCCACTACAACATTGTGAACGTCACTCCAGCTGAAAGGGACGCCTCCAGCTGAAAGGGGCTGCAAGCTCCCAGGTACCATTTGAAGGTCCCAAATGACCTTCAAACTCCCGGGACTTATCCAGCTCCCAGGAGCCATTTATTTCCAGGAGTTCCTCAAATCCCCAAATCCCACCATGTTTCACGGCTCTCAGACCCCAAGTCCCATAGTCATAACTCTTCCAGGGCCATCAAACTCTTGCAGAGGTCTCAGAGCTCAACTGGACTCATGCAGCTAAAAGTTTTCACCCGCCTTTAAGGGTCCCTCCTGCTTCCACTGGTCCCTAGCTTCAAGGAGCCTATTCAGTTCCCAGGGGTCATTAAACATGATGCCTGAAAAGACTGAAAGTAGGTCCTGGTAGTTAAAGAGATCCTGAAAGGTCAGAGCCCATTGCATCGTTGAAGTTTCATGCTGGGCACTTCGTGCACAGAAAGTTGATTAGCTAACACCCAGGGACAGCCGCCTAAAAATCAGCCGCCAGGTGACAAAAAATACGATAGCCAAGGAATATACTACGTAGATGCATCCAAGTAGTATTCGGAATATGTCATGTCACATTATAAAATGGAAAGGAGACATCCAAGCATAACAAATGCGTGTACAATTTAACGACAACTGCGAGTTCGAAGTCGCGATATTACACTGTCTCACCGAGTGAAAAAAAGCAAACGTGAATCGTGCTTATCGACCTTCCAATCGATTTCCCAGCTTCTGACACTCCGGTCCTGTGCACGCTCACGCACGTTTTATTGCAGAGGTTCATTACTCTTGACACGCGATCCTACAGATGTCCGTAGCGATCGCTAATGCTATAATTAGCCGTGTGATCGGCAAATTAATTAGGCGGCCTTCTGGCGATGGTCGCCGTGTTGCCGCGATAATTGCCGCTTGCAGCAGCTCATCAGGCTGAGCGCGACAAGCGGATCAGACGCGGTGAACCGTAGTGCCTAGCACGGCAGCAGAAACCGCTAGTTCGCCAGCGCTGTAGTACATGGTGCTGTAGGTAGCACTAGTTCATCATCGGTGTAGTGACTGGTGTAGTAGCAAGCAGCGCTAGTTCATCAGCGCCGTAGTACATACCTAGTGCAGCAGCAGGTGGCGCTAGTTTGCCAGTGTCGCTTTGTGAAACACACTATGCTGTCAAATCCTGGCGTAGGCTGTTGTAGACACATATACACAATTTCGGAGTCTTTGTCAGTTCATATACCAGTCTAGGCAGATTCTGCTTGTAAATTGTTAATGGAAGTTACTTTTGTGAATATTTGAGCACGCCTGTGTGGATAATATAGAATTACATGTGCAGCCAAACGACAATTGGCGTCGGGTTTGATCCAAGGCAACTCGAGAGAGAAATGAAATCGGAGCCGTGATCGTAGATAACTCATCAGACCCAGTATAGCGGAATTTGCATCCAATTTGCAAGGTTTCGAATGAAACGCAATACAATTTCAGTGCGGATTGGAGCGAAGTGTTCTGGAGCAACTGTTGGCAGTTTTTCGGCGACAATTTGACGATTCCTGACGATTCCTTCCTAGCAGCGCTTCATATCCGCCCGTGTAGGTCACGCAGGTCACGCAGGTCAGGACCAAGCGTGGCTTACGAACCCAAGCACAGTCGCGCACAAATTGGCATGCTAAGTTTGAAGATCACAGGCCGGGTAAAGGCACACGGCAACCCGGCTCAAGAAAACATGCGGGGCTCTAGGAAATATTCTTGGGTAGTTGGTTTGGCATTAGAGCCAACTTAACATGCCCAAGTACTGCAGCCAAAGTTTGAAATTGTGTTGTGCGAGAAAGGTGTTGACTCGAGGAGGTAGCAGCGGAGCACCAATGTATGCTCACAAAGGGCTCAAAGTTGACGATCCGAACAAGGATTGGAGAACAACACTGGATGGATTGTATTCGAGTTCAACGCCCTCCATTTGGAGCGTCGACGGATCGATGACAATTCTCTCCATGCGGCTGACTGCAGGCTGGAGTGAGACTTCCTGAACGGGGCTTGGATGATCTCTGTCCCTGGGGTGAGCATTCACAAACTTGGAAAACAGTTCACGTTTGTCTACACGATCTGGAGATGGATATCTTCGGTTTGAGTTGAAACAACAAGCCGAGTTGATAAATAAGAACACGTGTCCATTTATAGGTGGGTGAAACCAATAGCCACATATCACTAGCTCAAGCGGCAGCAACAGCGTCGGAGCGAGTTCAACTTTCAGCGCGACTCAGATGATTTCGTGACGACCCAGCAAATATCAACAGGTGTCTAGTTTCACAAGTTGCACAGACAGCTCCAAGTCCAATAGTCTCTGGAAATGGACACTGGTTCCACGTGTCCGTGGATGATGGCGTGAAACTATCTACCGACTTCAGAGCACTCGCGACATGTGGTGAGTGATATTGAAAACAAGAGGGCTATTTCTTCGTCTTTTGTCTTGTTACGGAGGATCTGAGAAAGTAATTTCTCCTAAGGAAAACAAGAATATAGTGACAGTTTCATGAGCAAACATAAAACGTCAGGCGCATATATAATGTTGCAAGCTTGTTTAACTCAATCTGGTTTGAGCTCGTAAGAAGTACGGGCACAGAGGTATGGACTCTAACGTACAGTATTTTAAAAACAAGTATGAACACAAAATAATGTGCCAATGGATGAACGATAATGAATATGGAGTAAAATAGAATGTCGATCAATAGTAGAGTATGGAGTAATGCCGAATAATACAACATTTTCTTAGAGTTTAAAACATTCGTTCAACATCAATTACATTGTAAACCTGCTTCGTATCTTGCTGAGGACATCAGATTCCTCTCAGCAGATTATGAGTTGCCAAATATAGATGGATGCCAATATGCTGGTTATTATATCTTAAACATCACCCAAGTGACTTTCAAGGGAAGCCTGCTATTCCTGGCGCCCAGGAAGGTTTGATGCATAGTGTTAATTGTTTTACTTCTCACAGAATACAATTGATGGGCAGCCACCTACCATAGTGGTGGAAATAGAGTTATCTTTCTTAGCATTTCATAAATTGTGGTCCCAGGCTAAAAGCAAGTACGATCTTGCAATGATTGCATGGCGATGGAAAAACGGACGTTATGAATACCGATCGGGCTTGAAAAACATAGACGGATCACATGAACGCAAAACGCAATAGCTAACATGGCGCTAGTGTATGATTATATTGGGCAATGGTGACTACGTTAATTCCATACACACCAAGTGCTACCAATATTTTGCGCAGGGTATATGGTATGCGCAGTATATGCGCAAGGTAAGAATACTTGTGAGTGCCTGGACGATGTATGTATGTATATATAAATATATATATATACATATGCATACATATATAGCGTTCGGAGCAGGCCGATATTGCCTGTCAATCCTTCAGCCAGGAGGCATCACGTGCGGCGATAAGCGGCCACCAGCCGGACATCACGTGTAAGCACAGTTTGACAGGGCACGTGACGCGGCTGAGGGGGGCGTGACGCGCGTGCCTGCCGCAGCGTGGACGCGATAAGTGGCGGCCATATCGCGGAGGGCAGCTGTCGCGACATATTAAATCTGATAGCTCGGTCTCATTGGCCATTCTGGACAGGACGGGCCTGCAACACTTCCTGGTTTGAAGTCCTTCCTCAGTGAACGACTGATTGTGGAATTTTCGTCAATGCATTATTTTGAAATTCATTTAAACAAAAGGAACATAAAATAACTTATCGCCAAAGATGTAAAACAAGCAAAAAATGTAGGGTGAATAAAAGCTCTGGAGTCAAGGCCTCGAATTCGGAGATTTTAACTTTCCCAAAATGTTGGCCATTGTAATAAATGGAGACGAATTTATTTTTCAGGCTTGGAACAATTTCTTTTCTCGTCTGTTTTATTTCGTCATCAGTACAAATTGTACACTTCACCCGAGCGAAATCTCAGCATTGCTTATTAGACATGTCACCACTAACGCATCGTCTGTCGGAGTCCTGGTGGCGTGCGTCTACCGAGAAAAGTCCGATGAAACGTCCGCCCCAACTCGTGGCGAGTTCGACATGGCCCTGGTCCGGGAGCGGACCAGGTGTTGTGCCTACTCGACCATACACACGACGTCAAACTAGAATTCGAATAAATCCGTTATCTGAATACAGGATTCTAATTTTAGAAAGCAGCAACAAAGTATTTGTCCACCATGCGCGAGCTTCGATCGCCTCCACTTCCTCGTATGTATATATATACGTATATGTACCATATATCCATATATACCGCATACACCATATATGCCATACATGCATATATGTATCATATATCCTATTGTATATGCGGACTTCAGGCTCTTGAGGTAGCTGTTGTGGGCGTGTCCTATGAAGTGGTGCCTTGTCAAATCGACCATGGCCCTACGATGTACTTACACCATCGCTAAATTCAACGCTCCCACGCACTGCCACCATTATGGTTCGAACCCCTGTGGCATAACAAGTAGCCAAAGTTCAGTGGAGTGGCGACAGGCCATCGACCGATTCGCCCGGTATTGAATGACCCAATTGCAGTTCGATGACCTCTTTTTGTTACTCTAATTAATGTGTGTGCGTATTATTGGTCCTAGCTGAAGGCTAGTGTAACATTAGATATCAAACTTCTACAACTCCACTTTGCTTGTCACCCAAATAGTGTTTGAATCACAGTCGGACTGGAAGCTCTGTGCGATTCTGGATACTGGACATCATTGTGATTTTGAATTGAGCAGGTTTGGGAAGTTTCGCTTGTTAGTCGGCTGATCGATACATTACTCGCACGTGTGTGTTCCTACCGGAGGTCTACATTTAATATGATGTGATCCACGTGCGGCTGGTGATGCTCATGGCTCCCCATATGGGGGCGGAAAAGATCGCTTGTTTACTAAACTGTTCGGTGCTGTGACATCTGGCTGTAGCCGTTCGGTGCTGTGGCATCTGGCCATAACTGTACGCTACTGTGACATCTGGCTGTAACTGTACGCTACTGTGACATCTGGCTGTAACTGTACGCTACTGTGGCATCTGGCTGTAACTGTTCGGCGCTGTGACATCTGGCCATAACTGTTCGGTGCTGCGACACCTGGCTGCAACTGTTCGGTGCTGTGACATCCGGCTGTAACTGTTCGGTGCTGTGGCATCTGGCTGTAGCGGTTCGGGGTTGTGACATCTGGCTGTAACTGTACGGTAGTGTGACATCTTACTGCATCTGCTCGGTGCTGTGACATCTGTCCATAACTGTTCGGCGCTGTGACATCTGGCTGTAGCGGTTCAGTGCTGTAAAATCTGGGTGTAGGGTATTGCCAAAGCGATTTTGTAATCCAGAATAATTAATCTGGATATTAAACATGTCGATTGGAGCGATTGCAGGATACAGGAGCCACTTGCTTCATGCCGATCCTGGGTGAAAGTAAAATATTAAGAAGGAAACAGAAGGCTGTATCAGTTCATCATCTTGTTAACAGCTTTGTTCTCCGCACAGAAACTTCAGCCGATACGCTACTCAGACTCCCCACACAAGCGCGCACGCGCTGAAGCGATGCATTATCAGCGTGGTGATCAATAGTTCGATTTAATAAGTATTCAGGACCCACCTAGCTCGGGCGCCTTGGAAGGAGCGCATACCCGAGCGGCTCTGACATTCGCTAACACTCGAGATGACTGTGTGTGATTGGTATATCCCGACTAATCAGAGGAAGAAGCTCATCCTCTTACAGTGAACCATCAGAACGCTTCAGGAGCTCGACTAGAAATGGACACTACGATATTATGGCCTCCTTAAGACAGTGGTGTCTCAGGGAAATGGAAAAAAAAATTTGTCCCGTACGCTGCACACCGATAAGACAAGGCATGTGTTCTCTGGAATAGCTGAACTCATTTCATGAAAACCATCCCGTTCAAAACAGACTTCATTATATCTAAATGCACGCTTCGAAGTATCAAACATTCAATAATCCACCAGGAAAAGTTCGGTTATTGAATACGATGAATTACAAAACCATATGAGTAATTATTGGATGGTAAAAAAATAAAACAAGTCGTCCTCGCGACCACAGACGAATTTACTTCCAAACTCGCATTGTTTGGCTAACTTATGTTTTCTTTGCCTCTGGAAATACCCATTCTTTGAATCAGCGATTGCCATCCGCTTGTACCACAGTGTACGCACTGGCTTTGTCAACATTATTCACCCAGTAACATTTGCGTAGAAATTGAAGGCGCTTGGTTCAGGGATGTTAATAAGCACCGTGGTGAAAGATACTCTGAGCCATTTTCACTAATTATTGGAATTATGGATTAAGGTGTCTTTAAAGTATTAAATACGGGCGGAGTCGGAGGTATGTCTCTGAACAATTATTGTTAATGGTACCCTACACTTCAATGCAGTAATTGAAATATATTTGAAATATTTCCCAAGCACTCAGTGAGGGAAGCGGCATGTGAAACAGTTAGCTTAGCAAAGGTGCCGACCCAATTTTGTAGCCTAATAATAAGCGAATGCCAAGCCTACCTGCAATTGTCAAACCATGATGCTGAAGACATTGACAAAGAGCGAGTGTATTCCAAAAGCTGTATGCAGAGTGGGGAACATTTTTTTGTCAATCTGCATGCATGCATTTATGCAAATTGCCATTGGACTCACCTGACGATCTGTTCAATTTTAGAGGTTTACACGAGGTACACACACAGGCACAGATTGATTTATCAGCATATGAAAACATTTTCAGAGACATGCCAAAATTGTGGGAACATTTTCTTACGGAGCGCATAAGTTCGAAAGTTTATTGCCTAGCAAAAAGCCGAGCCAATGCACGTTGGCACTGGTGGAAAGGAAATGAGCATCGATAAAATATGTGTGCCCAAGTTTCACCCATCTATTAAATACAACGTGCAATGGCACAAGATACTGTACTCTTAGGAAAGTACACCTGATGAAGGCATCGAGTCAAAATGTTGTACTTTCCTAAGAATACAGCATCTTGTTCCACTGTACTCCGTATTTAACTTGTCCAATTAACTATTACTCATTTGTGTTGGATAATGACTTTCTTTGTGCAATGCTGAGGTGCAAGAATGAGAGCCGAACGTGTGAACATTGAAGCACGTACTTTGTTAATTCGCATAGAAGCGCAAAATCAACAATGCTGCGCAGGTATAGCCGCCTTGCAACTATTTGCATATACGTGGTTAGTGGCTGACCGAGTTCTATGCAATTGAGGGTAAAGAGGCGCGCGCATTCACTTCATATTTGCATCTCGTGACGTGAGATGTCATTGAAATGTGGAAAACTTCATACGACACCACACAATATGCTTTCAAATAGTATTTATGGCATTAAAGATAGCAAGCAAATATATAGATTACATGCTGCTGATGAAAAAATATGCACTATAGGCTCCAAAACATGTAATCATGCGGCAGACCTACTTATCATGGAACATAAGGCACAAGTACGTCGGCACATTGGAAGTTGAAAGTGCTTGGCAAAATAGAATGCGATAAAGTGGAACAATTTAGCAACAAATGGGATAGGTTGCTGAACAGGGATGACCAAAGTGAAGTGCGAGTTCTCGAGTAACCCGCTTGAGTCCTGGACGGATGTTACGTCGCTATTGTGATTGTGCTGAGACTCTTTGCGGCACGCTGTTGTTGGCAACGATACGTGCTCAGTGTGCGCTGAAAAGTTGTCTACACCCAGCTCGTGTATAAACCCGTGAAACGGGTTGCTGATTCGGTGCGAAATTACGCCTCAGAGCGGGTGTCCGAAAACAACTGCTTCAGGTGCGCAGCAACATCGCCACAAGGTGCGAACACTCCACATTTACACTTGTCCTCGGGCATAGCTTGAGAAGAAAACCCTCATGGGGAGTTTTTTATGAAGTTTTGCTCCACCAAGCTGTAGATGAACGGAGCATATACCAGGTATATCGCAAAAGAGCAAATATTTACCCTTCCTTGGATCAACTCTGATCTGGTAATCATTCCTGCACCACGACCCTGAATATACGCATCTTAACCATCAATAAGACAGTAATTTTTTTCTCAAATTATTTGACGTCACTGAGTGCCGTTAAAGATCTACCCGTGACCCATGGGTTGTTTTGTTTTCAGCGGGGTAATTGTATTTTCACTGCTCTGCTTGCGGGCTGCTGCTAGTCGCGGGCGTCTTTGTCTGGCGCAGGTGGTGTGGCCTCCTATGTGGCATGCCCTAGGGTTCTCGGTGAGGGAGTGGGTCGACTGGTAAGCAGTGGATAGAGTGGATCGGGTGGCAGGAAGATGGAATGGATCGGACAGTAATGGGGATGGATGGAGATGAGGAGTGGGAAGGAGGGAAGGAGGTGCAGGATTGAAAAGTGAGGGGAGAGCTCAGTGGTGTTGCAGTGGAGTGTGCGCTGCCTTTTTCTGAAGTTTGTCAAATCGCAAGTACATTTTTATAAAGATAAGGTAGACTACTCCAGCCTGAAAACTGAGAACTGACAAACAAATTTGGTAGTAACAATCCCATGATGTCATAGGGCCACACTGTCTTGGTGTTGCGAGCAAGGATACACACATGGTGAGGGTTTGGCTGGCGATGAAACATCGTTTTGGAATCGAGTGGTGCTTACATGCAATAATATGAACATATCTTGTAAATTGGACATCTGAAAATACTGGTCCATTCAGTTAAGCGAAACTGATGCCATCAGGTTGGCGCCACTTAATTTCCAGTGAACGACAGCTATAACCGGCTTTGCGACTTCCCGTTTAGTGAAATGGTAACCGGGACGGATTCTGGTTTCGTCTGGAGATGTGGCTCAGTGATTGGCGGGGTTTCCCACATGTACAGGGTCCAGCTTCCTCCCACCAGAGCAGCTTCAGGCCTTAGCGTAGTATTGGCGGGGTTTCCCACATGTACAGGGTCCAGCTTCCTCCCACCAGAGCAGCTTCAGGCCTTAGCGTAGTATTGCGTAGGGGTACATTCAGTGTTTTCCTACGTGGAGTGATGGAAGAAGCTTCTAGTGTCTTTTTTATTGCTAAGATAAGTAGGTGACAATTCATTTAGATTTTCACCTGAATGTTCTCATGATGTGGCTCATTGTACCGCTGAGCATACACAAGCTACTCTGCGTTATGCACATCGATAATTATATGGATCCATGGTAGCAATATGGCTTTTTTCTCAGAGCATCCAAAAGGAACACAGTCTGTGTATATTTCACAACATTTTCAACTATACCTAGCCCGGCAGACACAAGTCTGATATCAGTTCCCTGGTTTTCATTGAGACGTGGGTGGGGTGCTCAGTCGGCCGAGTGCCGATAAGCTGGAATTTCACGCGACGTGCGCTAAACTCACACAACAGAACTGATGCCAATCATGAAGACCGGTACAGGCAATTCCACCCTCTAACAATGCCAGATAAGGGCCAGATATTGTCCGATATTTGCCCGGAATGCAGGTTGGCTGGTTGGTGAGCAGCGCTAGCCGTACCGAGTGAAGTCTTGTCGACTGCTGTCTTTTTTTTACGGCAGGCACATTTGCTGAAGAGGCAGACACGTGTTTGAATAGTGATGCACACTGCACACCGGGTGAGGGCAATGAACTACTCGAAATGTACGTAGCAGAACATCAACCATTTTCAAAACGCCAATAATCACAATGAATCGAAACGACTTATGGCGCCGTTTCGACGCCAAGTGTCAAAACAGAACTGTTTTCAACTTATAAATTCAGGCTGGTTATGAAATCGTACGCATTTACTGTGGCTTATTTCGTAAATTTCACGTCATTGAAACATTAACAAAGCGGACGACTTGAAAAGCGGCTATATATTTTCTATGTCCGGAACGGCTGTGTGGCAGTGTAAATTAAAAGCCAGAAATGAGAGCGCAGTCCGAACGGGTGCAGGTAAACAGCTAACAGCTCAACGGATTTCTCGGGGAACTACTAGTAAAATAGGACATGAGTGCCTGCCATCACAATGGCTGCAAACACACAGAGATTTTCTCTTCATAGTACATAGTACAATAGTACAATTATTTTCATTTCTCAATTTTCCGATAACGTACCGCAAGCCACGTCGAGTGACCTCCACTTGATGGAAATTGAAGCCACGGCGACGAAACGCGAGGGCTTCGAAAACAATCAAAATCACCTTTGACCCCGAGGTTTGTTTGACTTCGGATGTCCCGATTTGCATGTTACTCGAGGGTTGACAACGGGCTTCAGGCTAAATCTGGGTAGCTTTGGGAGAAAATGTAGAAACACGAGGCAATCGAAGAAATTAGCTCCACCTTCGACTTTGCAACTTTGTTTATTTCTGAACAGTCTGTTAGAGTGCCTCACGGAACGTCGAATGACACCCATTTTATGTAAATTGAAGCCATGGTGACGGATCGTGAGGACTTAGGCCGTCAAGTATGTCTTCAATTTTCATAAAGTGGGTGTCATTATATGTGTCTTGCCGTACGGTACCAGAAAATTGATAAATTGAACAAATTTCGAAGGAATCGTTGTTCCGGTGTGTGTGCACTATCGTTGAGTGTAATATTGAAATAGGAGAAGCAGATCTCTTTTTATTTTCAGCCATTGTGACAGCAGGCACTCATATCCTATTTGACTAGCAACTCCTCGAAGAAATACGCCATAACCTGCTCCAACGCCGCCATCACTGATGACGTTTATTTTACACCGCTACACTGTTGTTCTGGACACATACAAAATAGAACCGTTTTAAGTTTTCCGCTTTCTTCTTGATTGTTTAACGGAACTTACCCAGTTTGTAAGAGAAGCCACCTATAAATGCGCACGATTTCACCACCAGTAAGTCCATAACCGCGAGATAGCAATGTTGTAATCAGAGGGGCAGTTTCCTCTGCCTAAAAAAATTGAGGTGTGGGGGAGGGGTGGACTCGGGCCTTCCCAGAGCCTTTCCTTCCAAGCGGGCGTCTTATTTCAGAAGGGTACCTCCGGATGAAAATTTTGAGGTGGTACACTCGAACCTTCTCGGATGGACGCCTTTTCCCGGCCGGAGGCACGCCATCTTTCATGTGGCGGACACATGTCTCCAGTGTCGCCCCTGCATCCGCCGCTGGTTGTTATTGTATCTGAAGGTGTCCCCGCAAAACCGGAGAGCATGGGAAAGGTCGAGGTGAGTCCATATTTACTACAACAATACCATCGCCTAATGTTTTCTGTTTTCTTGTTACAAGATGACAACAAAATGCATGACGAAATTATCACATTGCTCTATTGTGATTGTGTAATCCGGCTGAGCACATACGAGATAATGCTAGGTGTTTGTAGGCAGTTATTAGCGGTGAAGCATGCTAATTTAGGCGCAATTGCTTATCACTAAAGTATCAGATTTAGCAACGGAATATCTGAAAACGGCCGATATTGACAATATAATGCCTGAAACCAGATATTTGTGTGGGGCAGTGAGGGAAGGGGCGGGGCTTTCCTTTCTATTCTGCCCAAACTTTCCGCGTCGCTGGTTTGCCCACTCCCCAATTTCAAAACCGTTGCTACACCCGTGCCTCATAGTCAGCTTGCTTTAATGCTCATATGGAACCACTTGGTAGATCTGATAAACATTTACCATGTATGGGGGCAGAGTAAACTTCGTAATAAGTTCTGCTTCACTTTTACTACCAGTCGTAGTTCTCAGTTGTAACTTCTTTGAAACAGCTTGCAAGAGCATAGCCCAATATAGTGAGTGCTAAATTGTAAGTAGTATATTTACATTAGTAAATTTAAGTTGTAGATTTTGTTATGTAACTTTTCTCAGTTCCAACTTGCCACTTACACCAACATTTTGCTTTATCAAGCAGGCTGCCAATTGTATCCCTTGCAACGGATGTCTTCATATTCTCCTGAGGCCATTTGCCTTTGTGATCCTGTTATTATAGTCACCGGATAAATAGAAGTAACTAAGCCGTAGTGCAAAATAGTCTACCAGAATGAGACAAATACACAGTGCACTAAACCATCCCGTTTTCGTATTTTCGATATATTTTATAAGGGGAGACCTCAAAGCTAACCAAGCTACAAGAGTGCCAAAAATGTTTTATCTTCATGAACAAGACTCTATAGTTGCTTTTTGTCCATGAATAATCATTTTTATAGCTGACTGGCATGTAGTACTGCAACCCCCTAGGGTGTGTTATAGGCAACTGAATCTTTCGCCAATCTAAAGTGGCTGGCTTTAACACGCGCCCTGAATGGGGGGGGGGGCTAAATCCGCCCACGCATCCGGTTTTTCGTAGATAACTCCAGATTAGACAGGACGATTTACGCCATTGTTTGTGTGCCTACTTAGAAATGATCGTCGCGTCGCTTAAAGTAAGAAAAGCGAAAATCGTCCGAAAATTTTCGAGTTTGGGGTCGTTAATGTAAAAAAAAATTGATCAGCGTTAGACCTCAAAAGTCCGCAAGCCGGCGCTAATACACTTCCAGTATATTGGCAAAAGGGAAGTGTTCTTGGCAACACTAGGGACTTGTTTGATGTATATTATTATGCTATATTGTTTTAAAGTCATGTTAGGTCACCGAAGCAAAGTCAGGTCAAGTTCATGGCAGGTTAATGGAGCCAAACTTGGTAAACTGGAATGTTGTCATAAATACAAATGACTGTCTTACGATTGATGCCACTTTGCATGCTACTCCCTACACATCCTGAAAACTACCGTTTATCATGTTGTACCTAAGCGTTTCCATGCTTTATTAATGTACTTCACTTCTTTCTTTGCGAAGCCGATTGCGCCGAGCCGCCCAACGGAGCAATCGGGCGGGCGACCCGGTTCCGATAACTGGAGCAGGTAATGACTTGATAAAGTGCTGCTATAGAGGTGACCTGAGGTCAGATGCTGGATCTAGCATCTGTATTACATCATTTGTAATGTTTAAAAACATCATTGACACCCATTTTGGAGCATTTAAGCACAATCACAGCGAACAAAAACAATGACAAGCCAAGCCACGCAAAACCAGAGCATTTTCATATTTTGACATCATTTGACCTTGACAATATTGACCTAAGACCATGAAATTTGCACACAAAAGAGTTCACTACCATATCCATCCACTCTGTAAATTTCGTTCCTCCAGCTTTAATAGGAGCCGAGATCTAATGGGACGGTGTATGCCCCCGCCCCCCTCCAGTGCGCGTAATTTTCACAGGCCTTGCAGGGCGCGTGTTAATCGACTGATTTTCGGCGGATTTATTTGCAGAGCTTCATTTAAATCATTTAAATTTAAATTTGTGTGAAGAGATTAAATTGTATATCATAGTAACACCAAAAAGCCTGTGCCGCGTTTCACGACAACGTTAGCGACAATACCTTGACGACAACCTTGCCGTAATGTATGACGTTGAAAATGGTCAGCTTCGGTGTGTAAAAGGGAAAAGTCCAGGTGCCCGAATTCCATCGATCTCGACAGTGTAGCGCCGGAAGTCATAAACGTCGCTCGCCCCACAGAGAGGCGCAGCAGGAGAACAATCAGCAGCCGACCGGAAGGGCCGTCTCTGGAACAGTTCAGCCTCTCACATCCGATTGTCACCGAGAACAAAATCGGCGATACGACGCCGGCCGTATCTGTGACGTTCCCGGTAGCGGCCTATGGCAACTGCCCGGCTGTTGAATGGAGCCCCTGTCGCGGGTAGGTTTATACGGGCTGTATAGATTGTCCGGCGTCGTCGTGCGTCGACGACGCGCCGTGATCGAGCAGGACCGACAATGGTGGCCCCGGTCAGGTGACAGGTCCGGGGTGCTGAATTGCCAAACGAGCTGTTTCGTCCGGAACCGCGCCGACACCACTGACATGGCGGCGGAGGAAATCCGTCAGAGCAGCCAGAGGTCCACATCTAGTTACGAGCGCTTCAGACCTGTTTTGCTTCGGTTCCCGTAGCGTTTGGTGCGGGACTACTTACTGTCGTTTGATTTTGACACCAGCAGCATCCCATCATTTAAGTGTAGTAAAACCAGGCTACGGCTGGACTGGGGTGATTCTAGGACAAATGTACATACGGACAAATGTACGTAAGGACAAATGTACGTACGGACAAATGTACGTAAGAACAAATGTACGTAAAGGCAAATGTACGTATGACAGATGCACGTAAGCAAATGTACGTAAGCGCAGGTGCACGTATGGCAATTATACGTAAGCGCAAATGTACGTATGACTAATGTACGTAAGCACAAATGTACCTAAACGCAAAAGTACGTAAGCGCAAATATACGTAAGCGCACCATTACGTAAACGTAAAAGAAAGCAAGAGCAAATGTAGGTATGAACCAATGCACGTACACATAGACATACGTGTCTTTGCATTTAAGCACATTTTGTTAGGTACATGTGACATGCGTACATTTGTTCTCACGTACATTTGCCGTGTGTACATTTGTGCTTAGCTACATTAGTCATACGAACATCTGCGCTTACATACAATTGTCATACGTACATTTGCATTTACGTATATTTGCTTAAGTACATTTGCGTATGTACATCTACCATACGTACATTTGCTTTACGTACATTTGTCCGGTTACCACTGGGGGACCCATGCTTCGGTGTATTGGTGGCAGGTGTGGATGCGAACTTCACCAGGTCCGCTGAATTGGCTACAAGCTGCTGCTGCGACTTCTGTACATACATTAACTGGCCATTAACAATAGGCGGCATTAAGAACGGCCAACGGGCAGGCATGCCACCTGTGTGCCAGGCTGCCGGGGAAAGCTCAAGACTGCTATGGCGCCAAATGACTGCGCGGTCGACGTGCCAGAAAATCAACCTATATCACTAAAGCCATCAAAGTGACTACATATTCGCCCATGCCGCCAGTCGGACGTCGTCGACAACTCGTCCGCCACTCCGGACAGCCAGTGGTCTGCCGGCGGCAACTGGCGGACAGCCAGTGGTCTGCCGGCGGCAACTGGCGGACAGCCGGTGGTCTGCCGGCGGCAACTGGCGGACATCCAGTGGTCTGCCGGCGGCAACTGGCGGGCAGCCGGTGGTCTGCCGGCGGCAACTGGCGGACAGCCGGTGGTCTGCCGGCGGCAACTGGCGGACAGCCGGTGGTCTGCCGGCGGCAACTGGCGGACAGCCGGGGGTCTGCCGGCGGCAACTGGCGGACAGCCGGGGGTCTGCCGGCTGCGGGCGCGAGACCAGCGCGTCACCGCCGCCTCGGTGTTGCTGCCCAGCCGGCCAGACGTCACAGTCTCGAGCAAGATGAAGCTGTCGGCACCCAATCACCTGCACTGTGTGCGCGGCTGACGCCCCCTCCCGGAGGTCGGCTTTAGGACATAGTCCTGGTAAAACTTGATCCCGGCAATATATGCTTAAATGTATATTAGTTTTGGAGTTGCTTCGCTACGGCACCATCATGAGCCACATGAACTTACGTTTGCGGCCATATGCTTCATGATTCCCCCCGACATCCCGGGTCATCTACCGTAAACTGTTCTATGTCACCATTCCTCCTGGCTTGTACGGCTTGGCACTGTCTGTGTCGTTGGCGTGGCACTGCCTGTGCCGCTGATGTGGCACTCCCACTGCCGTTGGCGTGGCGCTCTCACTGCCGTTGGCGTAGCACTGCCTGTGTCGTTGGCGTGGCACTGCCTGTGCCGCTGATGTGGCACTCTCACTGCCGTTGGTGTGGCACTGCCTGTGTCGTTGGCGTGGCACTGCCACTGCCGTTGGTGTGCCGCTGCCACTGCCGTTGGTGTGGCACGGCACTGAACCGGGACGAATCCGTTCCCCTGTGCCGGGAACGGATTCCAAGTGCCGTGCTTAGTTTTGGAAGATACTGGGAATGTTCGCGCCCGGTTGTCGTTTTAACTTACAAGTGCACGAGTTATTTGGACAATATTCCAACATCAATATATCCACCTTCATAAATCATAATGTCACAAAGTGTTTAGACTTAATAACACAAGAACCCATCCAGTTAAGTCTGTAAATGGAAAATAGTATGAGCCTGGTAAAAATACCCACCCTAACCATCACCACATCCTAAAGAAGCCATCCACCAACATCCCGCACACCCATCAATGCCTATCTGCCCTAGCTATCCGGCCCCATTCCCTTGATCGTTCTTGACACATGTGGATTGAGTGCCTTACCAATATTTTTTTTTACTGTATCCATACCTGCTTAAAAGGGTCCGTGTAGTGCACACTTTCTGAGCATAAATCCCACCTCAGCCATCTGAAATTAGAACTTGAAAACAACATGAATGGTACACCCGCAGTTTCAAGAAACCCGAGGGTGTCACGGGCGTGGTGGGCGGCAGCCATGTCAGGCGGGAATGCATATCTACCTTCAGGATATGCCATTAATGACTCATCAACTTCTTCTCAGGAGAGAAATCAGACCATAAATTGGAGCGACATGGGATCATGACGTGGTTGGATGTCCACTTTGGAGAGATCACTATCCAAAGCAGAACCTTTCTTGGGAACTTCCTGGCGGGGCGATATCCCACATTCTCTGGTGCGTCACAGTCAGGACCAACACAAAATCACTTGTTTCCTTCCATCTCACTTCCAGAAAATGAAACAAAATGTGTCCCGGCATATATGGTGACGCCGGAATTCTATTTTGCACGCAACACTCAACCTGAAAGTTTGAGTATTAATGATTTTTAGGTCTTTTGCTGCTTAGTGGTGATTTGAGGTGCCTTTCATCTATTTCTGCATGTGAGACTCTCCTTCTTCAAAATCATCTAGGCGTACGACTTGTTGATGCCGAAGCGTCTAGTGTAAGTGCCGAACTATGCTGAATGAAAAGAAGCAGCCTTTGCTGAATGAAATAAGTAGCCATTAATGTGAAAGACAGCAAGTTGAAATAGTCACACTATGAACATTGGTGTTGCCACCGGCAATGACAGCGATCACGGGGTGCGCCATGTTGCCGTTACCTACAGTTCAAAGTCGCCGCTGCATATCGAAGCTGAATACTGCAACCTTGGGATATCCAATCTAGCTCCCGACCAGGACAACTTCGTCCGCTAATTGGGAAACTTCTCAGAGCCGGAAAAAAAGCGGCTTCGGTCGTCAGGGAGGCAGCACTGAATAGCACTGAATGAAGAAGCTGGATTTGTGTACTGCTCCCCAATAGTAGGCAAGATTGGCATTCGCTTCCGACGACAAAATGGCTGAGGGGAGCAGAATGGCTTCAGATTCAATTTGTATGCGACGCTCAACACAAACGGTATTAAATAAATAAACAAAATATCCAGGAGGTATGCCAACTGCAAGGTTGGCGAAGCACATGGTAATAGCATACCATTCATGCAATACGTGTCTTGAACGGATCACACCAGCTTCGTTTGTCGCTACCAATCCCCTAGGCGCATGAGTCCGCATCTGGTAACCCGAGCTGGCCGCGATTAGATTATAAATTGACCAGCATCTATCACCTTGACAAGGAACAAAGACAAAACAATGCATACAAGATGCGTTGGAGCGGGCACAGTAGGTGTCGTACGGCCGAGAGCGGCAGACAAATGTGTGTCGGGGGGAGGAAGTGGGCAAGTCCTCGTGGGACTCGCGTCAGCAAGCCTTTGTTTATCGGGCTTCTAGTCGCACAGGGTGGTATTCTCTTAACCCTCACCTGTGCACAGCGTTTCCCACCTTCGGCAATGCAGGGGAGGACTTGCAGCAACCATTTAGCGTTTCCATACAGCGGGTACTGGTATCATAAAACTCGAGCCGGCGTTTTACACGATACAAGAGCTCTCGAATGTTACCTAGTTAAATACTTTCGGTTGCTGACTGATCTCCCAGGTCCGCTTCAATTTTTCTTGTTTACAGAAAAATGAGCAGTTTCACGTTTACTCACCTTCGTGCATAATATCGATAGCCGTCACGAGCTTGCGAATTTTAACGCATTTTTCCTCGGTACGTATGTTGGAACAATACATATCTTTACGTTCGCATTTCGCCAGTCAATACAACTGTTACAACTCATAGAAACACCTAGCCAGTGTTGAAACGCAATTTTACGAACACATTAATTCAAAAATAATTTTGTCAAGATTTCGCCATGTATATGCAATGTGCGGAGATAATATCCGAAGTCTTCGTGCGGTGGAATAACATACGAAAAGTGAGAACTATGTTGGACAGCCGAACGTCGAACCGCTCACCGGCAATGACCCATCGAAACTCATGTTACAATCATGTTATTGATGGAATGAAATTGTAGCTAGAAGTTTTAATTAGGTTAGGTAAAATTAGAGATTAAAATTAGGTAAGCCAATTTTAGCAAAAAGGCTTTAGCGGTTTTACTTTTTGATCTGAAGATGGGAGCATGGTTTTATTACAATAAAACCCGACGTTTCGTGCCATGCCTTCTTCAAGGGTAAGCAAATGAACACGTTATACAGACATAATCAGAGCAATGTACCTCACAAGACAGTTTAGTTTAATATTCGCCCGTGTGCGGCTGTTTGCCACCTTCACCAGTAGAGGGGAGTTCGTCCTTGTTTTTTTCCCCAAACGAAACATGCTAGGGAGACAACAAAACAAACAAAAATGGACGTGTGGGGTGGGACGAGATCTCGAGATTGACAACGGATTTTGGTACCGGAGGTAATAGGTGACATTCCAGGGTAGGTTATAGGTCAAATTGTGACAACAACCGAGACGGTTCACAAGCCGATTGCAAACTATTCCCAACCTATAACAGATGTGCAATTTTAATTATCACCAGGGTGTTCGTTATGTTGTTATATGTTTTGCTTATGCAATGCCATACTTCAAGCTTCATTTCAAGCATAGGTCAAGGGTTATGCCAGGCCATAATTTTATCCCGCATTTGAAAAAATTGATGGACTGTTGGTTAAATCCGCTGCTTCCGTCCGCGGACGCTAAAAGTGGACGGCAACACCGGATTGAAGATCCTACATGTCCTACCAACCTACAAAAAGGTTACCCGAGGTCAAAGCAGGTCACTGACCTTTATGTCCCGCAGGGATGCTGTCCGAATAGTAATCCAGTTACTTATTAGCACAGCCCTTGCACAATACGTCGCTTTAGGCCGAAATGTCTTGTTAGGATGCCATAAACCGCGATTTCATTTCACGAAAAGTCGATGTTTCCCATTAGAACGTAATCGCTCCGTAGTCTGATATGGCCCAACGAAACCTTTTTCCAAAGCCTGCGGGAAAGATTCTACCTAAGACTCCCTCTGTCTTTCTCTCTCTCTATCTCTTTCGGTCACCTTCCATCGCCGGCCTGTTTTTAGCTTCAAACATTTCCTAAATTACGCCACGAAATAAAGAGCTAAAAACTGCACTATGCTGGAATCGATAAGACTTCAGCAGGGTATATTTTAAATTGTTAGTTTCAAATTATTATCGTTTTAGCATTAACAGCACATAAAAATGTTGATGCAGTTGATGTTCACATATGGACAGGTCCAAGTTTCCAAGCCGCCCGTCAGGCTTTGCAGCGAGTGCCAACGCCCGAACGTTCGCGCGTTGAAGCGAGGTGTCATCTGGGCATATTCGTCCTCAGATTCAGCTTCAGCCGGGCGCATCTGGGTGCCACTGTTTATTGAGCTGGTCAAAATGCCCCTAAACCGAAACAGCCAACCATCACTTGAACGCATCCAGACCCGAGCCGAGCGGAGTGTCGGAGGAGGCAGCATGTGACAGCTCGGTGGTGGCCGGCAGATGTCGGCGAGATAGCCGGCCGGGTAATGGATCTCGTGCCGCAGCGAGAGGGGCGCACCTCCGCGCTGTCACAATGCCCGGCGAACTGGGCATCTCGTTAGAGCTGTCCCGGCGGCAGCGACCACCGGCGCTGTCCTGTCCGGTCCGCTCCACCATTTGTCCGCCTGCGCGCCTCTTGTTGCCCGCTCGTTTATCGCTTCCGCCACCCAGGTCGTCGGGCCGCAAAGCCCGTCCACTCCGGTGGCCCGAGAGCCGGAGTGGAACTCTAATGGTTCTGGTCGCACAGCAATGCATTCTGCAATGTCTTCAAACTTATTGTATTTTGTTGGGAAATGGCAGTCAGGGTATGCAACGTATATCCTTACCGGTCGCGAGCAATGAAATGCACGGATTTGTCGGTCGTGTACCAAGCCCGGTAACAAGCAGTGTAATACATTGTTGTGTCAGTCTTGTGCCTCGCACATATTTATTTCGTTCCGCACATGAACATGATGGTGAACACTTTCCCAGTGTATGCCATCCCATCCTGGCGAAGTGGAGGAGGGGGCAAGAGGGGCCTCGGAGGCTATATATTAGCATTCATTGATGGCTATTACGGACATGAAGCGTTCTGTGGTGTTGATATTCTGGTTTTACTGAGGTGTGAATGTGAGGGCGGCTAATGTCGTCCCATGGGACATCGATAGCTTACAGTACATTCGCTGGGTAAAATGATACAATTGCATACATTCGGTGAGATCTTCATTTCACCAAATCTATGCCATCTGGACTTTATGCTTGCGAAGTTTTGCGCACGAGCCCTCGGTTTAAGAACGTTCGTCCTTGATCCGGATGTCTCTTACCTGACGATTCTGGCTGCTTCCGATCAAATTTGATGTGAGGAGGAAATTATTCCGACAACTTCTACTTTTGAAAGCGTGAATAATTGTGAACATGGATAAACTGTACCAGGATTAGATACCTACCTACCTACCCACGATACGGGCCGACGGACCAGGGATAGGTACCTACATACTTTTGATTCGGATCGACGGATCAAGGGTATGTGCATACATACCCCTGATACATGTCGATTGGCCAGGAGTACGCACCCATATACTCTAGAGATTCGGGTCTACGGGTCAGTGTTAGACACCTGCGTACTCCAGATACGGTTCTACAGACCAGTATTAGGCACCTACGTACTCTAGATACGGTTCTACGGACCAGTATTAGGCACCTACATATTCTCGATCAGGGTTGACGGCAGCAAGTGCGACTGCTAACGCCATCAGCAACAGTTTGTGGACTGCCATGGCCTCTTAATGAAGTGCTTGTTTGACAGTTGAGGTAAGGGAAACAAAAGACTCACCTAATTGGATATTGTATTGTATTGTATTGCATTTCGTTGTGACATCTAAAATAGTATTGGCCGCTACAATACCATAGCAGCCAAGCAAACTATGAATGTTCCATACATAGTTTGCCACCTATCATACAATAGGTGGCAAACTATGTATGGAAGGGCAGCTTTAAGCATAAAGTATTGTGAGCATACAATCACAGATGTGCATAATCACGTCATTAGTGCTTCTCTTTACAACACTTTTTTTAAACTAGTATTATTATGTCTGCTGCGGACCTCGAAACTCAGGCTCTTCCACATGCAAACAGAGCGTGCAGGAACAGTTTATTTCGTTTCCTCCAGTCTGCACGTGCCCACCTGCAATTTGTTGCCAGCGGATATGCGGTGGTGATCTCTGCAATGCTAACTTGGGGTCAACATTGGGGGCTACAAAATATATAGATGGGAAGAACAAGGCTTTAAGTTTTCGGGACCCGTCTACATGGTTCCGTGGGACAGAGTACAGTCTCTGAGTTTTACCATGGAGTCTAAAGTGATCCATTATTGCCACTTGCGTTCCTCGATTCATGTCCATACGGGGTTTGCCATTATTTGCCAAAATGCGGACAGCGCAGATTTTTTCCAACCCAGTAGCGCTACTTTTGTGTGGGCGGGGCCCATGCTGGCAAGCAGTATATCAAATGTGGAATCACAAGTGTTTATGTGAGCCGTTATAACGTATTTGTTGGATGAGTGTTCTTAGCTTGCTGATTGTAAAAAGTCCGCTGTAACAGCGGTGTGCAACGTTACTGGTTTGTTTGACATGTTAAGGTTTTGGTCGATATAGATATCGAGGGTTTTAATGGTTTTGGCCGGCTTCAAAACGACTCCACGAAATTCAATGGAAAAAATGTGCTGTCCTTTTGTCGCTATTGGGGTGCCGAATAATATCAATTCCTTTTTTCAAGGGGCCGATTTTGAGTACGTTCTCAGTAAGTGTGTGTGTGTGTGTGTGTGTGTGTGTGTGTGTGTGTGTGTGTGTGTGTGTGTCTGTGTTTGACCGGCCTGCCACCGCGTGGTGATGTCGGCTGTTTCCGGGTGGGCGTTTGTGGTGTTAGTGTGCTGTGTTGTTTTTGGTAGGGGTGAGAGGGTATTAGGAGCAACATGGTAGGGATGCGAGGGAGCGAAGAAGAGTAAAGCTGGCTTGCAGAGGTGAGTCGTGAGAGAGTTGAGACGTCTTCAAGTATGGAGCGTAGAGGAAGTAGAAGTTGAGTCGACTTGCAGGCAGATAAGATGGTGGTCGAATCTGAGCTGGTGCAGAAGACAAGATTTGCTAGTCCGGGCGGTGCCATGGGGTGGGGGTGTAGTTGGCGGGATGGGGTCGGGGCATCGCCAGTAATTGACATGCATTGCAAGAACGTTAGTAGTTAGTTAGTTTCACGTGGGGTTAGTTTTTTTTCTCTTGTTGTTGATTTTCTGTTTGTCTTGTTTAACATATCTTTTGATTTCTTTTTTTTCCAACTTTTTGTTCATTTTCTGTTTTTCTTTTTTAACATATCCTTTGACTTTTTGTCTCATAGTTCATGGATTAGGCGTGTGATAGCGAGAAAGTGGAAGAGGTGCTCCTGTAGTGTTGGATGGTCATCGTTGAGAAGCGTCGTGATGTTTAGTGGGATGTTGTTCATCTTGCAGTAATTTGTGATAGGTTGTCTCTCAGTGTTGTATTTGGCACAGTAGATGAATTTGTGTTTAATTGCGAGTGTTCGTTGACATGCTATGCATTGTAGTCGTGGGCGTTGTTGTAAGAGGTAGGAGTGCGTGAATGCGGTGTGTCCGAGATGCAATCCTGTTAGTGCGCGTTCTTCTTGTCCGGTGTTTTGGTTGATAGGGTGCCTGAGTTGGTGTTTGGGGTGTACTTCGTGTAGTTGTGTAATTGTTGTGTACCATGTTTGTTGAATGTCTTTGTTGATTGCCTGGTATATTGTGAGGCAGTAGTCGGATTGTGAAGGTGGGCATGGTGTGGTTTGTTGTAGTGTTGTGGCTATGTTGGCTCCTGTGTCTGCGTGTTCGTTGCCTGGAATGTTTGTGTGGCTTGGGATCCATAGAAGAAGTGGGCGGTGTCTGACGTTGAGTTGTTTGTGAATGTAGAGTATTTTGGGGATAAGTGGGTGTTTGTTTTTGGTGAAGGGTGTGATGCTTTCTGCTACTGATTTTGCGTCTGTGGCTATGACGTTGTGTTCGCTTTGTGTGTTGTAAATGGTTGAGAATGCCGAACAAATTGCGAAGACTTCTGCTGTGTAGGTGGATGCTGTGTCATGCAGACGGGCACGAAGGATGACCCGCTGCGGTGCTGCGTTGGGGTACAGCACCGCCGCTGTGCCCGTCTGCTGTGTGTGATTTTGAGCCGTCAGTATAGATGGTCTTGTTTGGATATTGTGCTTTGAAGTGCAGGAATAGTTGGTGTATTTCTGTGTCTGTGTAGGTGTCCTTTGGTTTGTCTATGATGAGGTGTGTTGTGCATGATTGGTGTTTCCACCATGCAGTGGGTGGTGGGAGTGCTTTTGCTGTGGGGTGTGTGATGTGTGGTCTATTTGCGTGTTGGTGGATGCGGCAGCCTATTGTAGTTTTGAGTTGTGTTGCGTTCATGAGTTGGTGTATGCGTTTGGTGCGGAGTTTTAATGCCTGATTGCATGGGTGTTGTGTGATGAGTTGTGTTTTGTAGTGATATCTTGATAGTGTTTTTGTGCGTCTGTGCTTCAGTTCTGGTATGTAGTTATATATGTGGAGAGCAAAAGAAGGCTAAGTGATATAGGCTCCTGTAGCTATTTGTAAGCATTGGCGTTGAAGAGGATCTATAATTTTGAGGTTTGATTTACTTGCATTTTCGAAGAGTGGGGATCCGTATTCCAAAATTGGCCGAAGGATTGATTTGTAAAGAGCAAAAAAGTGTGTTTCGGCCGGATCCCCAGTTTGTGCCGGATAGTGCTCGGAGAATGTTTATTCTTTTTGATGCGCGTTTTTGAATGTCTAATATATGTGGCCGGAAAGTGAGTTTTGGGTCTAAAGTGATGCCTATAAATTTTGTTGTGGTAACGAATGGGATGGGAGTGTGGTCTATTTTCAGTGGTGGTAGGTCTGTGTATTTGTAGTAGCTGGAAATCATGCAATTTTATTTGTGTGGTGCAATGTGTAGGTTTAGGGAGGCGAGTTTGTTATGTGGTTCTATTAATGTGGTTTGCAGTATTCATAGTGCGTTATTTGGTGTTTCGTGTGATATTCGTATTACTATGTCGTTAGCGCATTTTGAAATTTTGGCCAGAATGTTGTCTGACAACTGAATTTTGACTTAAAATAAAGAGTAGGGGGCTGAATACGGAACCTTGCTTTACGCGAGTTGTGGGGAATTTTGTGTCTGAGATATGGGGTCCAATTTTTACTTGAAATCAGCGATTTAGAAGATAGAAGTGAAGATAGTGTTGTAGTCTGCCCTGTATATCTATGTTGTGTAGGTGTTGTAGTAGTGCTGTTATGTTGATGGTGTCGTAAGCTTGTTTGAGGTCCAGGAAGAGGCTTGTTTGTCTGGTCCTACACTTGTGTTACTGTGTGTCTGTGTGATTACTAATTGTAGTTCTGCAAGTAGAAATCTAGTGTTGTATAGGTGTGGGCGTGTGTGTCTGATTAGAGGTGGGGGTGTTCGTGGAAGTGTAGACGATCTGAGGTGGTAGTGGTGTGCGAGTATGTTTGCTATTGTTTGTGGGCCTGTGCCAGTGTTGTTGTTGTGTCTAAGTGTGATTCCTTTGCATGGCGGTCTTTGTCTGTGTTGAAAGGTTCAAAGGAGTGTCCAAATTTCGCCGAGAGGTGCGAATCTATTAAATTGGGTGCAAAATGCATGCCAGGAAATCTTTTTTGCATTTTTAATGATGGTCTTACATTGTGTTCTGAGTTGTTTGTATATTGTTAGTGTTTGTGGTGTGCGGTGTCTTTCATGTCTATGGCGTGCGTTTGGTGTGGCGTGTGGTTCCTCGCGCGGATCGCCCGGTGGCAGTCATCAGTCCACCAGGAAGCCGCGCGAGGTTTGTGTTGGCGTCTTGGTTTTATTTGTGGTATGTGTTGATGTGCTGTGGTGATGCGTGTGTCTGGAAATTGTTTCGGTGATAGTTGGGTATTATGGGCTGTTTGTGCGGCTAAGGAATCTGAAAAGGGGACCCAGGATGCTTTTTTGAGTTTCCACCGGCCTGGCTGGGAGTTGGGTGGGCCGGTGGTCAGGATTTGGTGGGAGGTAATGGTGATGGGTGCGTGGTCGCTGAACTGTGGATCGTAGTTGGATGTCCAGGACAGGGTGAGGGCTATACGTGAGGAAGCAAGTGTGACATCTGCAGTCGTAGGGAGGTGGGAGCTGATTGGTACGAGATAGGTTGGTGAGCCGTGTTGAGTATTGTGAGATTATGCTGTGTGGCTATTGCGAGATTATGCTGTGTGGCTATTGCGGTGAGTGTGTGTGCTCTGTGATCAGGTTGTGTTGTGCGGGTGTCCCATAGGGGTGGTGCGAATTGAAATCTCCGGTGAAAATGACAGGGGTGCCAATTTAGTAAAGTGCTTTATTTAATTCCGAGAGTGTTTCTGTGCTTCGCGAGGGTGGATCGTAAATGTTGATGAGTGTGCAAGCTACGTTGTATACATGGATTTCAGTTAGCAGTGTCTGCCGTGGTGTCGAAATGTATCAGGCGGTGAGAAGTCGTGTTCCTAATGTATGTGCATATACCGCCTGATCTGTGTGGGTTGTGTGTGTCTTGTCTGTGTAGGATGTAGTGAGGGATGTGAAATGTATATGAGTCGTTAGGCTTGAAGTGTCTTTCTTGAATGCATAGTGCTATGTGATATGTTTCTAGTGCACAATGTTTGAATCCAGACCAGTGTTCTAATGAGTCCGTGTGTGTTCCATTGTATGATTGTGTTCATCGTTTTTGGGTGTTGGTGCGCGTGTGCGGTCTTTTCGGTGAGTTGGGTCTTTTTGAGCTTTACTCTGACTTTTGTTGTTGGTGAGTGAGGGGTGGCTGTTGATGGGCGGGGAGGGGGGTGGGGTGGTAGTTGGTGTGGGGATATTTTTCGGTATGTGTCTGCTGGTGAGTGTCCGGTGTCAGTGTGTTCCTCTATGTCTGTGTCCCGGTGGGTGTACGTGCGGATTGTGTTTGTTGGTGACTCGTCTGTTGAGGGTGAGGTCTGTGGCTAGGGGGAGGTTGTTGGCTGCTGGGGTGGTGGCGGTGGGGGTTCGGAGGGTGGGGATGGTGTCGGTTGGCGGGTTCGTGGTGGTGGTGGTGGTGGTGCATGGCGTACCGGTCGCTGGCCTGCAAGGTTTGCTGCTGTTGGTGCGCGCGTTCTACGTGTGCTGTTGGTGGGAGTTTTTGGGTAGGTGTCCGTGGTGTGTTTGTGTCGCGTGGTTGTGGGTGTTGGCAGAGCCGGGTATTCTGTGTAGTCTCGTGGTGGTGGTGGCGGTCTGTATGTTCCCGGCTCTGCCCGGCGGGTCGGCCACGCCGCCAGCGGGTCGGACACCGCCCTCTTGGCGAGGGGCAGGTCCATGCCCTCCAGGTGGACCAGGCGGAGAATTTCTTTCTCCGCCATCCACCGGGGGCAGGTCATGTCCCCAGCCTCGTGCTCTGCCCCCCGCAGGCGGCGCAGCAGTCCTGGCCGCTTTGGCATGTGTCGGTGCTGTGTGGTTGTGCGCATCGGCCACATATGCGGGTGTTGGAGTGGCACCCCCCCCCCCCCGCGGAGTGGCCGTAGCGTCGGCACTTCTTACAGCGCCGCAGGAGGGGTGCGCGTGTCGTGACAGTGTAGCGGAGATACCCCGCTTTGATGTGTTTTGGTGGTATCCGGGTGCAGAAAGTCAGTATTATAATGTGTGATGGTGGTTGCCCTGGTCTGGGAGCCGGCCTGTATGCGGCGGAAACACCCTGCTTCTCCAACCTGGAGACAAGGGTCTCCACCGCGATACCGGCCAGCTCCCGTGCGTGTATGGTGCCTTGTGATGTGCTAACAAGCGCCCTGGATGGCCTCTGAAAATAACGTGCGCTGGAGGGGGGCGGATTCCGCCCCCTAAAATCTCAGCTACTATGAAGGCTAGAGCAACAAAATTCACCGGGTGCATGGGCACGATAGTGAACTCTATTGTGTGCAACGTTCATGACCTTCGGTCAATATCTTCAAGGTCAAATGAGGTCAAAACAGCAACATTTTCTGGTTTTGCGTGGCTTGGCTTGTCATTGTTATGGATCGCTGTGGTTGTGTTTAAATGTTCCAAAATTGGCATTAATGATGTTTTGGACATTACTAATGATGCAATACAGTTGTCAGATCCGCCATTTGACCTCAGGTCACCTATATAGGAGCACTTTATTAGGGCATTACCTGCTCCAGTTACCGGAACCGGGCTCCCATCCCGACTGCTCCGTTGGGCGGCTCGGCACAATCGGCTTCGCAAAGAAAGGAGTGAAATACATGAATGAAGTATGGAAACGCTTTTTGCTAATATACGGGAAGCGCATCAGCGCCGATATTTGTGATTTGGCGCTGATAATTTTTATTTTGACTTTAGCGACCCCTAATTCGAAAAATTTCCGGTCGATTTTCATTTGTCTTACTTGAAACAACGCGCCAGTCATTTATTGGCAGGTACACAAACAATGGCATATATCGGCCGGTAAAATGTGGAGTTATCTACGAAAAACCGGAGGGGTGGGCGGATTTGGCCCCCCCTTCCAGTGCGCGTGTTAAGCTTTGTTGCTGGGGTGATCGAAATAGGCGTGTTGTGGATTTTGTGTTTAGTGGGTATAATCATGCCGTCTATATCGGTGTGTGCTTGTATTTGGAGTGCCCCCGACCTGAGCTTCTCCGCGATCAGGGGCACCTCTGTGTACCTGGCGATTTCCCCCTCCACCAATTAGGGGTCGAGGGAGCCCATAGGCTCCCCGTCCCCCCCCCCCGGCGGCAGAGGAAGAACTCGCCAGTTGGGTGAAGTGCGGTGTTCATGCTTGTGATGTTGTGAGCGCTTGGTTTGTTGGTGGTGTTGGTTAAAGGGTGGTATGGCAGGTGTGTGGCGTAGTATGACACAGTGAACAGAGTACAGCAACTACAAGTTTTGGCGGAAGGGTTCAGACGGACATGAAGGAAGCCCGCCAGGTGTAACAGGGGGGGCAGAGAAAGACGAAGAATGCACAAAGAAATCAGAAACTGTACTTGAAGAGAGCACGGATAAACAAATCACATAAAGATCGTGCGGAGGGCACTGGAGGGAAGATCGGGTGGGCGTTTAGGGGTTCCTGGGTGGGGTGGGGGAGTGGCAGCACCGCCAGACTGACCTTGTAGTAAGTAGTGGCCTGGTAGGTAGATGAAGCTGAAGTGAAGACGAAGGGGCACTGCACTGTGGTACAGAAGATCGGTCTTGGAGATGTAGAGGCTGTGGTAAGAACACGTGGATGCAGATGTAGGAGCTCGTAGAGGCTGATGTAACTGCAGCTGATGTAAAGTTGCTCATCCAACTGCAGTACCTCACTGCGTACTCTAACTTTTTTTTTCTCAGATATTACTGAACTTAGTCATCAGGCAAGCAGCAGCTGATGCAATTATTTTGATATGTTAGTGCAATGTATCTTTTCATATGTTTTGGTATCCATATGTTCCTGGTGAATAAATGAGAAAAAATGTACGTCCCGTTTCGGGTATAGTACTAATTTATATGTAGATTAATTAAATATACTGAATTAGCATAATTTTTGTTCGGGCATCCCTCATTTTTTTGGGTCCCCAAGGACAAGACACGTTCTTGTCTGGAGTTGGTTGGTAGTTTGAGGTGAGGACTAGTGCAAGATATTATTGGTATGGATATACTGCAAATTGAAGCAAACCAAGACAATTTAGGAAGATACTTACAAGACAAGTTTGGGGATGATTTCTCAGATCATGAACATATTATAGCTAATTGTAACTACACACTTCCAAACTCTCTATGTTTGGAGTAGCGAGGGATTTTTCTATAATAAATTTGAATGCTAGATCAATTAAGAATAAATTTAATGATACACAAGTTTTCCTAGCTGCCACTGGTATCAAATGGTCAGTGATATGCATATCTGAAACATGGCTGAAGAAGGATACTGAAAAAATACTTTGAAATTACCAATTACACCATGTTTGCATCTAGCCGTTGTTACAAGGAGGGTGGGGTTCAGCAATATATGTTTGCTATTTCTATGTAGCAAAACGCATTAATATTATTGAAAGCAACCTCATTGAAGCCTCATTTGCTGAAGTGAACTTTGGAAATGAAAATAAAAATAAATCCATAATAATTTGCCAGAGGTACCGTCCCCATGTTCCTCACACAGTTATTTCCATAGCATGTTTGATGGATTACTAGACAGCCTAGAAAGCAAAGGAAAACTTACTATCATAACAGGTGACTTCAAATATAACTTACTGGATATTAGAAGTGATAGAAACAGTAAAGCCTTCCTAAACTTGCTCACAACTTATGGATTTTGGCCTACCATAACAAAGGCCACTCGTACACATAGTTCTGGTATGACATTGCTCGACAATATATTTATAAATGATCTTTCCTATATTTGCTCTTCTGGGATATTGTTTGAGGATTTATCAGATCATCTTCCCATTTTTATGACTTTAACTTTCGATAAAAGCCAAACTTCAACAAAAGGTAATAGAACAGCATTTAATTACAATCAGGTGGTTAAACTAAAATGATTATTTGGCATTGGCATTGCACAATTTTGATAACAACACTGATGCTAATATTGCATGCTCTCAGCTGATTGAAGCATAGATACATGGCATGAAACTTTCCACTAAAACATTTACCCACAGTAGAAGGAGAACTCCCATAAAACCACGGATTACTGCAGGAATATTGTGCTCCATAAAGAAAACAAAAAACAATTGTACAAGAAGTGCATACAAAGTCAAAGCATACAAAATGAATTGGAATATAAACAGTATAGAAACATTCTAGTTCATATTTTGAGATGCAACAAAATGTACTATCAACCAGCATTATGTTGCAATTAGCAGGATGGACAAAAACATGGAAAATCCTAAATGAACTGATCAATAAGAAAAAAGCCAGATTAAAACTTCCTGATGTGTTAGTAGATGAAGATGGCAATGAATATGACAGGAATTGTGTACCTAATGCATTTAATACCTTCTTCGTCTCTGTTGGAGAGAGATTGGAACAAAAGATAGATTTGATAGAAAAATATAAAATTGAATATAGAGCTGAACCTACCTATGCAAGGTTTTCTGATCATATAAGTGCTAGTGAAATTCAAGTATCATAAATTATTAAGAACATGAAGTCTGTTGGAGGTGGCATAGATGGAATCAGCACAAAAATATTAATGCTTACATATACAAATGTATTGAAGCAGATTACCCACCTCTTTAATCTTTGTCTCCATGGTGGAATATTTCCTGATGATTTTAAGAAAGCAGTTGTACCTATTTTCAAGGCAGAACATCACAAATTCACAAATTATACACCTATATCTTTACTCCCTATCTATCTAAAATTTTAGAAAAAAAATATTGCATACCTATCTTTCAGCATATATGGAACACAATAATGTACTAAGCCCTTTCCAATTTTGCTTCAGAAATAAACCATAGTACATACATGCCCATCATGCATTTATATAATGAAATAACTAAGTCCATAGAAAATAAAGAAATTGTGTGTGGTTTATATCTTGATTTGGAAAAGGCTTTTGAAACAGTTAGCACAGAGATACTAGTCAGAAAATTACAATGCATTGGACTTCAAGGACCCCTTCTTAGAATACTAAAATCGTACCTTAGAAATAGATATCAGCAAACTAAAGTACATAAGATTTTATCTGAACCAGAATTAATTTATATGGGTGTTCCTCACGGTTCCATTCTGGGGCCATTATTATTCATTATATATATAAACGACTTGCCAGGAATTTCCAATGAAGTAAATATGTACCTTTTTGCTGATGACACTTAACTTATTGTAAAGGCAAAAAGTATAGATTAATTACAGAATATAATTAATTGCATTGTCCCGGAACTAACACAATGGTTCCAAGCAAAGAGGATGTTATTAAATGTAGGAAAGACAAATTACCAAATGTATTCTGGAACTCCCATTAATGACATAAATGTAATGATCACTTCTGTTAAAGTGAAAAGAAAACAACAAATCAAGTATCTTGGCATGGTGTTGGATGACAAATTAACTTGGTATGGGCACGTCGATTATATTACATCCATCATTGGTAGAAACTTGGGCATTATGGGGAGGATAAAATAGTTCATAACAAATCGTGAACTGAAGTATTTATACAACTCTTTAATCCTTCCCTACACAAATTACTGCGCTATGATTTGTGGTAATAATTATCCCACTAGACATTAAATCCCAGAAACGTGCCTTGCGAGTTATTGATTACAGATGTTATACATACCCTACAGACGAACTATTTATCAAATACAATATATTGAAGTTCACCGACATGGTGCAAGAACAAAACATCAATTCTGCACACATTTTTCCATGACACATTGCCACATGCTATGACTGACTTCTTTCGATATACAACACCTTCTAGTACAAGAATCATTCCACATTTCTCTATACCATTTACTTATCGACAATATAGGCTATATGCTATTACTCACTCTGCTCCAAAATCATGGAACAATGTAATATGCAAAATATTTCCCCAGTATTCAGCAAGTACCAAGGAAAAAAGATGTGCTAAATAAATGCATTAGACGTCACTTTATGGAATTATATCAATCAAATGAAAACTGAAGACAGACTATAGCTCATATAATTCACAAAGGTAGATTCAAAGGTTGCACCCTGCTAGATTTGGTATCAGTGTTGATATATGAAAATGTACAAATGTATGTGATTGATTGGACTATTTTGTGTTTCTTTTTGTGTCAAAGGATATTGGTACGCTGGTACACACCTATGTTATTCTGCATGAGACGTCTCCATATGAATCTGTTTTCAACATTTCTGTACTCCCCTAACATTTTCATCTTGTCACCCTGGGAACTCTGTGGGCGTTACTAGCTTGCTACCAGTCCGCGGACTTCCCAGGGTCGCATTTCCTTTCTACTGATTGGTGGTGGTCTATCTGCAAAATGAAAAGAGGAAGAAAAACAGATGAAATGCAAATTGTATTGATATAATCACATCAGTTTGCATTGTTCTTTGGATCCCGGGGCACCCTTGTGTTGGCTGCCCTGATCTACGGGCAGCTCACCAAGGAATGCCACACATTGAAAGATCCAATGAAGGTGCATACAGCCAAAGGAGAAAGGCTGCTGCTGTATCTGATATGGGGGACGACAATTAAAAACAAAATGTAGAGGCGATGTGGTAGAGAAGATACTGAAGAGTCCATCTTGAAGCTTGAAGTTGAAGATAGCTGAAAATAGGTTAGCGGGGCGTAAAGGTAGTGTTCGTAGGTGTAGGATGGATTGGGAGCGGTATTTGTGTGCGTTGTATGTAGGTATATGTATATGTATTGGTGCAGGTGGTGGGTGGCAGGTGGCAGGCGGCGTCTCCTCCAACTTCGGTCCAGAAACCCCCGTCCGAGATCTGCCCCTTCCTCCTCCTCAAACTGTTCGTGACCAAACTTTCGTGGCCTCTAATGAGTTCAATTCACGGCTTTGGCGTCAGATATCCGAGCGTGTGGGGCGTGCAAAACCCGAAAAAGCTGTGTTCTCAGTAAACCACCGGCCGAGATAACTGCCAGATCAGCTTCCACATGTGTGCAGAAGTCTATTAGTCCGATTGGCGTAACACGGCACTGTGTATGATTTGTGTGTCACCTGCACGCGTGACGTTAGTTGCATTTTGTGGAAAATGACATGGCAAATCATTAGGAAACCGATTGGACAGGATCTGCCCTAGGTTGCTGCCTTGCACTACCCTATGTGACAATATCAGAATATGCTTTTAACCGATTGTGTTCGATTGCAAAGATGATTTTTGGGACAATGCGTCGGTATTCGATAACACTGGAGTTGTGTTAGGAGCGCATTCCGGTCAACACAATCAAGTACCTTCGACAAATCACATGATGCCAAGCTTGTTACACGCTCTTCATCTCTGTTTATGGATACATTGCTGGCAATGCCAACGATAGCACTCTCAGTGGAATAATGGGGCAGACACACAGTGTATTGTGTGAAATGTGAGCATGCAAGGCTTAGAAATGTAGTTTGTTAGCTGCATGCAGATTAGTTTTTCAAGTAGCTTCCCGATGACATGCAATACACTAATTGGTATAAGATTACTAGGGTCTGCTCTATCATCTGATTTTAAAATGGGGACAACCACAGCATGCTTGCCCAACGCAGGATCATCTCCACTGACAAGCGACATGTTAATCACATGGAGAAGGTGGAGGACAACTGCAAGGAAGCACCGTCGCACCAGCCGCAGTGACACACCGTCACCCCAGCCGCAGTGACACACCGCCGCACCAGCCGCAGTGACACACCGTCACACCAGCCGCAGTGACACACTGTCGTACCAGCCGCAGTGACACACTGTCGTACCAGCCGCAGTGACACACCGTCACACCAGCCGCAGTGACACACCGTCGCACCAGCCGCAGTGACACACTGTCGTACCAGCCGCAGTGACACACTGTCGTACCAGCCACAGTGACACACTGTCGCACCAGCCGCAGTGACACACTGTCGCACCAGCCGCAGTGACACACCGTCGCTTTAGAGTCGCTCACGGCGATGGGTGCGGCGCTGATCACAGGCAGTGTGACCGGGTGGACGGCGAACGCTGCGCCTGTTACGGTGGGAAGACGGGTAGCAAATCAACTTGGTTATCGGCCAGCTGTTCGGCTATGCGACATCCGACATTGGCGTAGTGCGCGTTGAATTTACACGCGGTGAAAAAATCTGGGGGGAGTGAGTTTAGAGGAGGCCTGGTGTTCCACGGCTGTGTTGTTGAGTATAAATGGAGGCTATATGCAAATATATACATAGATAGATATATATATATATATATATATATATATATATATATATATATATATATATATATATATATATATATATATATATATATATATATATATATAATATATATATATATATATATATATATATATATATATATATATATATATATATATATATATATATATATATATATATATATATATATATATATATATGTATATATGTATGCACATATATATGTATATATATATGTGTGTGTGTGTGTGTCATCATCATCATTATCATAGTGATGGGGTCGTGGTCACTAACATTCGCGCTTACCACTGCTGCCTGTCACTCCAGTCCAGTGACGTTGATAATCACGCGGTCGTTAACAAAGGTGCATCTCCCGATTGGGTCGATTCCGTCATCAGGGAAACAATTGTCATTCGGTCATCTCACGGTACCACTAAACCGGAATTTCTTCAGTTAGGTGCGAACTTCTGATTCAGGCACTACACAATGAAAGTTTATCTTGGTATTGTATTTCTCAGCACAAACATTATTTTCTCAGAAGCTAAAAGCCAAAATATAAAAATGTCAATTGAAAAACCAATGGAACCAAGAATGGTTCCATTGATGAAACTACAAAATTCCCTTTCCCACTGACGCTTCATCAACGCACATGCAGATTCGTGTATTTGGAACTGTTTTTTAATACAAGTAGCAGAACAACTCGGGTTTATGTTTTCCAGTTTAGTAAAGTAAATCAAAACCAGTAGAGCTCGTCTACCCGCAACGTAATTTTTGCGGTATGAACTGCTTTTTAGGGGATATTGCTTCATGCTTCGATTTCTTATTTTGGATAGTGGGTATACTCATGTTCAGAATGGCAATTGGTTGTGCGTTAAGTATGGCAATTTGTTGTGCCTTAAGTATGGAGATTATCTATGCTGTAAAAATGAGAAGTGGCTATATGAGGAACATGGATCAACTTGAAATTCCAGGAACAAAAACAAATATTTAAAAAGCGAAGCAGTAGGATGGCACCAACTCAGTGGCTCCGATGAGGGTCACATACACGGAAATAGAATCGCTAGGGCTTCATCATCATTTATAACCATTATTTGTTTCTGAAACGTTGCCAGTTATTTCGGTTAACATCGCTTCCACCAGAAGTGCATGGCCAGTTTACAAACACTTTTGATATACAAACATCACGAGGGTACACGACCGCTCGATATAAACGAAGAACCGAAGACAACACTACGGATGTCTCGGATGTCGATCAGAGTTAAGCCACAGGATGAAAGCTCAACTCCAGTACTGAGTGGAGTGGATATTCAACTAAGTGGAGGAAGTGGGGTGGTCAAATACTCCTCCGATATCAAAAAAGTGGTCGACAGATTGCGATGTCCTGCTACGCTGCTCCCTGTTCGGGTGACTACTTCAGGACGAGTTCTGCGCGGGAAGGGGTGATCCAGAGTCGCCTCCGCCGAGATAAAAGCAGCTTACCAGAAGATTAATAACGAGTTGTGTTCCTTTGCAACGCACTCATCCGTATTCGCACACAGGCGTCGCCATTCTCTTCATCCAACTGGCGGCAGGCAAGCCAAGCTCCGAGGATCCACTTCGCGCGGCCTCAATAAGAGACAGACGTCTAGACGGCTCCTGCCAGTCATGTGTCATCCTTCGTATGTATCGCGTCTGTTGTCCTCGCACACCTGCCGCTACCACGCGCCCAGATGACCGGGTGTACGGCCCTCTTCCAGCTGCACCATCCGCACTTCTGCCTGTTGTTGTCGTGGCTTCCTGACGACGCTGCCGTTGCCGCTGCTGCCCACGCGGCCGGGGGTCGGCTGTGCTGTGCGTGCTCCACGACGCATTGCAGCCTGCAGCACGTCTGCCTGCAGACAGCAATTGACACCAAGCGGCCGGCGGAGCGAGCGGTCACGCGTGTCCAAACTACATTTGTGCTAGCACCCATTGGCTTGATAGTGCCGCCGCACTGCAATGACGCCTGCCCAGCTGACGGTTACGAAATTCATCTGCTGATTGTCATCGGGGACGACTGAAGCGGCTCAACCGATGGCTCCGCCCACCACTAGGCGATTGTCGATAGATGACGTGTGACCAGGGATCAGGGACGATAGCTGACGTGTGACCAGGGATCAGGGACGGTGGCTGACGTGTGACCATGGATCAGGGACGATAGCTAACGTGACCAGGGATCAGGGACGATAGCTGGCGTGTGACCAGGAGCTAAGGACGATAGCTGGTATGTGACCAGGGATCAGGGACGATGGCTGACGTGTGATCAGGGATCAGAGACGATAGCTGATGATTGGCCAGGGGGCAAGGAGGATAGCTGACGCGTGACCAGGGGCCAGGGACGATAGCTGACGTATGACCATGGATCAGGGACGATAGCTGATGTGTGTCGAGGAGCCAGGGTCGATAACTGACGTGTGACCAGGGATCAGGGACAGAAGCTGATGATTGGCCATCTTACAAGGCAGCTTACAAGGCAGTTGGAATATTTCAGCCATCTGTTTAGCTGTCTTGTTCAGCTTCGATCCCTGTTGATCGCTTCCAGTCCACTCCAGTTACTTAAGTTATACATTTTGGTCATTACCCATCAGCAATTTTTGGTCACCATTGAATGACGCCTTGGATAAATATATGTTTCTTCCCTCAATTCGCACCTTGTATAGTAGTTTTGGCCCCGTGTGGTTATTATTGGCGTTTTGAATCCATCCGTAGTGGTAATTAGGCTGTTCTCGTTCCCTGAAAAAAATGATAGTTCAGTTCTGAAGAACTGAAGAGTGGATTGCTTGGTTTGTTTGAAGTAGGTTGTCTACAAGTCATGCGCGCGTATTCCATCAGGGCAAAGAAAGAGCATGACGATTCGGAAGTGTACCAATGCAAGGCTCCGCAACGGCCCCGCATGGAGCTCCGAAAACGCCGTCCGGGGCGACGATAATCTTTTTGGAATCCACGAACAACCAGACTTTCGAACCGCGTAAGGCTACTGTCAGACCGCAGACCACCCGAGCGAACTGCTTTGTGCCCAGCCGACGATCTGAAGGGGCTCGAAGGCATCGCATGAAGAGATGCAACTACCTGAAATGCGTCAAAGGGGCTGCAACTATCTGAAGGGCCTCGGAGGTTCTTGATGAGAATATGGGGAGCTCATCTCAAAGGTTATGAGGAGCTGCAACTACCTGATAGTCCAGGCATTTCGTGAAAAAAATGTGGTCAACCTCGGACAAATTGCAACAGAAAGTCTGTCAACTGTTTTATACCCAGAAATGTGTCCTCTATGACATATCAAAAGTCTTAAGGAATCCTGGTGGTGGAAAGTACCATGGCAGCCATTTTTCAAAATGGCCGCCATAAACCTTATATTTCCCAATATCTCCGCTTCTAAATAACATAGAGGTTTCATTTAAAGTGCTAAACATATATTTTCTGGAGCCAGGAATCCAATGACATACATTTCAATAAGCTAAACCTGACCAAAAAGCGAAAAAGGCAGCCATTTTTCAAAATGGCCGCCATAAAACAGATATTTTACTATATCTCCGCTTCTAAGTAGCATAGAGATTTGATTTTAAGTGCCTAAACATACATTTCCTGGGGCCAGGAATCCAATGATGACGCCTCTAGACTGGTGGTAGTGGTGTTGGTAGCTGGCCGTGATAAACAGAAAATGCTTGCATACTACAGTGGCCGCAAAAAGAATGTATACATTAACAATATTTGGCCATTAAAACAACAAGATCAGGGTGCTTCTTTTTAAGCGCTGATGCGGTAATTGCAGGCTTTGATAACACAGTTCTATTCAGAATATGGTCAGTGCTTGGAGAAGTCTTGCGGGGTGCTCCAGAGCCTTTCTTTCTCTCCGGAATGGTGCCTGGGGGTAGGGAGGCGGCGGCTATTTTGAGGCTGTAAAGAACCTGCCTCGTGACCTGTAGATCTCCGGCAACACGTATCACAGACATGCCCTGCTCCAACAGGGTCAAAACCCGACTCTGCTCAACATCCGTGAACTTCTTTCGTCCCATTCTGACCACTGAGAGCAAAGTCATTGGCATCCAAATTCGGGCGTCGTAGCAAAAAAGGCACCCAGAAAGGCATCAAACAGTTGCACCCACCCCTCTCAGAGCCCATCGCTTACTGAGTTTTTCCGCTGTGTGTGAGTCAGGGTAGTGATGGCTAGTGATAGTGATCACGCTTCTTGATTGATTCCCTCCACAAGCTTGGCTTCAGCTGCTCCTATCAGGAAGTCAAAGGTTTGAACGGAATGCTGTGATGTCATATGGAACAGACATACCCGACTTCAGTTCGGAGTTTGTCCAGTATGCTGCATACAATGTAGACCACAACATCCGTACCCTGGATGGTAACAATACCTTCCATGGCATGGGGATGATTGCTGCCATAACTCCAGCCACCAAGACCAGCAGACCTATCCTCAGGGCGCAGGTCACCTCCAGTGATATCTCCACGGTGGGACGAATTCCTATCCAGTACCACAAAGAAGAGAGCCGCGGTATGACAACACTGGCATACCACAAGCTGGTCAACAAGAAGGCAAAGGATCCAACAGCAGACCTTGATCTCCTCTGAAGACATCCATCATGTTTACCGCGTCAAGACCGGCATGGTCTGGACTGATGCAGCTAGTGTATCATGGTGACCACCCCGGGAAATCATCGGTGATGTTTCTACCAATGATCGACAAGAATCCTAGCGATGTCACGTGCATCTATTCCACACTGAAGTTCGTGTGTGAGCATGCTCATCGTCATGGTGTTACGCCCATCATGACCTTTGACCAACCACTGTGGTGGAAAGCCCTCATGATCATCGAGACTGAGCCCACAGGATGTGTCTTGAATGACGTGGTCTTGCGCGTGTTGGCTTTCACACAGAAATGAGTTTCTTGGGAAGCATCGGGCACCTCATGGCTGGATCAGGACTGCAGGAAGTCTTGGAGTTAATCTATGCAGACAACGCGGTGGTGCACATGATGACAGGCAAGGCTATTGCAGAGCAGTACGAGGACATCTCCTTGTTGATGCAGCACTGAATGCCTTGATTTTGTCAGACGCACTTGGTGTGCCACTCCCTCAACCATCTGCAGAGCCACATGAAGTGGAGGAGACCAATGAGGAAACAGTGTCACCAGATGATGAGCCTACGACAGACGGAACTGGAAACACTGATCTTGATGAACTTGCTGCCCTCCACAAGAACCTGATGGAAGGTTCCGTGTCTGCAGCGGAGTTCTGCAAAGTTGATGTGTTAACCAGGATCAAGAAGCTCCTCAGGGCAAAACCGAATCCTTGAAGTCCTCTAGGACTGCAACACTTTCGCTACAGTACATGAAGATGGTGGACATACTACGGAAGTTTGTCAGAGCAGAGCGCATCGGCAACTGGGCGTTGTACCTTGAAGCTGTGTCAGAAATGCTGCCCTACCTGGCAGCCTCTGAGCACAACCTCTACCCTATGGGTACCAAAGGTCCCGGGTTCGACTCTAGCGCCACTCAGTACATTTCCCAATCCCGCGGCCCACCGGCGAAACAGCGTGGGCGGTGCCATTAGCCGTGAATGTGTATAAAGTGTGTCGTGAACCAACCAATAAACAAACAAACAAACAAACAACCTCTACCAAATCAGCCCGCCTCTATGTGCAGCGGATGAGCAAGCTCAAGGATGAATATCCAGATGTGTACCAACGATTCGAAGAAGGGTTCCATGTTGTCAGAAGAAGTGATCGCCTATGGGCTGGTCTGTCTGTAGATCTCACCATCGAGCAGGTCCTGATGAGGAGTATGAGGACCAGCGGTGGCCTGACGAGAGGGCGATGCATGACAGAGCAACATCGTCTCGTATGGCTGTTCTCCATGCCTGCCTGTGCTGATGTCAACGATGCTATGCAGCAGCTCACTGGTGTCAACTACAACACTGGTGAACAAGACGAGGACATGACAAATGCTAGACAAGCACGTGACATGAAAGACACACATGCAGTTATCAGCTATCTGCAAGAGATAACAGCCCTTCAGCTCAGATCCGAGCTTGCGCAACATCTCGACAGGGGTGCATGCAACCAGCACAGTCAATGTTGACTCAGCGAAAACTGTTGGAACAGCTATCCTGACCAACATGGATGGACAAACTGTTGCTGACTACACATTCAAGAGAAAAGACCGGGCCATCACCTTGGCTGCGAAATCGGCAGTAAAGATAGATGGGGAGGCAGTACAGGTGGATCCCCAGCTGCTTTTCCAGCGACTGACAATTGCTGCAAAAGCTACAAATGATATGGAGTCTCTGTTGAAATATGAGCTGTGCAGTTACCCACCAGCTCTGTTTGATTCAACACTGCTGCTCCGACAGCCACAGAAGCCAGTGCTAGCAGATGCTATCTGGACACTCCTGACACACGATGCACCAGGAATCACAGGCCAAGTCCACTACGTGTTGGATGGTGGGGCACTAGTCCAGCGCATTCCATGGGCACGTGGCTCAACATACAAAGGTATCTGCACGCAATACACAGAGTATGTCACAAAGAAGTATGGACAGGCAACAGTCGTGTTTGATGGCTATGATGGTACATCAACAAAGGACACTACACACCAGAGACGTACGAGAGGGAATGCTGGAGCAACGGTGACGTTTGATGAAGATATGCAGGTCACAATGAAGAAGGAACAATTCCTGGCAAACAAGACAAACAAGCAGCGCTTCATCAACATGCTCAGCGCCAAACTACGGACACAGAACTGTCAGACACATGCTGCAGGTGACGCTGATCTCCTCATAGTGCAGAAGGCAGTGGAGTCCGCAGCCACCACTGATACTGTGCTTATCGGAGATGACACAGATCTGCTCATCCTGCTCATCTACCACACCAACCTCAAGTCATGTGACCTGCTCTTCCAACCCGAGCCAAAGAATAATGTGAAGAAACCGCGTGTCTGGAACATGAAGTCTGTCAAGGAGCAGTTAGGCCCCGATGTATCACAGCACATCTTCTTCATGCACGCTCTCCTGGGATGTGATACTACTTCCCGCGTGTATGGCATTGGCAAGGGAGCTTTTCTCAACAAATTCAAAACCAGTGCGCACTTCCGTGAACGAGCCAATGTGTTTGACAGACAGGCAGCGTCCACCGATGATGTTGTAGAAGCAGGAGAGAAAGCCCTGGCATGCCTGTACAATGGGAAGCCTGGAGAGTCACTCAACGTGGTGCGACATAAGCGGTTCTGCCAGAAGGTCGCCTCCAACACTTTTCATGTACAACCCCAAAGTCTACCGCCCACATCAGCAGCAGCGAAACACCACAGCCTTCGTGTCTACTAACAGGTCCAGCAGTGCAAGCGCATTGCAGCTAATGAGCTACGCCAGACGACTGGGGTTGGTGGGAAAGCAGTGGAGGACTAGACTGATGAGTGATCACGATGACTAGACTGTTTGAGGAAGACTGATCAATGCTTCTGTACATGTACCGACTATGATAGTCTGAGGCGATATTCTGAGGCTATGGTATGGTAACTACATGCAGTATTATAATAATTATGACCTATATATGTATGTCGTCCATCAGAATATTGCTTTTTGGTCAGGTATAGCTTATTGAAATGTGTGTCATTGGATTCCTGGTCCCAGAAAATATATGTTTAGCACTTGAAATAAAACCTCTATGTTATTTAGAAGCGGAGATATTGGGAAATATAAGGTTTATGGCGGCCATTTTGAAAAATGGCTGCCATGGCACTTTCCATCACCAGGATTCCTTAAGACTTCTGATATGTTATAGAGGACACATTTCTGGGTATAAAACAGTTGACAGACTTTCTGTTGCAATTTGTCCGAGGTGATATCAAATAATGCCTGGACTATGAATGCCCTCGAAGGTATTGTGTGAGGGGCTGCAAGCGCACCCAACGTTCTAGGTCTAAGAATGTCGAAATGTCAACCTTCCCAGTGGAGAGCTCAGGAGGTAACACGATTGGTGGATTGATCAAGGCTATTTGGGCTTGCGTTTGAATTTTACGTCCACAAAATTGTCATAGCTCAGAACAAATGAGTTTTAATGGTGTAAAGCACTAGATGTCCATACATGTACATGCAAAGCATCCAGTGGTGCAGCCATAAGCCTGAGGAAGGAAGGTATCATTCGTTCCTTGCTGCTGATCTTCGCAGTCAGTGCCACAAACTTGGACGTAGCTAAGGGGGTAACTGGGTCGGTCACCCCATCCTTGGGATTATACGGGTCCATGACACGGCCCGAGGTCCATGCTAATGACCCGTTCGTACTCCTCTGCGCTATTGTCTTGGAGGAGACAGAAAGTTGAACATAACTTTTATGCGTGTTGTTGGGAGCCTAAGAACGCCTCCAAGCCCTTGCAAGTAGCTACGGGCCCTTTGAGATGTCTACGATGTATACAAGGGGTGGCGGAAGGAGGTAGATTGGGATGCTGGAATCCCCCCACACATCTATGATTATCTACAATTAGTTGTAGGAACATGAATAGGGAACAATTATTGAATCAGCAACACATCCCTGACATCGAAATCATTCCTTTTATAAGCAACTGTATTCGTGATCCATGCTTCTGCAACAGTGCTTTAGCCAGTTGGCCGTTGGTCTTCTTATACTCGCACATAATTACGGGCCGAGAACTGGAAAATTTAGAACAGGTCCAGAAAGAAAAATATCCTGGGGATCTTTCTAATCTGAATGATGCCATCGGCTGACAAAAAGTCGTTGAGCAGCCGCAGTGCCACGCTAAAGAGGCAAATCCCCCTCCATCCTAACGAGGTGGGCTCCCAAGAACCCATGGGCGCTACATAACCAGCAGCAGTTGATGCGCCCCTAAGCTCAAATAACCAATCAATCAATCAGCTCCCATGAACCCGAAAATCGCGCCGGGGTCCCCCCAAAATATTTATACGGCATGATATATTTGCGTCGGGGCCTCAGAATAAATATAGATATACAGATAAATAAATACAAATGAACACAGCGGATACCAAAGAACTTGCACCGAACTCGAATATTTGCGGCAATGGAACGCTAAAATCGCGTGGGGTCAGATAAGTGCAACGCGCCCTGTGAAACTAGCGCTAAACCCCCCAAATGTCGCGCATGGGACTCAAAATTCCTGTCGGTAGTTGCATAAATTCTGGTCGAAGCATGAATGATTCCCTCGGGCTCCCAAAAATTGGCGTCGATGTCCCCAAATAAGCAGTCGAGTCTGGAAAAAGGCGACATTGCCTTAAAACACTGCTGCTCAAAATATATACACCGGAGTTAAAAAAACAGGACACAACGGAAACATCAAAGCACGGCACAGTTTGATACAGCATGCGGGTCTCAATAACAGGATAGGTCCCTCAAAAATCGACATGGTCTTAAAAAAGGAACGAAAATACCGGGCATTAGATGAACACTTCGGGGTCTGCGAAAACACGCCGATACCTAAAAGAATATTGTCGGTGCACAAAAAAGCGACAAACCTTTAAAAAAGAGCCTGGGTCGCAAATATGTGCCGGGCCCCTAGAAAAATGTGGCTGGAGCCTTAAAACATATCCGAAGACAAAGAAAATCGTAAAGGTGAAAAGAACACCTAGCTAGAGTCTCAGTTCGGTAGCCAATCTGGAAGTGTTGGTGTTTAATCAGAGATAAGGTGCGTCAAAGCTAAGCGGTTTCCGGATTTCTTAGCAACCAGAAAACGTGGGAAGCAGAGAGCTAGTCATCGAATTGAATTCAGGATGGGCCCTTGCGGCTCTTATGTCTGAACATGTTCTGACTGTATGAGGTGCCGTGTGTTCTCACCTGTTAGCTGTTTTGCACTGATTTGTTCGTCCCCAAAATATACGCTTTCATTCCGTTTCAGCCGGGTGCCACGTGATGCAGTTGTAGCATTTCGTTTCAAGTGGCAGATATTATAAAGTGCACGATGTGTACTACATAGATGTTTGAGGTGACTGATCACCTATGTGTTGAAGCTAGGCCCTGAGAACGAACACAATACCATGCATTATTATTTATTGCGTTTTCTTATTCCCCATTATGTCAGCTTGCCAATCTTGGTCTCACACACACCGGATCAAAGCATCTTCAACCAGCGGTCACCTGTCTTTCGTTTTCTCATCCTCTCCAGCAAAATCATGAAAATTATTTTGTGATGAGCAAGCCAGTAAGCTCCGTTCTTGCTAGCAGCCAGTGCAAACTCGTAAGATGAACGCTGCCTGGGAAAGGTCTGTGGGCGAATACGTGCTAAGTATGGCTATGTACTAAGGTACTAAGGCTGACAATCTAAATAAAATCAGACCATTTCTCCCCTTCACATTCTAGTAACTTGCCATGAAAACATGAATGTGTGAAGTATGTCTAAGCGGAAGAACTCAACTCCATGAAGAACAATCTGAATTGTGCAAAAGTATAGATCGGTGAACTCACAAGGATCCCTGCATCTTTTGACCTTTTCGAAATTTTCGTTTACGGGATAGTTTGCACTGGCGTTCCATTATTTCTCCCCATCAACATCGGTGAATGCTGGTAACATCCTAAACACGTTTAGTAATATATCATGGAAACTAGGGCACACCACTTAGCCATTAGTGAGGCTGCAATGAGCTTGTACCCTTAAAAAGTATGCCGCTTCACCACACCTCTCGAAGCCAAAACTGTATACAGATCAGTGGTCACCCCTGGATTGTCTCCGCTTTCATTCACATCGATGTCCCGTCGATCCAGCGAATTCGACCAGTGGGCATTTGGTCACCGTCATACGCGTTGTAAATAATTCGCGATGCGACGCATGTACCGTACGTAAGCTTCGGTTGTGAAACAGAGCGTGGAAAATGGGGCCGGAGAGGAGCACGCGAGCGACGACTTTCAAGTGTTCAGATCTGCGACAAATGACATTTATTAAACTGACTTCGGAAGCCAACACCAACCCAGCACCTGCGAATCAGACAGCACAAGTCAGACTGTGGCAAGCAGCGCACAATGTGTGTAGCCACGGATTCGACATTGGGGTAGGAACAAATCCAGAGCTCGGTATGTTTGACCAGGGCAGAGGGACCTAGCCCCGTCTTTCCTCCCCTCCCCGAAAGCAAAACTTTGGATTTCAGCCACTTTTTTTTTCAATGCCATTTTCATACACTTCAGTTCATTTCAATTCAAGTGTATTTCAATTTTTAAGGTTTACCATTGCTAAAAATGATATTTTGGTGATTAATGTTCCGCGAAAATTAGCAAGTTTCACTACTTATAGCTACGTATAAACGTCTAGCCTTATGTCGCACGCGTTGGACCCGATTCACTATCACCATAGAGCAATGTTTTAAGTATGTTTAACGTTGCCCTCTTGTAGCAGGAAAAACATAAAATATCGGACGATGGTTCCATGGGAGCAAAGATGAACATGCAATTTCCTTTCCCACGCTATCCTTTTTTATGAGGACACATTCCCCCAGGTCAGGAAATGCCTCCCTCTGAAAATGTTCCAGTGTACCAGCTCGAATTTTTCAGTTTGAGGCGCCTCTATTAAATAAAAAGACACCCATTGAAAGGAAAGGCGCTGCTTGGGGAAGAGCCAAGTGCAACCCGCCCCCTCGAATTTTGCAGCCAGAGGCGCTTTCACAGTGGCGCTTCAGGCGCTTTCACAGTGGCGCCGATTCAAAGAAATGGCGCCCCTCCAGACAGGTGCCCACATGATAATTCCTGGGTTATACACCTGATTACAACATTGCTCTCTCGCGGTTATGAACTCGGGCTAGTTATAAAATTGTGCGCATTCACGTGTGCCTTCTCTTGCAAATTTGAAAACCTCCGTTGAGTCATTAGGAGGAAAGCGGACAAACTGAAAAAGTTAGATGCTTTATATGTCCGGAACAGCAATGTGGCAGCGTAAATTAAAAACCAGCGATGAGAGCACCGTCCGAACAGGTTATGACGGATTTCTTGGGAGCCCCTATTCATATAGGATACGAGTGACTGCTATCACAAAGGCTGCAAACAAACATAGATCTGACCCTCCTATTCCTATTACACTCAATCATTGTAAACACGCCGGACCTTCGAATCTTTGAAATTACTTGGATATCTCAACATTCTGATACCGCACGGCAAGCCACGTCAAGTGATACCCACATGATGCAAATTGAAGCCATGACCACGAAACGCAAGGACTCTAAAAATTAGCATACGCCCTGGAGAGGGGGGGGGGGCGAAATCCGCCCACCCCTCCCGTTTTTCGTATATCACTCCAGATGTTACCGGCAGCTAAACACCATTGTTTGCGCACCTGCTTAGACATGACAGGCGCGTTGCTTAAAGCATGAAAGAACGGAAATCGGCCAACAAATTTCGCGTTAGGGGCCATTAAAGTTAAAAAAATATCGCAGCGCCAGTCACAAATCGGCGCTGATGAACAGGGGAATGCAATGTAAGGCGTATAAAGCCCTGCGATAATGCAAATTTGCTGCTCAGCAGGGCACAATTTTCCACCCAAGTGAAAACAGAAGATGGTCAAGGTTTATGTTCTTCAAGAACTGGCTGGAAGCAAAAAAAAAAACGTTTGCTGATTTATCATTCGGATATTGTGTGACTACAGATGGCCTGTGAAGCTCGTTGATTGCCTAGATCGGCTTTTAGTATTGTTGGTGATTCTCTGACATACATAATTTCACTTCATAAATGACTAAGTATAATTTTGCAGAGATGATACTCAGGTAGCTGAGGCTGGGGGGACACGACAAAATTGAGGGGGACAAATCATCACTTCTCAGAAATTGGGGGGGCATGTCCCCTCTCCAGGCCCTCAAGGGTTACACCCATCCAGCACACCACTAGCTATTCCCTGATTCCGAAGGAGTGTGGGGGGGGGTGGGTAAGTACAAACGAAATGTCATCATAGATAAGGAATCAAATTGGGAGGCACCAAAAGTGTGTAAACACTTGCATTCGTAGCAGAGTACAGTCTAAGCATACATGGGAGGAAAATACAACTTGCAATGTCTTCATAGCCATGAAAAGGTTCTTAAAATGTATGACTAGTATTTCAAGAAATTACCAACGTTTCGGATTTGATACTCAAGTGCTGATATATGGTGATCAAGTCTGAAACACAAAACGTCGACATGTAGTGAAATAATGCAACTTTTGAATGCACTGTCCCAAACGATTGAGGGCGAGGGGGACATTAATATCTTGCGGGGTGATAGTGAGTGTCATCCCTTTCCCAAAATATGCACCACACGACTGCTAATCGACATGAACGTAGCTTACAAACATCTATGAAACCTAAAGTGATCTGCCCTAAACTTTACTTCAATGACTCCTAGTTCCTCAGTTGAACACGGGTCATGTTTGCGTTGGTGGACGCACACCAGCAGATGTTACGCGACACGTTCAGTAATGAAATCAACATTGGAGGGCCATGAGCCTTAAGCCCTCACTCGGCGCGGTTTTTGGTCAGGTGCATCGATTTGTAAGCCTCAATGCAATTTGTTTTAAACTCTACTAGATATTTTGAGGGTCACTTGTTTAAAAAAATATAAACTGCACCATTCCGGAACCATGTGGAAGCTTTGCGGCCACGGTGCACTTTTTCAAGGTCCATCTCGATTTTTTTTCTCGAGAGGATGAGTCCAACGATTTTGTGGACTCTGATACGATTTTCTTAGGCCGCGGCGCGATTGGTATGGAGCCCAGCAAGGTTTGTTTGAGCGCTATCGCCGTTGTGGTGTCTGACGATATTTTTTTTTTAGTTAACCCAGCGGCTTTGTTTTGAGATGAAGGGCTCACTCAATCTAACTACAAGATGCCGTCCCAGTCTCCATAACGCCCAGCCCTACACCCAGCCGGTTTTATCTTTTATCACACTATTTTGCAATGTCCTTTCGGCAGCGTTCTGGGAGCAAATATGATGCCTATGATTATGTAAGCACTGATGTCAGAGGATCCAAATGGCACAGTCCAGGTGACAGCTTGCGAGGTTGCCATGCAAACACATTAAATAGCCGTTAAAAATAGGAGTAAGGAGACCGGGTCTAGTTGATACACGGGATGGTTGCCATGGCTACTGTTGCACATGTTGCTACTGACACCATCTTCTCAGGGAAAAATGAAGCCCAAGTACGTTTGACCCGAGACTACAGAAAGGTAAATATGTGACACATTTTTGGACCGAAAGTGCCTTTGCTTTGCCCTTACTTTCTAATCTGTCGCCCACTTGCTAACTTTTTAAGTGTCAGCTCATTACCATGTTCTCTCAACTTTGCGACTGTGAAATGTGTTTTAATTCGTGCTTAACATACAGCTTGTTTCAACGTTTTATGGATTGGAAATGGAACAAAATAACCATACAATTGCCTACTTGTATTAAGGCGTCTCTAAAACTGTATCAAGATATCTATGGAATGAACGTTTGAGCATTCCATAAATGGCATAAACCATTAGCTATGGTCAGTCAAGACTCACACCAGTATTGTTACTGTAAGCGTGAAATATGAACCTTTCAAAAAGAGCAAACTAGTACCACCTATATTCATAACATAGTTTACTTAACCTACATTATATTAACTTACCCCATCATCATAAAAAATTTAACCCTATTGCGGGGCACGTTGATGAACCGATAGTTGCGTCATGATATGCTCTCTGGTGGAAAGCCCAGAGGATGCCAGGAAAACAAAATATCGTGATGATACCAGGTTTAGGCTCGGCGTAGGTGCAGCAATCTCCTCGCTACCCCTCCAAAGTGAGGAGTTATATTGAGTTTCGTCAAAATTGTATCAACTAGACCAGGTTTCCCCTATCCAATGATTGCAATAATTAAGTCATTAAGGTTTGCTTCACTTCAGGCCAATCTATTGTTATGAAGACTGTAGCGAGACAGAGGAACATGAGCTTATCACGAAGTCACCAGATGAGCACAGTAGATGTTATGCCAACGTGCGCCCACACATCCAAAAATTTAGGCAGACTTCGGCCGCTTTGTTGTAGACATCGGGTATGTTTGAAACATTTTTGCCAACTGTAAAAATCAAGCATGTATTTGGAAGTTGATGGACCCCTGCCATCCCAACTTTTAACATGGAGAGGCAGTTTCCCATACTGGCATCACAGTATCTACAATGATGATGTCTTTCACTTCATTAAACTTAAAAATACAATAAGTAGTACTGATATCATATTACATCCTAAACGATCACTGCAGCTTGAATGCGTTCATTCTTGCTATATTTCCGGTTAATAAGATGGAATTCAATGTTTAAATATACCTAATTGTTCTAGTTTTTCTGACTATGGGAGAACCATTCAAATTGTCATGCTCGAACAACTTCGAATTACGCTCTCAATACGAACTATGCCTGTTGCCGACGGTAGCACGAAATAATTGATGATATCGCACCAGCCCCAGCATCACTTGAACTTCACCTTCCCTCGAAGCATTTTCATTGCCCACAGGGAAGTAGATTAAAATGCTTTGTTTTTGTCTAACGCGACGCGGATATGAGTCGCGTTTCTGTTTTCACCGTAAATCTAAACTAAATCCGTTCCCATTGCTAGTCGGTTGGTCATTGGTTTTTACGACACATCGACCGTTGAGTCTTTTAGCGTCGCCAATCTCTCACGCCGATTGGTCGCGGGCGAAGAGTAGCGACAGGTGAGACTCGAACCCACAACATTTCGATTGTGAGACGAGCAACTTACCCCTAGGTTACTCGTCCCCGTGGTCACATTGCTAAAATCCTTCTGGGGGGGCGGCAGGACTTCAGCCCGCGTTTAATTTGAAGTTACTGTCGTATGACAAATGTGTTCATAGGACGACAAATGCGACGCTGCGCTGTTTAAGGTAGAAATTCGAATCACCGCGGCCCATGCAAACTGATTAATTAATTTTATTAATTGGCTTACATGTTCTTCTAGCTGCATGCTGCATGCGAGCAGTATGATTTCAAGGTTAAAAAGCCATACATTTGACATATCGTTCAACACCTTGCACTATGCATATGTGTATCAACCTTAAACCAGTCAACCACATCGGCCATTGAATAAGCCAGACCGTCCGCTGGTGTCAGTTCCCAGCAGCCCAGTCCCAAGCCTGCGTGGGAAGACCACGCATCAACTACCCTTCCCCACGACGACCGCAAGATATAGTGTCTCACCCTCGCCGTATCCAGTGACATGTGCACGTTCCCAGTGGCGTCTTCAGCTTGATCTCCAAGGACATCTCCACATGACTGACAGGGAAAAGATGATGCGCCAACAGCGCAACAGTATACAGATCTGAAGATACTGTACATGTTGACAAAATGATGAATAGTTCAACAGCTGTGTCCGCCACTGCAGTCGTCCGATTCCCAGCCTGCGTGGCTGGGCGCTCGACGTCGCAGCCCGGCTCGGCTTTCCCCGAAGAGGCGAGCTGGCCGCGATCTGAACGGCCAGCCTGCGTCTAAAGCAGAGCTGATCTAGAAACGGCCAACTAATGGCGATCTTGCAATTTCTAATGGAGCACTGAATCGGTACAAAGTAAATGAGAGTACTCCATATCAGATCACAATTACCTCTGGTATTCTCTTCCACAATCAACAAACAGAGATGTGTCATTTGTGATGGTATTACTGAAGAAAAAAAAACACTAGGGGGTCATGAATATTGCGGAGGATCGAGGAGGGACGCTCTGACTTATTAATGTCTCCTGATAGATCTAGAGAACCAGGGGATAAGCAGCCATATTTTGTGCCATCGCAACAGATTAGATGACAGCCGTGCTCCAGCTCTGCTTCTAACGAACCTATAGGTGACTGAGCCACAGCCGAGCTCGGCACCTAGTAATATGCAGCGTTAATATGCAGCGAGTGTAAATGTGTGTGTGTATGTGTGTGTGTATGTGTGTGTCTATGTATGTGCGTGTGTGCATTTGTGTGCATGTGCAGTTGTGTGTTTGTGGCAGGAGGTGGTTTGGTCACTAGAAGTCACTATGATCACTAGCTATCCGCTCTTCGGCGAGGGGTGACGTCGCAAAACACGAGTCTCTGGGACGGCTGCCGGGCGTTCGGCGCTGAAACAAACGCTTGCGAATCCTGCAAAACTACCGTGAATTTAGCGTCGGCAAACACAAGGCACAAGAACAACTGAAGGCGCGGCATATACCTAACCTATATATCTATATCTAAATACAAGTCTATGTCTTCATCTACAGATATATATATATATATATATATATATATATATATGGATACATACATTTATATCTACATCCATATATTCCTCTCGCTCTCTCCCTTCTCCCTCACTCTTTTCATTTTTTGATCTCTGCATATCTGTATCTCTGCATCGATATTTGTGTCTAAGCCTCTCTGCATCTCTGCATATCTGTATCTCTCTTTCTCTCTATCTCTCTATATATCTCTCTCGCTCTCTCTCTCTCCCTCTCTCTCTCTCTCTCCCTCTCTCTCTCTTTCTGCATTTTCGATGTGGTGTCCTTCGGACATGGCCGCCGTGTTACAATTTCTGGGTCTGCACCTGGCTAAAATAGAATGCAATTCTTAAAAAGTTCATTTCATACTATGCACTATTTCATTCAGTGATTCAATCTTCCTATTCGGGGCAGCATCGTGACTAGGGACTGTCTAAAGTAGAAGAGCAGGCATCTGAAGTCGAAGAATTGGTAGGTTATAGAGGGTTCATCTAAGGTCAGAGTGACGACCTAGCGGTGCCATCGGACGTAAATGAGCCGACATCATTTGAACACGGTCACCCAGAGGTACCATCGAACGAACTATGAAACATCATGCGAACCTCAAGACATCTCCGCATTATATCACCCCAAGGCCAATAGACGGCACACTATTAAGTATGACTAACCTTGGGTGTAGCCCATAAAATACTTATTTTCATAATGTATTATGGTAGCATAGATACAATAATTAAGTCTACACCTTACTACATCAACTTAAAGTGCGGGAATGCCACAAAAATTGCGTTAAAGACCCCAAACAGGCGTCGGGCCAGGGAAGGAAGTGCCTTGGAGCACGGAAAAAGATGCACCAGGAGCCCGAAGAATCGCACCGGGGCTCACAAATATCGCGCAGGAGGCCTACAGAAATATAAGTCGACCGCAATAAATCACAAGGGGAGTATATCGAGTTCACCCGAGCACCGGACAATTCAGAAGAGGTCACGAAATAAAATTATCCTGAGGGCCTTTCTACTCTGAATGGTGCCATCCGCTGAAAAAAAAAACTCGTTGAGCAGCCGCAGTCGCATGCTAAAGAGGAAAATATCCCTCCGTATTAGCAAGGCGGGCTCCTAAGAACCCACGAATCGCGCCGGGGTCAACAAAAAAGGTTTCAGCACAAGATACATTCGCGTCGGGGCTCCCATAATTAAGGGTTTTAAATAAAGACGGCGGACACCAAAAACTTGCTTCGGGCTCTAAAATTTGCACCGGGGAACGCTAAAATTAGTCTGGGCCTGGGATCAGATTAGCACAACGTGACCTGTGGACTGGCGCCAACACCCCCACCCCCAAATGTCGCGCATGGGACCCAAATTTCCCGTCGGTAGTCGCGTAAGTTCTAGTCGAGGCATCAATAATTCCCTCGGGGCTCACAAAAATTGGCGTTGATGTCCCCAAATAAACACAGCGTGATCCCAAAGTCGGAACGCAACCCGACAAGAATCATGCCAGAACCCTAAAAAATATAGAGAGGTTCCGAAAAATAAATGTTCCGACCAGAAAAATGTCCTCTTAGTCCAAACATACTAGGAGATGCCTTAGCAAATCGCATACGGCACCGAAAAACATTTCGGAGCTCGACAAATCCCGGCGGAACATAAACATACAGAAATGTCGCCAAGGGACCGAAAAAATAAGGCCTTGGCTGAGACTTTACATAATTCAGAATAAGTCACCAAAAACTGTCAAGCCCAGAAAACTGACGGATTCTCCCGGAACCACGCGACTGGGCCAGAAACGTCGAGATGGGATCCAAAGAAATTATACCGGGCCCCTAATATCGTGCTGAAGTCCCACAAATATGAGGAAAAAACACAGCGGAACTAAAAAAGTATAACTGGACGACGAAAACGCACCGAGCGCTTCAAAGCTTTCCTAGTCTGGAAAAAAGCGGCATTGCCTTAAGACATTCTGCTGCTCTAAGTATGCACACCGGAGCCAAAAATCCAGACACAACGGTCCCTCAAAGCACAGCGGGGTTTGATACAGCATAGGGCCTCAAAAACAGGCTGGGTCCCTAAAAAATCGACCTGGTCCTAGAAAAGGAACGAAAAGACAGTGTACTAAATGAACACTGCGGGGTCTGCGAAAACGCACCGATGCTTACAAGTTATCGTCGGTGCATAAAAAAGCAACGAAACTTTGTTTTTGTTTAAAAAGCCTGTATCGCAAACACCCGCCGAGACCCAAGCAAAAAAATTGCTGGTGCCTTAAAACACATCCGAAGACAAAGGAAATCGGAAAGGTGAAAAATAATACCTAACTGGAGTCTCAGTTTGGTACCCAATCTGGAAGCGTTGTTATTTAATCAGAAATGAGGTGCGTCAAAGCTAAGCGGTTATCCGGATTTCTTAGGCACCAGGAAACGTGGGGAGGAGAGAGCTAGTCATCGAAATGAATTCAGGATGGGCCCTTGCGGCCCTAAGTCTGAACACGTTATGACTTTATGAGGTGTGTGTTGTCACCTATCAGCTATTTTGCACTGCTTTGTTGGTCCTCAACATATACGCTTTCATTCCGTTTCAGCCGGGTGTCACGTGATGCAGTTGTAACATTTTCTTTCAAGTGGCAAATATTATAAAGTGCACGATGTGCACTACACGAATGTTTGAGGTGACTGATGAGGCCCTGAGGACGAACACAATACCATGTGCTATTATTTATAGCGTTTTTCTTTTCCCCATTCTGTCAGCTTGCTAATCATGGCCTCTCGCAAACCGGATCAAAGCATCTTCAACCAGCTATCACCCGTCTTTCCTTTTCTCATCCTCTCCAACAATAATCATGATAATTATTTCTTCATCGGCCAGCAAGTAGGCTTCGTTCTTACTAGCAGTCAGTGCAAATTTGTAAGGTGAACACTGCCTTAGAAACGTCTGTGGGCCAATAAGTGCTAGGTATGGCTATATCTGGCAATCTTAATAAAATCAAACCCTTTCTCACCTTCACATTGAAGTAATTTGCCATGAAAGTATGAATGTGTGAAGAATGTCTAAGGGAAAAACTGAACTCAATGAACAACAATATAAATTGTGCAAAAGCATAGATCGGTGAACTCATAATGACCCACTGTAGCTTGTGATTTGGCCATTTCAAAATGTTCGTTTACGGGATAATTTACACTGGCGTTCCATTCTTTCTCCCCATCAACATCGGGGAACAACGGATGACGTCTCACGGACATTTGGTACTATATCTCGGAAACTAGAGCACACCACGTAGCCATTAGTTACGCTGTAATGAGCTTGCACTCACCCGACACATACGCACATAGCGGAAATTGAAGAAATTTTGTTTGAACAGTAATACACTAATGGTTTTACTCGCATCAAGAAGGTAAACCTAGTATTACAAATGCATCCATTAGTCGTGCATGAAGAGTTCAACTTTGACTGGACTTTGAAGAGTTCAAAGTCCAGCGAGAATTGCGAATTTGAATGCACTTATACTGTGATGGTAGTTCTTTTCAGTACCGCATCTTGATGTTAGTCATAAGCGCGTCCTGGGGCCTGCCCCACCCCTTTAGCGATCCCCATCTTAGTGGTAAAAGTTGTGTGTTTACAACTAAAATTATCGGGTTATCAATCCAAAAGTGCTCAACCATGGTACTTTGCGAAATTCCTTGATGCGTCCCTGCTGTTCACCATGGCCCACTGACTTTTGGGGACGTTCCTACGCCTGGCCAGGCCATGAAAAGGCATCATTGCATTTCATGGCCTGGTCATTGTATGGCATATCGCAGACGGATAGCATGTAAATATCTTGCCATCATCCGCCACTGCGTGTTGCGTTATTTTACCACGCGTCGACGCATTGCAGGCGAAAATGGTGTGAATGTTATACGATCATCCGCCACTGCGCAGCGCATTTCTTTCCCACGCTCGGGCTACGGAGCTCTCGAACAATAGGAAATCTGCACGCAAAGAGCACGTACTCAATTGAATCATCCTGCCATCTGGCGATAAATAGTGTTACCTATGATTCAGCATTCAATCTCATTAGTGTAATACGTAGACCGTGCTGCTACCTAGCGATAGCTATCTGAAGTGCTGCTTCTAGAAAATTAAAAAGTTCTTGAATCTGTGGAGGTTGCGACCTGTGTAGGTTGTGACAGCTGCCGAGTTGTGGAGGTTATGACCGCTTCGTACTTGTGGAGGTTGTGAGTTGTGGAGGTTACGACCTGTGGAGGTTATGACTGCTGCAGACTTGTGGAGGTTGTGACCTGTGGAAGTCATGACCTGTGGAGGTTACGACCGCTGCGATGTGTTGAATTTGTGGAGGTTGTGACCTGTGGAGGCTATGAACTGTGGAGGTTATAATACGCTGTCATATGTTGAATCCGTATCAATGGCAAGGCATGGTTTTTAAAAGAACTCAGGATTCAGGATTCAGGCACATCATCTGCTGAAAGCGAATGACTCGAAATATCTTCTCGGTAGACACGTTAGCGCATGTTTTGGGCTGTGCTTTCAGAACAGGTTAAAATAGCATGTCAAGACATGTCAGGATTAGTATAAAAACTTTCAGCAGCTATGTAGCTATACAGCTACATAGCTTCTCTATATAACAAACAAGAGCAATTGCATACCATAAGGCAACACTGGCATCCCAAAACGACTCCAATTCATTGAAGCACGCCTAGTATTTCCGCTGTAGTAATTGGTCAACCAGTCTAATTACATCGAATTAAACCTGTAATAATGTACATTTATCATTGGTCAAAGAAGACCAGAATAAGAAATGTCAAGAGGAACCACAACAGGATGTCAGGTGTGCAATTACGGCGCGTGCTGTACCATAGTTGTCCATTTTGAGTGCACTGAAGACCAAAAGGGATCCACATGGTGATGATTGACAAGATGATATTGTGTTGCGGTTGTAATCCTGCTCGTGCTATCGATGTCTAGTTGTGTTGTCAAAACGTATCACAATTGGTGTGCTCGATAATAACAGACGAGTACGGACCCAGTGTAATTTCGATACGTAGCATGATATTGACGATTAAAGCGGCATTGCCTGGTCTTGGCGTAACCTGTCATAAAATGGCAAAACTGTTGCCATTTTGGCATTTCCCGAAACATAACCAGCGTAACGATAAGCTTGCCTGGCCAGTGCGGTGCTCCAATTAAAGCCCAAACTTCTTTAGCCACGAAAGAAACTTGTTTTCGGCGTGAGGAGTGATGTTTTATCGGAGTTGAACGTGCCTCCAACGTCACAATAAAAGAACCGGAGTCAGAGGAGCTTTCAATTTGAAGGAGGATTCGGTATATGCAGACTCTGTCAGCAAAGTCTTGGTCGCGCCATTAGTCCTTCGTCCCCCCTATGGAAATTGAAATTCACGGGTTCGTTTCTCCCTCATCAGCTTTGCAATATCCTACTGTGTCTAAAGGGACGAGTAGTCTAAGGGTAAGTTGGTTCGAGGAGCTCGTCTCACAAAAGGTTGTGGGTTCGAGTCTCACCTGTCGCTACTATTGAGAATTATGTGCGCGGGGTGCCTGGCCGGCTATGTCTGACCTGCAGGCCAATGCGTACCACCATCTAGTGGTGGACCTTGTAACCACTGCTTTCTGCTGCGGTCGGTTGTGCGTGCGTGCGACGTGGCGCTCACTGCGCATGCGTAACATACGTGTCATTTGCCCGAGGGGTTGAAAGAGGAGCTTTGGGTGTGACACGGCAGACTGCGGTTGGAACTGGCACCGTGCTGACGTGTGTCGAGCGATTTGGACTACGTGCTCCGGTGTGGCCTCCGGAAGATTGTGCCCAAGTGAGAATAGATTGTGAGCAAAAATTACGTGAATTTGTGCGGACAAATTTACCAACAGCTACTCTTCGTCCGCGACCAATCGGCGTGAGAGATTGGCGACACTACATGACTCAACGGTCGATGTGTCGCAAAAACCAATAACCAACCAACCAACCACCGTGTCTAAATACGTGCTTGTGATACTTCCTTGCAAATCGTGTACAAAGCCCTCGAACCTTTTATTTTTTGCTTATGGTCTTTGTTTTTAGTTCATGGAACGGTTTTCAATCTATTGTGAAATATTGCATGTGCATGTTTTACTCTACAGATTAAAAATTTAGACTATGCAATACAACATAAAAAGGGCAACACAAAATTGAAGGTATATACCATATCAAAGATATTGCTCGAAATTATTCAAACTTAGTTATCTAAGCATTGAACATCATAACTCGAACACATATTACGCACTAAGCTTCTTCAGTTCAACTTTCTTAGTGTGCAAGTAGTAGAATGCCGCATACTTCCTGCTAATAACTATTAACTGACAACTGAAATGCACTCTCGCATTGAGAGGCATGCCCCAATGCCTAACTTAACATTATCCTCTCTAACCTAACCCTATCGGTTTATATATATATATATATATATATATATATATATATATATATATATATATATATATATATATATATATATATACGTTCCGTCTTCAATCGCCACCTCAGTATGATCAGAACGACAACACAAACACTTCGAATCTGCAAATAGTGAAGCCGATGATGTTAATGGTGCGGCGGTTTCCCGCGAAGAATTGCTCCGACAACCACAGACATAACCCAATTTCGGCTCGACACGTTTGTACGTGGTAAGCTTCCCGCAGAGCATAGACTGCCTGGCCACAGCCATCGCTGGAGCGTTGGCAGCAATGGACGTTAAATGGTGGCGTCCACTGATGTGATGACATCCGCTGTCTTTACCCGTGGTGACGGCGTCGTTTTCCGTCGTCGTTGCGACCACCATCAAGTGGCAATGGGTAGTCCATGTGGGCTGCGGTATACAGCAGGCACGAATCAAGGCGGATATTTGGCCAAGTGCCTGAGCGGTAAGTGCAAGGTCCCATCGTCGTTGTGAGAAAATACGGTAGTTTCGCGACATTTCGCACGCGCTGAATCACCAAGTCTGCCCGACGCGCCCTTCACCTAAATAGGGAGACGACCGATATGCTGCATTTCCTATAAAGTGTACCGTTTCCTCATTGCACTCGGGAGCGCTGTTGCCGGATTGGTAGCGTAATACGCATGTGTACTGCCAGACGATATGTCGCCAGATTGATAGAGATTGATAGACGCGGACTTACTGGCAGACGCTCTGTCGCCGGTTTGGTGGAGTAAGACATGGGTGTATTTATTGGCAGACCCTCTGTCGCCATATTGGTAGAGTAAGACGCGGACGTACTGGTGGACCCTTTGTCGCCAGATTGGTATAGTAAGACACTGACGTACTGACATACGCTTTGGCCTCACACGATCCTTGTTATCTGCAATGACTATGAACTGTGTAAGTAGCCAACGGAAACTTGCTAACAACGCAATGTTGGTTGGTTGGTTATTTGGGCTTAGGGGCGCATCGACTGCTTCGGTCATACAACGCCCATCAACAACGCAAGGAAGAGGACACAATTTGAGCAGTAGTGGAGATGTTCAAATAAAGCACGCGTTTGTAAAGGTAGCAATTAACTGGTTTAAAACATGCAAATTCCAATTTTACTTCGGATTAACTGTATGTGAGTTCTTGCATGTTTTGAAAAGAAATTTAGTTCGATTTTTTATAGGGTGGCTTTATGAATCAGCATCCTACAGCCAAGCAGAACCTGTGTGAACCCTATCCCCACCGCTCGATCAACTCCAATTTAACGACATAATTTTGACCGGGAGTTTAACGTACCGTCAATATATCGACACGGCCCAGCCTATAGCTATAGGTAGCTCGTCCCCAGCCTAAGCGGGCCAGTTGCCAATTGCCCCCCTCCCCAACCCGGGGGCTAAATGCGAGCGCGCAAAGCGACTCGAACCCTATCTTGCCAGGACAGGACAGGAGGGATGAGTGAAGGCCGGCGCTCCAACCAACTGAGTTGCCGTGTTGCATTTGATTGTGTGATGCATGTGATTCATTCAGTTTGAGCGTGTTGCCGTTTTATGAACATGGTGTCTATAGGTTGATGAAGTTCAGGCAACAGGTCCCAAATGGCGACCACATCTCAGTCGTGCAAGAGCCAGAGCTGCACCAGTTGAGCCTCGAGCCAGAGTAGTACGGCCCCGAGCCAGAGCAGCACCAGTTGAGCCTCGAGCCAGAGTAGCATCAGCTGAGCAATGGCCCAGAGACAGCCGTGACACGATCAGATGGGAGTACCTTGCTTGCTCATAGCCATGCGATAAGGGCCGCATGAGTAGCCACCCTGTTTGTGTTCCATTGATTTGCGCGACAGCGGGCAGGCCGCCCGTCAGCTGACTGGAATTCCCATTGATGGCACTTGGCTGTACGTCGGGCACCTTTACTATCGGCGCCAATGGAGCAAACGAGCTTTTGCTGTTTCCCTATTGCTTTACTGTCGGAAGCAATAGGGAAACAAGGTTGACAAAAACAATTATTTCGTCCTGGAAGTACACCAAGTATACGCACGATTCTGTGCCCGCACCACAGAAATATGCTAGAAGCTCTTTGCATGTGAACATAGCAAGTAATTGAACGTTATCAAATGCATAAAGCCAAATGTACCGGGATTACCAGCGATCATGGGTGTCGATTTGCATACTATTGAGGGATAGTATACTATTGCCTACTATTGACCCTTCCTGTCCCACTTGTTGGTTCGCCCCACAATCAATAATTCCAATCTCCCCCAGGTGACGAGTAGACTAGGGGTAAGTTGCTCGTCTCACAATCGAAAGGTTGTGGGTTCGAGTCTCACCTGTCGCTACTCTTCGCCCGCGACCAATCGGCGTGAAAGATTGGCGACGCTACATGACTCAACGGTCAATGTAACCAATAACCAACCAACCTGAAAACCTGGTTATTGGTCCTGAAACCAATAACCAACCAACCAATCCAATCTTCCCCATGGGAGGCTACCAATCGATTTTAAGCCTCCCATTGCATCCATGAATTGAGCCACAATTTTATTCCAGAAATTGACGCCACTGCCGGCGAGCATGGTGTGGAGTTGGCCCCTTATCTTGGATCGTCGATAAATCCAATAGGACTATGGGAATGGGACAACACCCCCAATCGGACGGCGACGCACGGTTGAGAATATCTGTCTGCACCCCGGCACCCTCTGAGACTTTTCGCCGTGTCATTTTTCGAGTGAACAAAGCTGGATATTTCATTTTACTTGCAAAACTGTGTGCAATCATAGGAAGGAATTTTACCTACTAATCGATTCCAGAATATCAACGGTTGGCATGAAGAACAACCACCTCCGTGTTATTGTCCCTATGTTCGCAGTTCCGGAATTGGTATCTATCCATTTTTTTGTATAATGGATGTTCAGAAATAATGTGCTTGCGTTACTGCGTAAGGTGATTGGACTTAGTGAGATGATTAGATATTGTGTATTTCGGATGGCTGATGGGCGCGGTGAGACCTTTCGCACATGTCTTTTCGAATATCGTCGGTACGCGGCCAAAATATTTTATTTCAGGGGCGGGTGGGGACGTTGTCATTTCCAAATTAGCTTCATTTATGGATCTGCCAGCTGGCTGAGACAATCTTTCATTCGTGACAGGTGCAGCGATGTTGTTCGTGTTAAGTCGAACAGGATTCCATACCTCTACCACATCTGTGCAATGCTTCCACAACTTAACAGGGGGATCCGTATTCAGGGCCCCATCACTACCTGGCCGAGCTACGTGATAGAAACATCACAATTTCTTTTTTGATCTAGTGTGCTTTTTGTTAAGAAGGCAGACCCCGAGTGCCCTTTGGTTACGCCCCTGGACCGCGATAAGCTACTATTGTCACGCTGTCACGAAGGGGAAGGGTAGATTACCCCGGCGCGGCCAGATTCCGCCACCGAAATCCGCTTAAGCATGAGCAGATCGGTCGCAGCCCGAATCTGCCCGTATTGCCCGTCTCTCCAGACGTACTCCCACACTAAACCGTGGAGGATTAATGTGATGCGATTTATTCATTGTCAGCAAAGACCATGCACTGTGCTTTATTTATATTCAGATTTAGATTCAGATTCGTTTATTGACGTGGCTTACACATCGGTGGCCTTTCATGTTCGCTGGTCACTTGAGCATAACAAAGGAATGTATGTGTTGCATTTCACCATATATCGCGCAAGTAATTTATGCATGCTGGTAAAATGTGTGTCTGCTTAATAAAACTTGCATTGCACTTTTCGAAACCAATCACAGCCTCTGCTACTAAATCACGCCTGTGTTCACTGTACTTCTGCACACCACTATAGGCGGGCTATCCAAGACCTAGTTCTTATTCTTGGTTGTCGGAATCCATAAGCTTTGCATGAATGTTGATCGTGTTCGATTCCGAGTAGCTGGTATGCATTTGATGTAGGCTGTTCGTACTGAATGGCGCGGTAAACTGCGAATGTACGATGATGTGATTAAATGCATTGTGCTTAGCAATTTCAGTTCATGCAGTACATCTGACATGTGATCACATATTCTTCGGCCACTGATCGTCTTGGTACAGATATTCTTTTTTTCTACCCGATGTAGTTAGTCGAAACCACAGGTACATTAACTTGCAATCCGATAGCGTAGAAGTGCTAGTACAAAAGCTGTGACTATCGGTTTGATGGCGTTTTGCATGGTGGCGGGGTGTGCGTGCATTAAAGCTACCGCACCGCGCTACATTTGCCAACAACGCCAACAGCATTGTTAAAAACGCTGACAATGTTGTCACACGACGCTGGCAACGTTGCCACCAACAACCCAACAACGCTAACAACGTTGCCAACAACATTGCCCACAACGCCAGCGACGTTGCCATTAACGCCAACAACATTGTCAGCAATGCTATTTGGTGCAACGACAACGCTAAAATTCCTGGAATTAAAGCGATTAATTCTAGTTGGTGGTTAAAAGCGGCGTGAATTTGAAGTGCGCGCAGGCCGTCATACGCCGAGACAGCGACGGCTCCAGCACGGCGCCGACTCCCGCTGGTGCTGCCACCTGGTGAGTACGCCGGCCAGCCGACTGTCAGCGGCTCGGCGGCAGTTTAGTGTGCTCGATGTCGGTGTCGGTGTCGGGACGCGTCTGAGTTCGTGTCAGCGGTGTCGGGACGAGTGTGAGCTCGTGTTAGCGGTGTCGGTGGCGGCGCCGGGGAGTGGTGGCCGCACATCAACACTACGTCGGGGACACGGAGTGGTAGTGGTGCGTTTGCTGCCGTTTGTATAGGCAAACTCTGAGTTTGCCGACGTCGGCGCTGACTTCATCGCGCACTTCGGTGAAGAACGTCCATCCTGGTGCTCAACCAGACAGTCAGGTTCTCAAGCCACGAATGTGTGGAGCCTCGATTGCAGCATCTTAGTGTTCTCTCACCCAGTGTCGAAGCGCCACGGGGACATTGCAGCCGAGGGCGACCAAGCTGTGCTCGTTGGTGCAACAGCTCGCCGCAGTCAGTCAGGCTCGAGTCCGGCGTCCGGCGTCCGGCGTCCGGGGTCCGGCGCTGTGTGGGAGTGTCGAGTCCGTGCACCTGCTGTAGCGGCGAGTCCGTCACACGGCTGTAACCCTCGCTATAACGGCCGGCGAGCATGTGGTGCGAAATCCCGAGCTGGAGCAGGAGCCTGAACCGCAGAGGTGCTGGCAGTGGTGCCGACAGCCGGCCCACGGCACGACTGGTGCTGGTGCTGGTGCTGCTGGGCCTGGGCGCTGGCGTTCGCGGGATCACAGACAACGGTGAGTTGGCCGCAACTCCTCCTGCCGGCTAGCGCTTGTCGTGGCGCATGGTTCACCATCAACGGCTCGGTGCCATCCCCCCTCGCGCACCCCTCAGTTGCCAGAGAGCCTTCCGTCACGGGAGCTCAGACGAGTCTGGCTCCGGCAAAACGCTGTCAATCCTTGAGCGTAATGCTGTCGAACAGCATGGATCGGGGCCTAATCTTCTGTTTTACACGCGGTTGGATGTGATTTTGTTTTTGGTACGAATGTGCATTATCAAACTGAAAACCGATGCCGATTCACCACTGTCGGTCTGCACTACCGAACTGTGATTCAGTACCGAGACGATGTTCACACCGGAGACACTGAGACACTGACTCAGTACCGAGACGATATTCATACCGGAGACACTGAGGTCGTGATTCAGTACCGAGACGATGTTCACACCGGAGACACTGAGGTCGCGACTCTTGACCTTCTTCCGGTGGTCAATCATTTTCGCACGGAAACATTCTTGTGGAATCATTCTTGCTCCTCCGCAAAGCACAGACGGCACCGCGGCGGGAAGTTCAATTGTCTCAAGGCACCTGTTGGGTCATGTCATGGGTCACAATAATCTAGACTGTCACTGTATAACAATTATATATTATAATCAATTGGGTCCGCCCTGCTACGTGACGATTTCTTGGGAAACCCATGATTGGTCAGAAATCAAGCGTGTAATTTCTGAAAACCTTGGTGGGTGTTTGCATGTTTGCCGATAATGACGTAGCACTTTTGAAGGAATTATGATGGATACAATGACAAATAATGCTGTCGAACGTTGGGGTGGAGGAAGATGAGGGGGAGTGCACTCTGCAGTTTCCTTCCGCTTTTCATGGGCGGACGAGAAGGCTTGTGGGTGCACACACTTAGTAGGTTTGTGCATGTGCACCGGCGAAGAGATATCTACGCGTCTGACAGCAGTGAGACGGTATGTTAGAACAAACGGTACTGTCCGCGCTGCAGGTAGCGGAGTACCATCGCAGCACGAACTCCACATACAAGTAATCGCCCGCAGGGACGTGCCCTTCATAACAAGCTTGATGCCAACATCGCACGCATACTCGAGATCCAACTGTAGCCGACGGCGTGTGCAGCAAGCGCTGCTTGTATGCCCTGGCGCACCGCCCAAGCCCCTCACAACAGTGGAGTTGTTCAACAGGTCTTGATTAGTACCGCAACGCATTGCGAGCGGCCCGCAACCTCCTAACAATTCAGGTCACGATTTTTCACGCAACACAGCTGATACTGGTCAAGGGCAATGTCGCCAGTCGGGCAGGTGGTGCTGGGGACGTGGTCGGTTGTGTGCCGGTTTCGAACCCCCAGTGTAGCTGTCCAACAGCATACATAAATTCTTGGATATGAATTTTCTCGCCTGTCAACATGGGAGATGCCGTTTCTTCGATTGGGTTGCAGTTATCAGAATGGAAAATACGACTATGAATGTCTATGTCCATAGAAGCAAGTCTAACTTCACATGCAGTTTGCTTTTTCACCGCGCCGCCTTTTCCAACTCCAACCGGTGCTAAAGGCAATGAACTGCAGTCTGCAGTACTGAAAACCCACCGGATATATCCAGAGCGTCGGTCTGGCCAGTCAACGTCCGACAGGAAGTGGTCAAAGTGTCGCCCGTCTGACAGCTTCACCATCAACGCAGCACCAAAGTCGAGCCCGGCCCAGCTGAGCAGTGCCGCCACAAGTGACTGCTAATGACCGCACGCGGTTGTCGTGACACATGCCACCACAAGGTGTCAAGCGCCAGCCATGTGAGATGTGTAGCTTACCTGTTGACGGCGCTTGCCGTGGCCGGTCATCTATCGCCGGAGTGTTGGCCGGAGTGCCGACTGGAGTGCCGACCGGAGTGTCGGCCTGAGTGTCGACCGGAGTGTCGGACGGAGTGTTGGCCGGACAGCCGGCCGGAGTGTCGGCCGGAGTGCCGACCAGATTGTCGGCCGGAGTGTCGACTGGAGTGTCAACTGGAGTGCCGACCGGAGTGCCGAACGGAGTGCCGAACGGAGTGCCGAACGGAGTGTTGACCGGAGTGTCGCCGTTTCCTTTCCACGTGGAGCCGACGGTAAACGTTCTGCGATTTTACTGGCCGGTACACCGCTTTCAAATGGCCAGCACCAATGCATTTGTATGAAGAAATGGAGCTTGCGCGGGCAAGGGCAAGCGTGGGGCTGGCCACGCAACCAAACGGACGAATGACAAGCCACTGAGACATAAACATTAATTTTTAATGAGTTCGTGGAGACTGACGGAGTGAAATGCTGTTTACTCTGAACTTAAATACCAGTGTTTTTCGAGAAAAAAAGAAGCTAATTTCCAAGAAGTGATGGTTGTGATAAAAATATTTCATATATCGACATACAAAGCATGCATGTCCTTATGCATATATATTGCATGGATATGCAAATCGTGCATATGTCGTATGCAAATCGTGCATTCAAACAAAACAAAATTGTAGAGCTTTGTGTGTGTTTCCGTATAGTGCCGCGTATCAGATATTCGCAAACCTATTTACACACGATGATGGTATGCATGCCTATTTTATGACGCATTAGTAAGAACATTCAGTTCAGTACGACAAACTTTGAATGTTAAAGGCAAATTAGTCCCTGTATTGTCCACACCAATGGGAAGATATTTGTGACATGGCCACCCAACGGGCAAACACAGAGAACAATCAGGCGGCTAATTTGGACCGATATATCATGAAACAGCAGAGGGCAAAAAAACTCATTTAAACTGGTGCCGAACTGGTATGTACATACCGGATGAAAAGCAAAGAAGCAATTCGCACATCCCACCTATTTGTACAATGTCTGGACACACATTCGAAAGGAGAAAAACTAGAATTGCTTGTAAATGTATGACTGTTTGGCTTGGCACGGACAGGTTTAGGTTGGGCTATGCTGTTGCACACATGCCAGTGCGATAATCCCCCATGGAAAGCATGTACGGTTCCACCCATATTTGTCAGTCAAGTGCGTCCAAAATTTACTAAGCAATTCGCAAAGCATTAGCGTACGTTACCAGCCATTCGACTTCATGAAACCAAATGGAAGGACAGGCAGCGAATACGCGAATCCGGTGTGAGTTTTCTGTTCGAGCTCTTTTGAGCATTGTTATGGGTGCCTCTTGTTATGGGTGGCTATGCCTATTTCACAATATATCAGTACAACACTTAAAATAACAAGTTTTATGTTGAACTCGAGATAACAATGTTGCATTTGTGCTTCTTTAGTGAAAATAATAAACACATCTTGTATGTTTTAGCACAAATGACGATATTATTGTTCCCTGCGGGCAACGGCGCAGCCAAACATTTACGA